>VZRJ01013067.1:837096-926421 GCA_013397565.1 Ptilonorhynchus violaceus | reverse complement strand
GCCGGTGTTGGCCGGGAAATGCCGGCCCGCGCCCGGCGCCCCGCGGGAGGGGGCGGGGAGCCGGGGCACATCCCGCATTTCCAGCACGTCCAGCGCATCCAGCTCATCCACCCGCCGCACCGGGACCTCGTCAGTGCGGGTGGTGGTGTATAAATAGGGAAAAGCTGCTTACTCCCCGCGCCTGGTCTGGCCTTTCGGACGTACTCGCAAGCACTGCCCCGTGGGTATCCGAGCACAGGGACACAGGCAGGGTGCCGGGATGCGTTCCCGTAGGTTTGTGTTATATATTCTTCCACTTTATCACATTTCAAATGGAATCTGCAGTTTTGGAGGCTCTCACCTCCGCAAGAAGCAGCCAGCTGCTGCTCTGTGTGAATCTGCCCAGCTCGTGCGACCCCTGGAGCCAGGAACATCGCGCTCTGGAAGGACGAGAGAAGCGGGGAGGGGCGGAGGGAAAGCAAAAAGCGATTGGGGGCTGCGGTAACAAAGAGCTCATCTTTAGGGCTTCATGCAGCTGAAGAGGAGGTGGCGGGGACCTCCTTTACCATTAACATTACTAAACTATTTTAACACTAAAGGCAATCTGTCATTTTGAGTAAATTCTCTTCTGCTTCTATAAACACAGCCGTAATCAATTAAAGACCTACTTGTGAAGGAGCCATTGTGTGCAGCCCCATTCAGACATTGCTGAGTTGTCTTTTAGACAGCCTGTGGGGAAACACTGGTAAGGTGATGGGAAAGTTCAAAGTGCCTAACTTTTCAATGTGGATTTTGTTATTGAGACTTTTTTCTCTCTCTTTTTTTACATATTGCTTATCACAGCCAGGGTGAAAAATGGCTGATAGCTCTCTCTCTCTGTAACATTTATAACATTTACTGCTTGGGAGGTTCGGCAAATATTTAAAATGATTCTCTAATGTAATTCCTTGAGGGACTTCTGCATGGCAGCAAATCAATTACTAATNTTTTTTTTTTTTTAATGTGAGAAAAGCAAAGATGACATCTGCCTCCGGGCTTGGCAGTTGCGATAAGACTGTAAAGCACTTTGTAGCTCTGAAAGCCGACCCGTGCCGTGCCGCTCAGGCTCGCGTCACCGCGGCTCGGGCGGCATTCCCGCCGGGGGCTCGGGNCACTGCCCCGTGGGTATCCGAGCACAGGGACACAGGCAGGGTGCCGGGATGCGTTCCCGTAGGTTTGTGTTATATATTCTTCCACTTTATCACATTTCAAATGGAATCTGCAGTTTTGGAGGCTCTCACCTCCGCAAGAAGCAGCCAGCTGCTGCTCTGTGTGAATCTGCCCAGCTCGTGCGACCCCTGGAGCCAGGAACATCGCGCTCTGGAAGGACGAGAGAAGCGGGGAGGGGCGGAGGGAAAGCAAAAAGCGATTGGGGGCTGCGGTAACAAAGAGCTCATCTTTAGGGCTTCATGCAGCTGAAGAGGAGGTGGCGGGGACCTCCTTTACCATTAACATTACTAAACTATTTTAACACTAAAGGCAATCTGTCATTTTGAGTAAATTCTCTTCTGCTTCTATAAACACAGCCGTAATCAATTAAAGACCTACTTGTGAAGGAGCCATTGTGTGCAGCCCCATTCAGACATTGCTGAGTTGTCTTTTAGACAGCCTGTGGGGAAACACTGGTAAGGTGATGGGAAAGTTCAAAGTGCCTAACTTTTCAATGTGGATTTTGTTATTGAGACTTTTTTCTCTCTCTTTTTTTACATATTGCTTATCACAGCCAGGGTGAAAAATGGCTGATAGCTCTCTCTCTCTGTAACATTTATAACATTTACTGCTTGGGAGGTTCGGCAAATATTTAAAATGATTCTCTAATGTAATTCCTTGAGGGACTTCTGCATGGCAGCAAATCAATTACTAATCTGAAAGTATTGAAAGAACAAACAAATCCTATAGAGACTGTACATCCATATACACATATTTATAATTGTGCACATGGGCTCAGTTCCTCACACATTAGACACCAGTCCAATACAATTTTGTGCAGTGAAATAGAACCTCATTTACAGTAGTTTGAAGATGAGAATTACTGACACAAGCCCTTCAAAAACTCAGAGTTCCATTTCATATCAAAAGAAACAGTCAAAAAGATCACTCCAATTACACTCCAAATGACTTTGATTTTTTTATTATCTTTCTATTGCACTGGATCACCTGTGCCTTTTGAGTCTGTGAATGTTACTAATCTTTGCTGAAGCAACCAAAATAAACAAGGAAACTTAACCTAGGTTATTTTATTCTCTTTCATTTTTCTGAATGAAGGAAAAGGAAATATTAAACAGAAGAGTACTTATAAGGAGACAAAATTCTTACGCTTGTTTCATTAGATTTTTTTTCCCCCTGAGCATTGGCATGGATTCTAGGGACATGAGTGAGAACAGAAAAGATGAAATACAATTGGAGTTACAAATTTTCCCATTTCTTTCTTTGTGTTTGCATTAGAAATAAATATAAGGAAATTTTACAAATGGTCTCTATTAAAACAAAACCAAAAAATATAAAAGAGATAGTTGTGGAAAGATTTCCACCTGTAGAATCTGGATTTCATTGGGCTTTCTGATGTAATTACTTTTGGATCCATTGACAATCTTCACTGCACAGTCAGGGGGAAGAGCCTCACAAGACAAGTATGTTGTATCACTCTCTGGAAATTCATAAACACACTGCCTGGGGACTCAAGAATGACAGTGCTTCATTCCAAGGAAAGTCTCTTAAAATTACCATTAGGCCACGCAGTCTTTCAACGTGGTGTAAATTATTTTGAAGCGATGGTAAAAAAAAGAAAAAAGAAGTAAAGCATGAAGATCGTAAAGAAATATTCCTTGAAAATTTCCTTGAAAATAGTGAAAACTCATAGTTTATGAGAAATGTATTATTCTTACAGTGCCTAAAAATGTACCAGTTAAAAGCAAAGTGAACAGTAGCTTTTTCTAGGGCACTTGGGGCAGACTGAAGCTCAGTCGTGTGCTATACCAGTGCTAGCCAGCAAACTTTCTTAACTTCATTTTTCTTTGAATGACAGCTTTTTGGAAGTTATACAGGAGAGCCTTGGTGCACATACCAGGCACTTTGTAGATGAGTCAGGACACCTTAACTAAATCTATTCATTACCCTGTCCCCATTGGGACAGGCAAAAGCTGCCAATTTGATGTTGGTAATGTGGATGCTGCATTAGGGAATTGGCTAAGCCTGCCAGATTTCATTCCTGAACTTTAGCAGCCACAAAAGAGTATTTCTCTGTCGTCTGTAATTGATTCAGAGCCAGGTCCCAAAAGGACAAGCTTCCTTTTGTGTGCCATCTATACCAGGGTCTAAGGACACATAGTGCTACAACTTCTCTTTTTTTTAGTTAGATCACAGGAAACGTCTTGAAAAAGAAAAGAAATAAAATCCAAGTTGTCATAAATTATATTAGTGAGCTTTCTAAGATACATTATTTATTAGCTTTATTATTACATTCTGGACCATGCTTTCAGAAAACAGTCTAAGTCAGTTTATTATAATCTGTGTATTTAATGTCAATAGTGTTACCATTTGGAGATTAAATGAGGTCTCAAACCAAAACAGAGAAGAAATGTATTTGTACAAAAAATAAATTTTCCAGTCCTTCAGCTCACTAAGCACAGTACTTATTATCATCAGTTCATATTCAGGTCAGATTCTTCTTTCCTTTGAAAAACAGGTTGAAAAACCCTTTGAAGACTTTTCCCATCTTCCCCTTACCCATCTGGTTACAAATTTAATAATATTATTCATTATCACTTTGTGTTTTACATTTTTATGTTCTGCATCTACTGTGCAATGCATTAAAGATTTCATGATGGTAAATCCAATACTCCTAATAAGGATTATTAGCATCATCAGTCCATCCTGGCAACATTCTCAACTCATTCTGCATAAAATATCCCAGATATTTAACAAGTAGGACTCTTAGGTAGTCCCAGTACATTTTTTGCCTACGTGCTCGTGTTTCAAATGGTTTTAAAAACACCAGAGTATTCCCACAGCTTCTATTCCCAGTTTTCACCCTAGAAGTGACTTTTTATTTGTTGAAGCAGGCATCATCTCTCTGAACTTGAGCACATTCACTGTATTTGTTCCTTGTATTCAAATACAAGTATAATCTACTAGAAATATTTTTCAAAATGCTCACTAAACATACAGGCTTATTCAGATGAAAGCACACAAGTGCTATAAATGCTTAGGACAGAGCCAAGAACAGAGAAACCTGTGTGTGGAGGCTAATCATAGTTCAAACCCAATGGTTTCAGTGGTGAAGCCTTCCTTCTCCTTCCCACCCACTCAGCAGGGTAAGCAAAAGCCCAGAAAGGGTGAGGCTCAGCCACTATAAATGTTCAGAGGTTTAATGAATGTGCCATAGCTTTCACCTACTAACTGCAAGGCCTTCTCAAGCAGACTCCAAATTCCTGCTGAAATGAAGACTTTCTTTCCTGGACTAGGCCTCGCATTCCTGGGAAACAATGGCCCTTTTCAAGTCATCTCTGAAATTTCACAGGTGAAGGGAACAGGGCAGTCATTTGATCCCATCCACAAGCAGCCTGTGAGCATTTTAAAAAGTGAAGACAGAGTCTATCATGGAAGCACTGGCAAAACTGGTTAGTGGCAGAAAAAGGCAACCTAGATCCACAGCTCAGGAGACCCCCATGAAGCATAAGTCAGTTTGTCTTTTACCTCATGCTACAACTTCTCTCTCATTTTCAGGCATGGGCTACGCAGCCCACAGAGCTCAGGGCAGTGGTCTCCAAGCTGTGTCATGTGCTTTGGAATAGTGGTTTTCATGCTTCCTTTAGCCAGAACTTCTGTTTGAGAAAGAGCAAATGAAAGGAAGCTATTGTGGGGATATGGTATTGAGTATGGAGAACACTCATAAGTCATACATGAATTCAGGCTTTTGAAACACTCTTTAGTGACCTCATTTCAGGAAGCATATCACAGTAACTCCAGTTGGTTTTTTATAACAACATGATCAAATTCCTTAGAAAATATTCCGAATGGGATGCTATGAGTGCTACCTGTGCATTGAGAACACAATGCACTCAGAACATAAAAAGGTTGGATTTGCAGATCCCCTGTACTCCAAACATCCAAATACAATATTCTGAAGGGACCCAAGGGCTCTCAGTTCTGTGAAGACAACTACAGAAGCCTCCCAGATGATTTGGTAAATACTCAGAATTCTTAAGCTAGAATGTGTCACCAGTTTATGTTATAGGGGATTATTTTTTTCACACAGTTAAAAAAAGAAAACAACAACAACAAAAATCCCAAGTCACTTCCATCTCGTAATTCTTATATTGGAAGTATTTTGCCTCTAAAACTCTGAGAACTTATGCATTCTCTGCCTTCAGCATGTTATAGGGAATATTATGCTTATTGAATTTTCTTTAGGAGAACATGAAGAATACTTGAATACTGAAACTCATTTAAGAGTTCAAATCTGAAATACTTTCTGAGAGCAAATGTGGTGAATTAACCAGGTCATTTGACATGCAAAAGTACCAGCAAGGGGGCAATATACATGCTTGAGACAAGCTAAATAATGACTGACTATTAAGAAATCAATATTTCATACATGAGTTAGGCCTGCGACCTAACTCATCCAGTCAGGGGAAAGTTGCCTTGATTTTATTCAATGTTTATTTTGAAATAACTCATTCCTAGTATTACAAGGTGAAACCTGCTTCAGTGCTTACTTCACTTCCTGTCTTTGTACCACAGTGAAGTGTTCTCTTGCTTTTCTCCCACTAAAAAAAATCCAACTTCCAGTGAAAGATTCTTGTTCAACATTTTTGTGAGAACCAATAAAGAAATCCAAGTGTAAAGAAAAGTGAAAACCAATTAACTTAACTAAAAAGCAATTCAACACTATGGGCAACCTGCATTTCCATCTTGAATCTAAATTCTGCTCTTGGAGAAATGGAGGTCTACTGTTTCAGTTTTTCAGTCAGTGTCATTAACAGAATAATTCCCTCTTTTCCCCATGAAAAAGTCAAGTTGGTGTGTAAGCTGACCAAGAAATATTTACACAGACAGTGTGAAATGGTTCATGTGACTAAGATTAGAAGCCTTTACCTTGTGTAATCAAGAGGAACCAGGGGTAGTTTCGTACTTGATATGTGGAGAATATTTCTTCATTTTAAGTCCATCTTGGTTTTACAACATAACTGTTAATATACATTTCACTGAAATGCTGAAGCCAAAGTGGACTGTAACCTTTGAGAAGAATTTCTGAAGGGAAGCAAAACTTCCATAACTTACTCTTTCCTGTTTCCATCCTTTGTTTTCTCTTCACTCACTGCATACATGCATGGGGGTTTTTTAATTCTTTTAGGCAAAACCACTAGGTCAGAGATGTTAATTGGTGCTCATTGCTATTAAAAAAATATCGTTTTCAGTAAACATGGGATGGACATACTGGCCTACCTCAGGCCTGACAGTACAGGTTAGAATGTTGCTAGGCCTATGCAGCAAATCCTCACCAGTTGGTTTTGCTGTTGTGAGGATATCAGGAATGCCATCTGTAGTGCTTATGTTAAAATTGCTAAATACTTGTACAATTATTATATTTGGAAAAAATACATCTAGCTCTTGGACATCAAAAAGCTGGAAATCACAGTCCAGGTTTCTTTGCCCGTTGCTGGCAGCTGCCTCCACATCATCAGGCTCAGCAGCAGCACGCTCAGAGGAGGCCCTGAGAGAGACAGTGCAGGCAGGGTGAAGCACGGAGGGGAGGCTGCCAAGGAATTGCTTCTTGGGTGAACGGAAAACAAGGGAGCTCTGGAATGTGCTCATAGGAACTTGTGCTGAGGTGCTTTCCAAAGAAAGTGGGTCAGCCATGCCACCCTCACAAAGGCTGGTGCAGTTTCCCGCAGGGGAAAGATTGTTTTCCACAGGCTCTCCACCCGTATGGCAGAGAAACAGGGCTGATTGGCACCAGGAGGAATGAGTTGGTGCGCAGCACTCCTGGGGGCAAGTCCGACTGAAAAGGCTGGAAGCACTTGCAGAGGTATGTGAGGCAAAGAATGTTGTTAGATTACTATTTTTAATATATTTTTTAATTTTTTTTTTTAGAATTGGATTTAATAACTACAGTATTGAATAAAACAAAGGGCTTCAGGGCGACTTGAGTAGCTCTTTTGGCAACCTTGGTCTTGCTTTACCACAAGAAATCCTCAAGACCTCTCCATCATTGTCACACCTTGAAGTTCCATTTCAGTTTTTCTGCAAGTCTTCCTTTTAAGTACTGAGTTCGAACTGTTGATGGCTTGTGACTTTGAAAAAAGCAGGAGAACCACCTTGGTATTTGGGTTATCATTAGTCCCATTCAGTCCCTTTATTTGTACGTGTGGAAGTTGTTTTTTCTTGTTTGCTGGAACTCTGTTTCACCACATTGCTGTTTGAGTTGGCAGTGTTATGCTTTTTATTAGAACAAACAGAGGTCCAGAAACTGATGAAATATAAATAGAACGTTCACTGTAGTCTACTATTTTCAGGGAAAATAAACATCATGGGGTGTTTAAAAAAACCCCAAATAATTCTGTGATATACCTTCATGATTAGCAGCTAAAATCTAAATGGCATATTCTTAGAGGTAAAACTAACCAGAAAGATTATGCTGAAACTTGCTTAAAGGAACCTATTTAGCTCTCTATTTTTATAATTTTCACAAGTTTCCACTACTTCAAATGTGTGGAATTGATTTTATATCTTGCTACAATGCTATACATAAGCTTCATCAATTAGAGAATGAAATCCTCAGAATTCCTGCAATCCGTTTTCCTTTTCCTTCCTACAAAGAAATGGAAAAGAATGTGTGGGTTTTGTTTGTTGGTTCGTTATTTTTTTCCTTTAAAGAAGGTAAAAAAGTTTTAAACAGGCTATGTTCAAGGTTTTGTAGGAATTTCAATTAGGAAGAGCAAGACAAATATAATTGATGCTATCAGTTCTAACTTTGGCAGAATGTGCTGTCTATTAGTGTTCTTGGTGAGGCACACAATGCCTGTCTGTTAGCACAAAAATGGATATTTTCCTTCACTGGGATACCCAAAAGCAGCTATTCTCACTTTTGAGTGCCAGCCACTGGAGATGGGCTAAATTTGTAGTACCCATTACCTGTAAAGCAAACCAAAATAGCCACATGAAACCTGACCCACAGAGAACCTCAAAACGCCAGGGCAGAGTATTTGCTTCTCAGACCTGAAATGTGCTCTCTCTTCCCCACCTCATGCCCCAGCTCTCCCCACTCTTGGAGGAGTAAATAGGGCCATTCATATAGAGACAGGGAAAGAATTCTGAAAGTTATAAAAAACTCCCAGTATGTAAAGATGCCTCCTACAGTGCTAGCCACGATACTAATGATGAAAAAGCTGCACCCTACATGTGCAAACTGGTATCCTTTTTACTGTACATTACTTTTTATCCTTTTATGAGGCTTAAAGTCAGTGGTAAACCTTCTACTGGATCTAGCTGCCACTAGATTTCTCCAATCATGCTTTAGAGCTTAAACATACATAGACATTTTTCAAACATAGCACTACACATTCCACTGCACGTTAACTGCCCCTCTCCCTTTTTCATTTTATATTATTTAAGGTGTTACTCTAAAGGCTCTTTGGATCATGGGTGGTGTCTGCCTGCATGTATCTGTAGGCAGAGCTAGGCTTAATGTGATCGACATTAAAAATTTCATTAACACTGTTCTGCAGAAGTTTCTAGTCTAAGATCCCCACTTCTTCATAGTTGTATAGCACCCTCCCATCCCAGGAGAGGAAGCTAAAACCTACTTTTCTGGTATTGATTCCCCCAGCCTACCCAGGTTTCACAAACCCCCTTCAGGAACCTTTCTCAAAGGTCCACAGAAATGGGAAATTAAATAAGCTTCCCTAGATTCAAACTTCTCCAAACTTATAGGGGGAAATACAGCAAATGCCCTAGGAAATATTACATCATGATGTATTCCATTCATAATGGGATTCTCTTCAGGGAGAATTCTGTGGGCGGTCTGAGCTGTAGAAGAATTTAGACTCCTTTTCCTTTATCAAGTTCACAGCTGGGCTTTATAGGATTCTGTGATAACACTGCAGCAAAGCAACATCAAAAACGTGGGAGACAGGAGAGCTGATTGAATGAGTGTTGAAATGGTATCAGAACACTCCCTTAAAATACATTTTAAAATTCCATGGGCTCCCTTCCCCCTGTGTTTGCTCTCTACTCTAATCTACTTAGTTTATGAAAGTCATAGGCGTAAATTAAAAAAAAAACAAACAACAAAACCAAAAAAAATCACAGAGTTTGCTATGTGTTGCAATAAATGGCTTAATTGAGCAAAAACCTTACTTTTATTCTTTATATGAATGCATTGCTGATGATCTACTTGCCTCTGCACAAACTGGCGAGATGGAAATGCAACTTCACTAATAGAGATGATAAACTGTAACTCAGCCTTGTAGATTCACCTATTTTTAAGGCTAGGATTGAGGAGTGAAGAGTGAAATTGGTACACTGCTTTAACTAAACATTCAAGATCAAAAGCTGCCAAGAGTTCAGAGGATATTGTGGTATAAATGAAGGTCCAAAAGGAAAGGCATTCATCAGAAGTAGGTGTACGGTAGAAAACACTGCATGGGAGCTTTTCCCTCTGTGCTCAGGTGCTGTGTGGGCCAATCAAAAGATTCCAATACATTTCAATGGGGAATTTTTGAAGGAGCCTCAATAATTTAAAAATCTATAATGTCTGCTGAGATGTTTTCATTCTGCTTCCTTGGTGAATGATGGGCACATCATATGGACCTTTAGCTGTGTGCCTGTTACTTCTATTATAATTTCTGTACTTTGTCAATCTTTATTTATTTTAAAGACTGAGAAAAACTTTTTCTCTCAATTTTTAAGTAATATTTCTAGATAAATATTGAAACAAATGCCATGTAGATGAGGCCTGCCCTTCTGTTCAAAGTATATTTGGGGCCATACTGTGGGTATCACTCTTTGTTCGTCTGTGACCTCTCCAAGTTATTTTTCCAAATAAATATTTCATTATTTAAATATAGAGGTAAAAATACAATGACACTAAAGGTCTTCAACAAGAGTTCATTTGTACAGCTTACTAGGCCACTATGCCTCTGTAAATCATAAATGCTGGAGGAGAATATATATTACTGGGTCTCTGAACAAGATTCAGAATGAAAATAGGGTAGTGTAAGGTACTTGTACTCTGTCTTCAGCTATGTCTGTTTTGATTTTCCTCTTTATAGCACACATTTGTCAGTGCACATGCACACACATGCATAAACACACACGACGTGAGTGAATACTAAATAAACAGCCCTATAGAGAGGGAGCACAATATTTCACTGACTGTAGAATGAAGCCCAGTTTTATTGGCAGACTTCAATGATGCTAGACAATAAAACATTTGTACGTTTTGCTGCAGACAGTCTGGCTGGCAGTTTCAGCAGCTCTAATTTATTGTGAATAAATAATTTTCTGGAATCTCTGAGGAGTCATTTTAATGCTCCGAAAAAAATTAAAATCTAGCATGCTGTTAAATTTGTTTTCCGTTGTTTTGAAGCAAAAATACTTAAAATGAAAGAATTCAAAAACCCACCCTGATTTCAAAGATAGTACTTTGTAAATGTTAAATCTCCCAGTTTCACACTGATTTTACACATGAATAACTTTTGTTTACTTCATCTTTTTATTTAAAGGCATGCCAAATACCATCTGTTTGCAGTTTCTTTTCTGTGTGTCATTTCTCAGTACCAAGCAGAGAAATTGTCCAGGTTAAAGAACTCCCATATTTCTGTTCAGTATATTTAGATGTTGTTTGTGTTTCTATCCTACCATAAATTGATTGTAACTTATAGCATAATAGTGATCAGACCATTTTCAAAGGCAGTGGGTTCTTGAAGCATGAAACAGAAATTCAGAAAAGCAGTGTAAAAAACAACTTCAGAATATGTTGGAAGCCAACTGTAAAAATATAGATGGAGTCAATTAGTTGACTCAGTTTTGCAGCCATCAGCAAAAAAAAGAAGCTTTAGTTTCCACAGTTGCTGAGTACATTTTTTCCATGAGGCACCTCACAGTTCCTGCCAGTGGACTAATATATAAGTACCTATTACACTTTTATTAAATTCTTATTACGTTGATGTACTCAGAAGATACCAAAGAAGAAAGTGAACTAAGAAAAGGGATAAACTTTGATCACCAATAGCATCACTTAAATACCTAACATAATTCCAAGAAACTGTACCACTTATAGCTTTGTTGATACTCAGCATAAATAATCTCTATACAGCTCATAGAAATATAGTAAAGCTAAAATCTGTACCAGTAATAGAAAATTATAATGGAAAACACTATGTAAATTTACTTGTAGGTCTCATTCCCTGTAATGTCCAAAGTGCTTTCTACAGATTAGTTACACTGTGAGGAAACAACCCGTAAAACTGCAAAGTAAATTTCAGAAGCAGAAAAAGGCTACACATACATTTTTTGTGGGACTAGATAGCATCATCAAGAAGCTAAATGCATATCTGAACACTGGTTCAAAGAAACAGAGGATCTTCTTTTTTGTAGCAAAGTCGTGTGACCCTCTGTTCCCATGGAGTCACTATTTTCTATTCCCTGCCAGTCTTTATAGGGAACTGCTTCCTACTTCAAGTGCAAACCCAGCATTACTCTCATCACTGTTTAGCCATGGTGAAAGCCTTCAGTATATTTGGATGAAAATGGACAATAAACAGTAATAGGCTTGCCTGTGCCCTAGCAGAGAGTGATATACCTGCCATTAGCTACCGCCACGTCTACTTATTTGAGTTGGCACTAAGAATGCAAAACTCTTTTCAACACAAAAGGTCCTTCCCTCCAACTGCAAGAGCTACTCTGTGAATTCAGTGAGACAGGGGTCATGACATTTTCTTATATAAATATTTCATTCAAATTTATAAAAGTTTATAAAGTTTGTTTGTTTGGGCTTTTCTGTTTGCTCAAGCCTACACTCTATTTCCCTTGGTCCTGAAATCCTGAAATGAAATAATACTTTCTCTTTTGATCTTTGCTGAGCAGTATAGCATGTAGAAGTGCACAGTATACCCCAGCCTTCTGAGAATGACACAGGATACCTTTCTAGCTTATGGGGACTTTGAAAGTCTGCACGTGTACTGCAAATTCCATATAGGCTACATGGTTCCTTATTTCAGTTTGTAAGGCAGGGATAGCACACTTCCACATGGAATACACACTGGCATTTACAAATGCTGCCATCTGTTGCTTTTCAGTAGTATGTTCTTCCGTTGATTTCAGCACAGTTTGAAGAAGGGTGTAGTGGTATATAGTAGCACTCAATAATTTTCACCCTTAAGAACAGACAATTGTCTGGACACAGTGAAATAAATCTTTGCCATAAATGGAACCTAATTTATTTAAACACAAGATAAAACCAGAAATCACTCAAAGTATTCATAATCCAAATACTCATACAATGACCAATACCCTTTGCAGGGATTGGAAACAGGGATTCCAGGTGGAATACCACCTGGATGCCACCAATTTTGTGGTATCTGAACCACTTCTAGGCCATGAAACACTATGATGATCAGATGCACAATTTATCAATCTAATACATTACAGACAATTAATTTTCCTGAATTAGTCTAAAATTTGGTGCTAACTTTGTCAGTCGGTGGGTCATAATTTTTATGTTTTATAGTGTCATGCAAAAAATAAATGTAACAAAAATTGTATGAATAGGTTAACAGGATCAGGTAAAACTTTGCGCTCCTAAGTTCAGAGGTTGGTAATATAATATAATATAATATAATATAATATAATATAATATAATATAATATAATATAATATAATAGCCTTGCCATAACTCCTATGACTCTTAATTACTGGATATTTTCTAAATGTGATGTGTTTTGGTTCGGTTTACCCTGCCGACAAGGCATGAATGAAACACAGCTACCAGGTTTAGTGTTATATTAACTTCCTGTGTCAATGGAAGGAAAGAGACTCATTAAAAGGGTATTCAAAGTAACTGAATAGATATCTAACATAGGCAGTACGAATATCTTTCATAAGGATACAGACTGACACATTCATACTCAAAGTCCGTGTTCACTTACTACTGCAGTAGTGACAGGAATTTCTCAAGGACACCATACTGATAGTAATGAATGTATTCCTTATAAACAAACTGACAAGGAGTCTGATTTCAGAGAAGTGAATCTATATGTTCTGAGACCTGACAGTAGTTACTTGTCTATTGTATCCATTATATTTTGCTCTTTCAAGGAAAAGATACTATTTCATTTCCCAAATATTAAGAATTAGTGGGGAAAAACTGTTTAGAACACTACTATGAAATTGTCTACTATAAAGTGTCTTTGTTTCTTAGAAAAAAATCCAGATATATATTTCTAGATGTAATTGAAAGAATTGCTTTCTTTTGCATTTACAACACAGTTATGAGCACATGGAATTCAATAAAAACATTCACATCAACTTTAAATAGATTTTGGATTAAGCCTTTAAAAACAAAAAGAAATGCTCTGTAAGTCTTTAGCAGTGCTGTTTTGCTAAGTATGAAATCTTTTAGAAATAATTTCAGGGCAATTTTTGTTTGCCTGAATGTGCGTAATTTTTTTTCATTTTCCAGGAAATAATGCAGCAATAGCTAAAAAATGGCTAATGGTTTGAAAAATCAAGACTAAATACCTGGATATAATCATCATATATGCTCACTGATTGGCTTGCAATTTCATCAAGTATTAACAATATATTTAAAACACATGAACAGTTCTTATGGGTTCTTTTAGGATGCTTTAACAAGTTGTTCAAACTTTATTTTCTGGACACCATGTATAAAGTTCTGTCATTTTTCATTTTATTTTGTGTCCCGAGCATTCATCTGTAGAATAATACAAAGATATTCCATAAGTACCAACCAGAAAGGCTATGTATTCCAAAGGCAATTGCTGTATTTTTTACGAGACAATGAACATTCTTTGAGACTCAGTATCTCCCTAGAGGGAGAAAAAAACCTTGCCTAGTCTTTTGGAAACAGTCGAGTAATTGATATACAATAGAGTTTATTTTTTTTATCATTTTATTGCCAATAGGATAGAACAAATTTTCCTGGATTTCTACAAGCACAAAATCTATCATTGCTGTGATACAAAGTAACCTAGAAGAAAGTATCAATGAGGAGTGGAATGGTAGTTCTTAGCACACATTGTACAAGAGGTGACATCAAAATGCCAAAAGCATATAGTCCTAGGCTGGATATTTAACATTTAATGCCACTTTAGAAAGAGGTGTGTCTGTTTAGCAGAAATGCAAAAAAGTTCCACAGACTGTACCTAATTAGGAAGAGAATAGGTACTTCTATGTACTATGTACTTCTATTACTAAATGAGGTAATGCTGTTTGCTAAGAGATCCGTCCCTCACTGTTGTGTTAAACACTTTTACCAGAAGTGGCCAAATAGATAGACAACAACTAAAGGGTTTCAATGTGCAGAAAGAAAGATTTTGGTTAGATATTGGGGAAAAGAATTCAAATTATAAGAACGTGGAAATATATTTCTACCACAACAAATGAGTTAGATAGGCATTCTTCAGCAATGAAATGAACATATATTCAATCTCGTTTGGATCCTTCCAGCCATATGGTAAACTTTCACACTGAGAGTACAGGAACAGCAAATATTGAGAATAATGGAAAGGCCAGTCATTTGCACAGAATGATCTTCCCTACTTCTTCATGTAGGTGATTACAGAGTTTCTAAAAATAAAATGTTTTTTCTTACAGGAATTAATTCAGGCCTTCTGAGGAATCTTTCAGCCTTTTTTTACCTGGCAAGACAGATTCCATGAGGGAAAGACTCCCTTGTGGCTTTATAGAATGTAACATCCTCTCAAGTGGCAAAAAAGCCCCAGGCAGAAATGAGGTTAGCAAAAGAGTTTCTCAGCTATTTTACTGAGAAGGGTGATGAACCTATGTGGAACCTAAGCTGTGGTTAGGAATCTTTGACAGATCTCTGAACTGAACCCCCACTTCCTTATTTTCTAACCAGTGCCTTAACTGGAGATTTTGTGTCCTCTTTCCAAAATACATAGTAAGCAAACTCAAAGAGAAAATAAACTCATTAATATATCTTTGCAAATATAAGATGTATAAATTGGCTACCAGACCAGAGTAGACACGTCTATAGTTACTGTAATACATTGGTTTTGATGTGCAAAATGGAGACTGAGTCCAGTTTGTTTAGCAGTGCTGATACTTGTCAGTCAGGAACAGAAACTAGGATCATGGTAAGATCTGGCCCCAACTGGATTTTATTGCAATGACGTACGGAGCTGACAGAGAAATTTCTGAAACTGGAAATTACAACCCACAAGAATTAGAGGATTTTAAACCCTGGTGAGATGTAACATTTCCTAAGAACAATAGATTATAACATTTTTATTCTGTACTGCTTGGGATAGTTAATTTAATAAATCATTTGGTTTGTCATGCATGCAGAGAATAACTTAATATACATGTTGTTTCCTTATTCATTAAGTCTTTCAATCCAGCTGATGAAAATCTCTTTCTGCCAGAAAATGCACTTGATTATAGATGACTGTCAATAAAAAATAAAGCCAGCTCCAATGAAAAGATGTGCTGAAAGCGAATACCTGTTGAACTCTGAATCTTTATTTCCACTCTTTATAGAAATAAACACATTTATGGTTTGTTTATTGCTTGCAGAAAGAAAGCCTGTTCATCCTCCCCTGCTCCACCCCTGTCATTTGCTGGTCTAGCTACCGAGAAGAGCCTAATCACAAAATGTCTGTGTATATCTAACAGATGTTCACCAGCAACAGAAAATCAATGTCTGGCATGAAGTTATATTTTGTGTGTAGACTGTACTGAGCACACTTACTTGAAAAGCAATGCTTTGTGTCACTGTATCTGTATCTAATAATAAAGAACAACTGCCCACTTCAAGTTATGGATCACCTCTATTGTCATTCCGCAGCAATGTGTTTTACAGATGTCTGCAAATGAATTTTAGGCTGAACTCTATTTGCTTCTGAACCATAAGGAAGTATGATATGCTATCTGTCTGGTATTTAGTTATTAAATTTTGGTTGAAGAGCAGTTAGAATCCCTTTGAATTCATTTAAGAACTGCTGTTTTAAACAAGACCTCTGGCAGTTGAAGTCTGACTGATGGGTTTGACAGGTTTTCAGCACATTACCTTTAGTTGGCGGTGATGTAGTAACAGCACTTTATTTCCTGGGAAGCCAACAGCTAACTCCAAACTTCACGTGAAAACTTAGATGGGGCTTATCAGCTCCTCCACAGCACTTCATGGCACTCTGCCCCTCTTGGGATCATGGTCTCTCTCTGTTATTATTGAGAGGGACAGGAATGAAACAGCAGCAGCACCGGGAGCCATCCTTTCAGACTATGTCTGACACAAGCACTGAGTGTTACATTATCTGCTTCACTGAAGCAGAAAGAGGAGACCATCAGGGAGCTGGCTGTGCTCCCTGCTTTTCTGTTCTTCCCAGTTTTGGACACGCTAGTGCAACCTGTGGGCTGCTCTAGCCTCTGCCAGCTGGCAGGAGTTCCCAGAAGACAGTCTGTCAGTGAGGGTAGCTATGAACCGCCTGGTATCTCCACTTTTCTCTCTGCTGTGACATGGCTGCAATGCCCATGGTGGGAGGGCTGCTAGGGGGAGGCACACGCTGACATCCGTGCAGGAGGCTCCCGGTACTGGGCTAATCATCACAATGGGGGTATGGAACCTGCAGCACCTCTCTGTTCACCACTCCAAATGATATTAAATCTGAGATACACATACCAAGTTCCAGTCTGTACTTCTGGAGAAAATTTAAAAAAAACCAGTTTAAATCCAAGCATGTTTTTCAAAGTAGTTCTTTACCATTTTTGCTGCAAACAGAAATACTGTGTTCTACCACATTAATTCCAATGAGTTACCCTATCAAACCGCAGACATTGTCTCCATTCTGTCTTGAACCTTAGGACGGAATACTTTGTCAACCACAAAAAAACCCAAACCAAACCAGACCAAAACTGAGAGGGATCAGCAAACGAGTGGAAGGGCAATATACTAAAATAAAAACCTATGAAATTCTGC
Source organism: Ptilonorhynchus violaceus (assembly GCA_013397565.1). NCBI lineage: Eukaryota > Metazoa > Chordata > Aves > Passeriformes > Ptilonorhynchidae > Ptilonorhynchus > Ptilonorhynchus violaceus. The sequence continues at coordinate 909,224 of VZRJ01013067.1, read as the reverse complement.
ATTAAAAACCAACATGTTGAGTTAGTATTTTAAACCCCATAGGCTATCTACCCAACTGCAGACTCTGCGAAATACACTCATCCTAGAGATGCTTAAGAAACAGTCTGCTGAAATATGTCTAGCACAGTGCACATGGGTTCTTCAACTGAAATGACCTGATTGAAATTGGAAATTTACATATGAAATCTTAGTCAGAGGCTTTGTATGTGAGTGGATAAGGACACATGGATACTTGGGCTATGAATATGCTCTTCTTCCTGCCACAAAATGACATAGAAAATACATTTCCGACATACCTTGGCAACTGAAAATAGAAATGCCATATGTTGAATATCTAATTGCCAGACTAGATCCTTATTGAGCACTGGTCTTCCCTTTTGCAAACCCTTTTTAAACTTAGACAATTATGCTCACTGTCCAGAACCTGGGCTTCAAGCTCAGCTCTGCCAAGCTCTTATTCAGCACAGCTAAGTGGGAGCACAAACAGCAGCAGTTCAGGGCTGCTGTACCCTGGATCAACTTGAACTCTTTCAGTAATGAGATACATATTTTGGCCCTAATCTTCACTTTCCCCTTCAGTCTAAGCTCCCAAATGTCTTTTGCAGTGGGCAGAGTAAGCAATGAGAATAATGGCTGGCATAAAGTAGTGTCATGCTGGCTACAGCTTACCCTAGGGAATCCTCAATTTCCCTGTTAGGAATAAGTTAGGCTGAACATATTAATGAAAAGGATTCTACCTTGAGCCAGGGCCTTGTTTTAGTATAAACACTGTATTACACTTGTGGAGGCAGTATGGTAGACACTTGATCTCTTTACTTGCATCAGGTATCAAGAGACACTATTAATTATTTGTGCACATCTTGTAAAATAGTACAATGTTATATATTGATCAGATGAACAATAGCTGTTACCTTCTCAGTTTCCTCAACAGAGATTTTAGAAGACCTGTTGGAAATTACCATCCTAGCCTAGATTTTTTTTTCATTTATTCAAACTGCAGAGGGATAAACTGTCATTTACTTTGTATGGTGAGGCTCTATTCTTACTTAAACCCTCAAGTTATACCAACATCTGGATTTATTCCTCAAACTCTCTTGTCTAGATAGTGACAAATCCTTCTTTCTCTTTTTCCTTTGGACAAATAAGAAAAAGAAGTTCTCAGATGGACTCAGAACAAACACAGTTTTCTTCTTGTAACAACAAAAAGAAAAAGAAAGCCTTAAAGAAATATACCCTCTAAACAAACCTCCTCTTTTGGACAAAGCAAAATTTCAGGAAATAGACGTAGCCTTTGGATTCCATTCCTCTTCAGGGCAGATAAAGCAAAGCTTTTAGTGAAGTAAGCAGGAAGGTCTAGAAAAAAGGGTTTCTATATTCAAGTGGAGTTTGAGGTTTTTCCTCAGTTAAGGGTAGATTGCAGCTAATAAAGCAGTTTGGCCACTCCCAAGACTCATTTTCGCTTCTAATTCCACATGCTCCAGGAAGGCTTTCTGCAGAGCTGCCAAGCACCATTGAGTTGTGGTCCTGCTTTTTAAGTCTTGTCTTACTTCACAAAAGCACTGCCAGATGTCCTGGCCACATGTTCTGCAGCATGTCCTTTCTGGATTCTGTGTGAAGGTGATACTGAAGAACATGTCTCAAGGATAAACCCAGACCCAGAGGACCAACTTTAGGGATTTCCGTTTCACACAAAATTCCTGGATTGGATTGAGACAGGTTTCACCAAGTAGCAGACCCTTCAACTTGGCTATCGTGGTTAATACTGCAACTAACGGAGGTTACAAAGCATCCAATGGATTAGTGACTGAACTCAAACAGGGATGGATTGGTCAGTAGGATCAGTGTGTGTGGAATATGCTAGTCACCTATTCTGGTGGTTTACAGCAATGAAAGGGATAGCATAAGATACAGTGGGTATTCTCACAGTCAGCTCAGTGCTTAATATTATACAGAAATAACAATTACAATCTTAGGTGTTATGAAAGGAACTGAGAATGAAACAGAAGCATTATAATGACAGCATTTAATCAATGAGGTCCACATGAATTGTTTAATATGAGTTCTATCACAGAATAAACATTAATATGAGTTCCTCATCACAGAATAAACAGGTATAGACAAAGGTATAGAGGAGAGCAAGGATGCTGACACAGGACTGTCTCCACACAAGAAAAGAATTAGAACTACACCCTGAAAAGAGGCAAATGAGAAGGATTAAAATAAGTCATAAAATTAACTTGAATAGTCAGTAAATTAATAATTACATGGAGAAGGTGAGTAAGAAATTTATATTCTCAGTCTTTCCTAGTACAAGATACAAGGAGCATCAAACAAGCTATTAGGATCAGATCAGAATCACAAAGTCTGCTAATTAGTGAAAATCAGTGCCTCAGAGTACTGTGGATCAAAAGTACATTATAGCTCACTCCTCTCTGTTAAAGTATACAAAGAACAAGTAAAAGAGTTCATTATGTAGCTCAGAGCAAACCTCACATTGTCCTTCTGTAGCTGCTCCCTATGGCCCTTGTTTTGGTGTTTTGGCTACTGCTTTCTGTTCTTCCCATCTGGTGACTTGATTCATTTGTGCCACCACCAGAAGACATTGTGTAATTTGCCTCTTCAACTCTTCAGCTACCAGGCAAGTATTTCGTTTCTCTTTCTGTCTTTCTTCTTTAAAGGAAGAAAACCAGGCAAGTATTTTCTTTCTCTTTCTGTCTTTCTTCTTTAAAGGAAGAAAAGACAGAAATTTTGAGAATTAAGTACAGTGGTGAACAAGAGGAAACTGAAAAATACCATACTAATTTCAAGTCTTCAGGCATATGGAATTTCAGGGAAGTGAGCACTGAACCTCAAAATGAAAAAAAAAAAAAAAAAGAGGAAGACCATCTAAAAGTTTCCCAAAGTATTTCATTCAGAATCACTAATTGTAAAACAGGAAACTGTAATTGGATAGTGTGAAAAAGCCCATAGTAAAATTAAATAGCTGTCTTTTTTCCTTCTATTCCTTTTCTGCCTTGGCTGTCCATCCAAATTTGAGTGCTTCAAGATGTTTATTTTATACTTGACACATTTTAGCAAGACTATAGGCATAAACAGAATTATTGCTGTTAGAGTGTAAGACATCCTTGACTTCTCTCTGACAAAACAGCAGCTCTGTGACTCTGTCACAGCCTCTTAGCTGGCCTATGCTGGAATCAGAAGGTTTTTCTTTGGTTTAAATGATTAAGGTCTTCCGAAAGCTTAAGTGGAAAATCTGCTTTACCATTTTGCAGTTACACATAGGAAATCTCTGCCAGGCTGCAAGTTACACCACCGACAAGGAGTCTGTGCAGCCAAGGAGTCACTTCACCTCGTCCCACCAGTTACCCACTGCCTACAGCTTCTCACCCGGGCTGATTAATGGTGTGCTGGCCCGACAAGGCAGCCTTGTTCTTCTCCATACTTGTTACACTTCAGTGGTTGTAAGTTTCTTTCAAAAGTGTCAGAAATAAAGACAAGTTATAAATGCCCCATTTCTTTTTGTTTCAGGAGTCCATCCTGGTGCTATATTATCCAAGATGTCCATTGAAGTTAAAAGACAAGCTTATTTGGTCAGGATTCCTTTGCCCTTTCTGCCCTTCTCTGTCAACATCCCTGATTTCTTCTTTCAGCACTAATGACTTATAAACTAAATATATGAGTAAGTACAAGACTAGTCCAGACAACTCCTTTAGCTGTTCAGTGTCTTTTATTTCACCCTCTTCCTTTCACCTTGTTCATCATTCAGTTTTATACTTCACTCAGAGGGAAAAAAACCCTCTGAGTGTTGTCTCTGCTACTGCTCTTGCTTCTTTCTGCTGTTTTTAAGTTGTGAGTGGACGTCCCTTCTCCTGTCTTGCCGTTCAAGACTGGAAAAGTGCTAAAGCCCTCTTTTCCCACTGATTTCCCCCCAGTCCCAGCTGTGGCTCAGATGAATTAACCAGGTAAAGCCAAAAGCTCAGAAATGCACACAACTTTCTGCTAGCACTAATCCCCCAGTGAAATTTGTATAATAATAGGAAAAAGGAACAAGAAATGAAAATCACTGAATGTAGATAGAACACTGAACTTTTATGCAATATGTAGCATTAAAACTTTTTACTACATTGTAGGACACCCTGTGTAAACTTGTCACCAAAAGAATTAATAAATAAAACAATTAATAAAGCTCAAGTGTAGGCAGTACTTTAACATCAAGGGAGCCTCTCATAATTTCAGCACTTATGTTAGTGTCTTCTAATTCTGCTTTTTAAAAATGGATTCAATAAGATTTTATAACTATGTGTATAGTAAAATTTCTAATTTACTTTGGAAAAAAATATTATTTGTTTAGCTTTTAAATTAAAGATGAGCAACATTCTGGGTAAATACCATATTGATTAACATTGAGGTTCTTTTAATAAATGAAATCTGAGCCCATAAAGATTGTGGTTTGAAATATATCGTAAAGAATGTTATCGTACTGCAGTCTGCAGCTCTGATGTTGCCGTTTTGATTAAGATAATTTGCAGCTTCTGTAAATTATCAGCTTCTCACAGTCAATTTGGAGATGCCAGGGCTATGGTGCTAATCATGCTATTACATGATGCTAATAAATAGGTGAGTGCAAAAAGTGACGTTTCTTTCCATAGGAAAGCAGACTTGAATGTAAAGCAAGAAGTAAAGCAAAGTGCATATATAATGTATGCAGTTTATGATGATCCAAAAGACATTGCTGTTTTTCTAAAAAATTGTTATTAAGTTCCTCTGATCATATAATGATCTAAGAGAAAAATTGGGAAAAAACCATAAATTCTTTATTGACAGCCCTGTTCAAATATATGAATATGGCACATGGGACAGCAATTAGTGAACAGAGTCACTATTATCCTCTGCAATCATTTCCAAACAAATGAAGAAAGAAGGCTGCAAAGCCATATGGTACATATATTATAAAGTAACCTGTTCCATTCTTTAGACTTACTATTACAGCTTTTGACACAGCTACAGGAAATAAAAAGCTACTGGAATGCAGACTGGGAAAATGTATTCCCAGAAGGCTTTGCAGAACTAGAGGCTGGAATCATTGAGTGGAAACAGACTTTGCAAAGCAGTCTCCCATTCTTTGCTGCTTAGATGATGTGCTCCAATATAAAATACATTCTACAAATGTGGCCATATTTAGTAGCTGTGCTTTTAAGATACTTATGGAAAGAAAGTAAAAGAAAGGAAAGAGAAAAAGACTTTTAAAAAGGGTAAGTGTCTTCATGGAGGACTGTAATGTAGACTAGAAAAAACTGTTTTCAAGAGAGGAAGCAAAAAGAGAAACAATTCATACTTAGTATTCATGATTTGATTATTTTCTTTATCTATCCTTCTTAATGGACTGGTTAAAGGAACCATATTAATACATATGTAAAATATATCATCCATAAATCCTGTAAAAATTGTTTTTATAATATTGAAGAGTATGTTGCACACATGCAGAGACATTTAAATCAATAACCCGTTAACAAATGTATTTTAAAAATATGATTCTTCTTCAAAATACCTAGCATCAGTCTAACACCCTTGAAATAGTAATAATTAAACTACAGTGAAAGTACACATTCTATAAAGGAAAGAAAGCTTGTAAAAAAATTGTAATTTTACTTAGCCTGCCAGTGACTTCAATTTTATTGCCTACTATGGGCAAAGTCTTGTCCTCGCTGAAGGCACTGTGTCTATTATTAATGGATTTAAACCTGCATGTTGTGAAGAAATTAGCAAGAATTCTTACATACCATCATAAATAGAGCCTAGGAACATTTAAGTCTTTATCAATAAAAGAACAATGGCCTGTACATGACATCACATTATTTGGTCATTTGTCATTTAGCTATATTGATAATACTGATAGTTGATAATATGGAAAATATTGATAATACTACAAAGTTCACCAAAAATTGCCATCTTGACAAAATGAAGGTGCTTTATATGGTTTTACACCATAGTGTACATGCTTGTGAAAAGTGAAGTAATTTGCTGACTTATTTAAATAAATTAGCAAATATCTATCTGAATTGTTTAAAGACAGTTGTGCTCCAATGAACACAATGGTGGCTTCACTACCCTTACAAGAACCATTCCAAGAGAGGAGCTACCTATGTGAGTGTACCTGTAGGGCAGCTGTTTTGGCTGAAGAGAGCAATATTCAGTGGTCAGCCCCTGATATCCTTTTCACCCTTGGCTAGAGGATTTTAGTCACCAGGACAGTATTGCCAAATGTTCAAATTTCCCAGAATTGATCTTTTTACGTCTGGAAATTGTGTCTCAGTACATGCTATTCCTACATTCCTGCTGCTATTCCTATTTAGAAAAAAGGAACTTGAAGTTGTTCTGACAGAGAAAAATAGAGGCTAAAATTTGCTGTATGTATTTTCTGTCTTGTCAAGTTGGCTGAACAAGCTAAATGAAAGTGGTTTGTTTTAATTACTGTACACAAAGAACTAACCTCTCTTCTTGAATTACAAGATCAAACAGTGAAATACTGACAAAAGCAACAGATCTCCAAGGTATTGTATCAAAGATGTGGTCACATCCAGTTCTGCTGACACAGAAAATCACGAAAGGGATTACATCCTGCACCCAAACCCAACCAATTAAACACAAGTTGCCCATCAGCTGGAAGGGTGGAATGGTGGAATGGCAAGCAGGGGGAATGAGCAGCGACAGGCTGCAAGCTCTCCTCTAAGATCATCAGTGCTTGGAACCAGGGGTGCAACCACAGACTGCTTGACCCCCAGCCAGCACCCCCAGCACCTCTTTAGTCATCTTACTGGAAATTCACTTGATCTATGTTGATTTGCGAGGAAGGCAGGCCAGGCTCGCAGAAATAAAATCAAGATGATCACCTGCTGCATTTTAACACTGCTGTTTCTCTTTAATCTCTCATCTCACAATTCACGGCCTATGCTTCTGTTATATCTCTGTGGTATCATAAATACACAGAGCTACTCAGAACATTAAAGCAAAGGTTCCAAATATCCTACAACTGAATTCATGCTGGCCAGACAAAAAATGGGAAGTTCTATTACTAGAGGGTAAGAGTGACAACGTTAGCTTTCCTTAAGAAGATGTAAAAAAATAATTGAATCTATAAATAATAGAGACAACTGCCAGCAAAGAAATTATGTTTTCTTCCCTCTGTATTTCATTGTTTCCAGGAGATAGGGGTGGTAAGCAACAAAGCTAAGATAGGTATGGGTAGGCAAAAGGAGCTGTAATGAGAGAGATTGAGGAGCAGAAAAGCAAATGGAAGAAAAAGAGGGTATAGGCCAAAGCAATTTATATTTTTTGTAGTATCTTTAAGGTAAAAACAAGAAGAATAATGTGGTGAGTAGGTGAGAATTCAATAAATGTGTTCAAGATGCTGAAAGGAAAAGCATTTAGAATAGATTAAGATGACAATTTTGGCAGCAACACCTTAGACTGGAAAAGTCTAGCCAGGGGAGGGCAAGAGTTGTCAAGGAGATGATGAGGATGAAGCAACAGCACAGGAAAACTAAAGAGAGTAATAAGACTAATTCTCCAGAAGCCCTTCACACCAGCCAGATTTGAATCTACTTTACTGGGATGTATCCTTTGGCTTCTGTGATGAATGTGGATATATGTCAAGGCAAAAGACATCATTCTTTAGTAATAATCAGATTTGTGCTTTTGTAAAAGAAAAAAAAAAATTCCCTTGTGGTGGCCCCTCAATACTTTGTGAAAATGGAAATAAGGAACTGGAAAAGTGTTTATTCTTTCAGTTAGTGGATAGCCTTCCAATAGGATGCATATAGGTTTCCTATTTTTTCAAAGGTATGAAATGTCACCATATTTACAACAAACCCTCATTTTGCAAAAAAAAATGAAGTTTCACGTGGTTGAAATTGGGGGATGCTAGCAACAATGCTACAATTTTTTGCCACTACCCAAAATTAGTAGGTTAGAACAACTGTTGCTGTTGCCCATATTTCTTCCCTTATTTTAGTAGCTGTGGTTCCAGAGGTGCCAAATCAGCCCTGCTGGCTAAAAATTCAAAGCCTGCAAGAAGCAAAAACTATAAAACCTTACCATTTGTAATGAATGTCTTGGGTCCAATCCTACAAACATACATGTAGGTAATTTTACTTGCATAGTAAATCCCATTTACTTCTCTCGAATTATTTCTGTTACTAAAATTCCTGTAAAAGAAACCTGGACCTGTTCCTCACTGTTTCTGCCATGTGCTGGCAGTGTTTTAGCCAGGGAGACACCTAAAAAAGATCCCATACAGGAGTGTGAAGAAGTCCGAAGGGAGCAATTAAGAAATGGTCGAAGCACTGTAACAATGAGGATAGCATGGCTTGTTCTCTAACTAAAGCTGGTTACTTCTGTAGGAGCTATATAAATGCACTGAAAGCCCTTTAAAATTTTGCTTGCTCCTTTCCCTCCTTTTTGCAAATGAATAGAGCTATTCAGTTCAATGGAACTTTTGTCTGTGTGGGTCTGGAGAGCTGTCTGAGGAACTTGCACAGCTCCAGGTAGCAAATGTTTGTAGAATCCCAAATGTTAGACAGTCTGTAATACTAATCTGGATGGCCTCAGTGCAAAATAAAGTGGCTCAGTAGAGATCACCCACTACCAAGACTAAACCAAACTAAGTGTTTAGCCATACCAAATAATTGGATACTTTTAAATATTAGCAAAAAGAATCAAAGAATTGACCTTCCTTTGCCTAGGCTAATCTACAGTAGTGCTGAGAGAGAGATGGAAAAAAAGGCATGTGACTTCTAAGAGTTCACGTCAAAAAAGAAAATGAATGTAAGGAAGTTCATCATTAAAAATTCAACATGGTCTTCACTAAAACAACAAACCCAAGAAGACCTAGTGCTTACGCACACTCAGATGCACACTCATATTGAAAGACCTAACTTTTGCCACGTCTGCACTTTATTTTCACAGCCTGAGTATCAGTTACAAGCAGGATTTGATGAAATCCTTTTTAGTATCTGAAAAGACATGCCAAGCACTAACACAGTGACTAACTCACGCCGTGGAACGCAGGACACCTGTAAGTGAAGTTTATTTCTCTAATGGCTTCTTTCTCACAAGCTCTGCCTACCTCCCATCTAGTTGAGATTTCATCATACTTTCAGAGCCACGAAGAATTCCCTCTCATCTATCCATCACTGACTCTATTCATTTTGTTCTTTTCTGGTCCCATCTCTTTTGGCAGCTTCTACACAATGTTTGCCACTTGAACACAGGCTAGCTGGGGGGCTTTGTTTTTCTTTTCTATGAGGCTCGCAGTTCTTAGGAGTTATCTGAAGACAGGTTCTCCCTGACATACCCTTTAGCAAAGCTGATAAATAGTGAAGTAGTAGAGAGACAACTAAGAAATATTTTTTTAAATGAAAAAAAAAATCCATAAAACATCATAGCAAGGTCACGACCTGCTTAATCATTTCAACTTACATGTTGAATTAACTTTGTTTGCTTTCTGTTACCCCAAGGTTTCCATTCTGCCTGTGTAGTTCCTAATACACTGGTGACCTTACCAGAGAAAAGTGTTGCACATTTTGGAATTACTACAGTTCTTGAGTAATTCCTTTGCATAGGAATAATTCCCCTGATACTTGCTTGCCCTCCCAGTAGGGCATTTAAGACCCACAGAGCACACAATTCTATATGTGCATGGAAATACCAAAAATAAATAAAAGATATGTTTTCTTAATAGCCCTTGATTACATGGGCTAGCCATGGTACATGGTATGGTATGTGACCATCTCTTTCCAGTACAGAAGGGTACCTGTTTGCAGTGAGAAATGATGTATTTTATTTGCAGCTGGATTTTAATGGAGCAGGTTTAAGTAGCTTCCAGCTGTCTTTGGAAGGACTTGTCAGAATTTTCCTCTGAAAAGAATCTAGAGATATTCAGGAAATAGCAATAACTTTAATAAATCATGAACTGAAACCACTGAAAACTGGAACTATTCAGTAGCATGAGGTTGAAGGAGGAGGGGAAGAAAGAGAGAAGCAAATATGAAAGAGTACGATTTGGGTTTAAAAAAGGGTTTTGAAATATAACACCTCCTGTTCTGCAAAATTACTCAGAAAGGCATCAATTATTTCAAGAATTGTGCTGGGGCACAAAGCCAATGACAAAATATGCACCCTTGCCACAGGTGAGCAGGTTATGTTTTACCTGACATATCTCCCAAGGAATGGGTGTGTACAGATACTTTCATACACAGCCGTATGTATTGGAGAAGGTATAGGTATTTACAGAAAATGTACCGTAAAATATCAGTCAGAATAGTCTTTTTATTAAAAAAAATGTAACTTATATCTTTTAGGGATGCATTTTGCCTGAAGTTCTTTCTTTCAAATTTCCTCACTCGCTGCTCAAGAATATTTCACAAAACAGGAAATATCTATAGTTCCTGGTGAGAGCCCAGAGCCAGCTCACAGAGTACACATGAACCTGGGCGACTGCTATCAACTTTCTTGGACTCTGTTGCAATCCCATTTCCACATTACAGAGGGAAAAGTGATTTGGTGCTGGGGTACTCTAGAATGTCTGATAAACCATTGCTTTATATCAACAAATTGCTTTTATGATACTCTACCTAGATGCCCAGAAAATGAATTGCGTTCCCAAGATGTGGTTTTAGAAAGACTCAATAAAAATGGACTTCTATAAAGGAAGTAAGAAAAGAAAATTCTATTTTGTTTATTATAATGACGCTCAGGAGGTCAGCTTCAGTTATCCCCATGTAACCCCTCTGAACTTGCTCAATGGGGATGCAGTGCTGCAAGCCAGGGCAGAGCTTAGCTCAGTGTGTACATTTCAGGAAGAAGAAACCTTCACTACAGAGCTCAAAGGAATCGTTGTGCTCTCTCTGAAGGAAAGGTATAAAGGGGTGCTTGTTAATATTAGTCAACAGAGTCGGCTTTCTGGAAAAAGAGCAGGCATCTTGGTAAGAACCTGCGGCAAGGCAAAATTTCTCCAAGAGAAAAAAAAAGAGAACTAGAATTTTAAAAAACACTACCTGCTCTGTACATGTTTCTAATTGTATGACACATTCCTATGGGATTGACTTCTTGCAGGAAAAGATCAACGGCTCAGTAACTGACACTATCATGTAGTGCTTTTAACTCTTCATCATATTTTTTCTTCTTTAAGATAAAAATTTTTTTTTAGAAGTCAAAATGCAGGGGTTTCTTTTTTACAAAACTTTATGTTTTGCTGGTATTATCTCATTATCTGAGTCCCGTTTATTCCAAACCCTAGAAATTGCTTTAGCTGTCTCCTGGAAGAGAAGGAAAAAAGAAGCAATGTGCTTGTGCGTGCAAGGAAGAGAGAAAACGAGATCTTTTGTATGGCTTCGAGGGAAAATAAAATTTATTTAAATAATATTGAAGGGACGTTACATCTGTAGGTGTCTGTAGGTCTGACATAAAACCAGGAGTGGATGGTACGCTGTTGTATTTAGCGTTTTGTTCCCCTCACAAAGCAAGCCCAGTCTGTCACCAATTCAGTCATTTGGTCTTCATTACTGCCTGGAAAAAGTGCAGGTGAGATCCCTTCCTGCGTTAAATGGTACAGCCGCTGGACACTCCGTACTGACCATGGACAGGCATTACGCTTTGTCACAGCTGCTGGCCCTGCTGCCGCTTCCCTGAGAGTTCTTGTTGTCAGGAACTGTGCAGGGGAATTCCTTCATCCCACCCATCAGCTCGGAGTTCATAGGCTTCAGAATGTAGGTGGGTCTGCACGCCTGAGGGGGGCTCTTCCACCCATTCTGTCCAAGTGACATTTGCATTGTTCCTTGGGCAATGTATGCCTGCAGAGGGGGCCAGAGAATTTGGCAGTCTCTGGTTACCTAATCCCACTGAATGTCTCATTTTGGAAAATCTGGGAAGGACTTCGAACAAAGAGCACCATGTCACTCAATGTTTTGATACAGTATCGCCCTCTAAGGCATTCTGCTCATCACAAGTTTTACTTTAGTAATTCACCAGCCATTTGCAGCGCTCTTTGAAAATAACACTGATTTTTCTTTTTTTCAGTGGTTTGTATTTTTCATTTCAGCTTTTGTGGAATGTGTACCAATAAAGTCTTAATGATCTTTGTATTTTTAAAGCATTTTGTCAGAAGCTAAATGCAATATGACTTTTCCAAAAGAGTAAGGAAATCATGATCCATCTGTAAATTCTCTGTGTACCACAGTCATTTATTACTTCATACTGAAATTTGAAATACGAGAACAAAGCAGAGGCAAAGCCAAATAAAAAAGCCACACCAGAAAAGAACATCTGCAAAATTCTATGAAAAAAATGCACAAATGTTATGAATTAAACCTTTTCTGACTTTTCTTACAGCTGCACAACCTCACACTCAGCAAGACAAGAAGGTCTATTGAACTATTTCCTATTCAATCTTAAGAAGCAGAAGCCCATATCATTTTTTTTTAAACATTAAATAAAAGTCTGTGTGCTGGAATACTCCAGAAAATGTAACAGCTGATAAAGAATAAAAATGTGAATCATAAAATGCAAGTAATTTCAACTTTTGTCTTTAATACAATCTTTACTATAGCTACAATTGATTTTGCTAACAAGTGGTAAGAACTGATGGAGAAGATGCTGCATTTCACACCTGGAGGTCATGCAGAAACTTTTGCAAAAAGCATTTTTTTAATTGGAAAACACCAGTTTGTGGAAAAAGAAAGCGTTCATAATATCGGGCATGTTTCTGTGGCCTTTAATTTTTTTAAAGAATTCAAGGTTATTAAAAAAATAATTATGTGTGCCTTTTCAAACACTTCTCTTGACAAACCAAGTCATTATTGGGGGTTGGGGGAGGATGACAAAGGAAAAAAAAGGTTGAAATACTAGTCAGTCATTCATCCGTAAACTCTTTCAGTCTGCTGGTTTATTGACCTTTTCTAAAGTTAAAGCTTGTCTTAATATTTAGGAAAGGAAATCTGAAAAATCTGGAGAAATATTCCAGATAAACTGTTTCACAATCAGTAACTGACTACTTACATTGAAATATGGTTCTACCACTGTAGTCAGTGTGAGAAGGATTGGGACTCAAGGTAAAAAATTCTATCCACAGATCAGATACTACAAAGCAAAGTACATTTCAGGTGGAGTTTGGGAGGTAAAATTCTAGATTACATACTTGTCAATTTGTGAATTACTGTAGGAAAGTTGATACATTTCTCTTATCAAGCATGTAACATTCCTCAATTCACTTTCTAATACCAGCACAATAATGATCTTCTGTTGATAAATATTAATTTGAAATTCTTGTCCTATATATTACTGACTTCTAGATTGTAGAATTTTGCAGGCAGGTATTGTGTAATGTGTGTGGCCAGACTCGGTTTCCAGAAGAAAGGAATGTGAAAAGGAATATGTCACACCACTGAAATATCCCGTGAAATCTCTTTCTCTACAGTGGAGAATGAAGTGTTGCTCATAAAAAGTCTTCTGCCAAAGGACCACTCACATCACAGCTAGCGTGGCATTTCCCATGTGAACTGCCCTGCAAAACTACACTTTCAGTTTTCCTTCATTATGCCTTGCTTTAGGGACCCTTAAGTAAGAAAATATCTTGTTTCTGATAATTGGGTAGAAACTGGAAAGACACTTACATTCTCTGCATAATCTTTTAGGAAAGCTATAATGGAAAACAAGTAGAGGTGTATCAGCAGACAAAAACTTTTCCTTATGCTTACGTATACTCTCAGAATTTTGCATGTGAAACCATAATTTATTTATAAATAAAACACATAACTTTTCAGAAAGTTCTATTCTGGAAGAAATTGCTATTTCTAGAAGTGACATTAAAGTGACAATCATCAAGAAGAGAAAGTCATAACCATCAGATAAACATTATACAAGACAAACATTATGTGCTCATGTTAAACATTTTCTACCTTCACCATTGCTATCAAACACAGTGAATGATGTATTTGTACATAGGTTTATGCTTTTGACAAAAGTAGATTTATTTGTAAGCCAAAGGTTGGATACTACATTTAGAAAGACTATGCTGTTATCAACACTGGAAGCACATGTCCATGTTAAAAATCTTGAAAAATGAATCTGAAGAAAGATTCATAAAAGCATGCACTAAGGAAAATAGAAGATTTCCAGGAGAAAGGGTGCACCAAGTATTTTTCACAGAACATTAAAATCATGCATAGAATTAAGCTGCTGAGAGGACACAAGCTGGGCTGTATCACTGTCCTTTTCATCACAGAGAGATGGGAGAGAATGTTCATAAGTTGTTATCAGCACACTAAAAAAACCACCCCTGTTTCCCATCTCTGACTTACTCATTCTTCAAATCTACACTCACTGGTCTTGTGCCAGTCAGTCCACAGGGGAATGGAAGTGCTGGCAATGACAGTTATATTGCAGACTATAAAGAACCATATGTCAGAGCTGCTAGTGACACCTAACCAGCTGTTAGCCACGTTCTACCCTTTACATATAGATAGTCAGAGCTGCAGTTTCATGTTATTAAAATATTTCTAAAATCCTGGAGGAGAATTTCATATTAAACACAAGAAAGTGTGTATAGACTCCATAAATTGAAATGTTCACATTAATTTTCACAAATAGGGGCTTCCCTTAGCTGGCTCAAAGGTTCATGTGCTTTGTTGTCAGGGTAAAGAGAATTGCTGTCTGTATTTCCAGTTCAACTTGGCACTGAAGTAGCAAATAAACTTTGCCTATGGCTGCTTTCCAAAGCAAACAGAACTTTTATCTCTACTTGAAACTTTTATTAAAACAATGAATATCACATCTAGCATTTATAAATTCCTTCTGTCCTGCACTGAAGTGGAGCATACAGGAGGATAATTTGGATAATTAGTTCAAACTAAACCCTGGGTCAGAGGAAAATTTGTGCATAGTTCAATGTGTTAATGTGGAAGGGTGGTCAGATCTTGTGCTCCTCTGTTCACCCTCTTAACTCTACAGTCTCCAGAAAAAAGAAACTTGACTCAACTGCAGTTCTCCTGGGAACCCTTCTCTGGCATGGCTCCTTTTCTTCCACTCACAGTGAACCTTCTTTTAGAAGTCATAATCTGCCCTGGAATCTGGTTTCGTATTTTGAGTCAGAAAAATACTAGCTCATTCTTCTCTTTATTCCACAGTATGTGATATACAATTTTTCTGATGCTATCAAGTATATTTAACACCCCAATAAAGGTATTGAGATCAACCTTTTTAATATTTTATATAAAACTTGGACTTTCCTCTATATAGAAAGAACATTTACTTAAAGTTGGATCCTTGATATTTGACACTGGTAATAGACTGTTCACTGTTTCCAGCCATTCATGGATGTGTTCCAGATATGTCCCTGACACATAAAAGAATTTTATGTTATTTAAATACTTTTATAGTAGCTGGAAGCATTTTTCAACAAAGGACCTCACCCAGGGTGATATATTTGGTGAACAGGCTTCCCAAATAATTCTTCATGAGCCTGTACTGTACTACTGCACACTGGTAATGTACACATCAGAGGTGTTGCACTCAGCACAGATGTTCCACCAACAGAAGTACTTCAAGCCGAGAAACTGCTGGCCATTAATCGTACATTATTAAAAAGGAACACTCTTTATATATCTACTGCTACTATGAGAATGTCATGAAGCTGAAATAAATGTTACCATGACATGAAACTTTAGCAAAAACAAACTCTCTGTTTTGGTGACAAACAAGAGAAAGATTCTAGAGAATGCCAACTGTAACTTCTTGACTTCTGTTCCTATGACAAGACAAAAACCAGGCAATTTTGAGTGCAGATAGGCATTGATTTGCTTGGGGAGGATGACTGTCTGAGCAATACTCAATTTTGTAGCACATTTGCTTCCTTTCATGGGGCAGAGAAACTGCAGCAGGTCTATCCTGCAGGCCTGTCTCACTGCAACCATATCAGCCCCTGTCAAACTACAGTATCCAGGAAATTAGGGAAACATGCATTAAGTCTATTAGCTTGTCAGTTCAGGGTATTTCCTTCATTCCTTGTCCAGGTCATTTGGAAGGACAGAACCATTTCCAAAATCTCACACTTTTCTCCAGAATGCACTATTCTTATGTGTCACCATCACTTCTCTCATACAAAAACTAGTATTTTTATTCCAGCTATTGCCCACAGGAGCAGAGTCAGAATGAAGTCTTTGATGAGTACAGGGCTCCAATGCTTTTGTTACAAATATAATTTTTCAGTATGGTGCATTCCTAGTTACATCTGTGCTACCATTTTTCTGTTGTTGGAAATAATCTAAGAACACTGTATTACAGAAGATGAGAGGTAGGCAGAAACACAGCCACCCTGGTCTGGGCATTACTGGCTATGCAGCCATGGCAAAACTCAAGGACCTACAGAAAAAGCGAGTCATAATTGGCTGTCACCCGGAGGTAGGATCTGTGGCAGCACAGGCAGCTCAAGACACTGGCATTTATCTTTCAAACATGACCTAATTGCCATTTCTTCCATTAGTGCTAATTGTTTTAAGTGGCCCTTATGTATCAAGCTCCTACTTATATCAGTTGGATAACATCTGCTCCCTGCTCATGATGAAGTGTTTCAAACTAGAGAAAATTTTCTTCATATGGATCCTGTAGAGCATTTGCCCTACTCTTTCTGTCCAGTGTGCTAGGAGGAAAGGCACTTTGCAGAAGCATGTGTTTTGCCTTATCTGCAGCTGGAATAGATTCTCCAGGAGAAGCTGGGGAGCAGAAAGGGACCCAGGGGTTACGGCAGCTACACTTAATATCCCCAGTGCCTCTCTGCACTGACACACCTGATTTCGGACCTCAGTTCAGGACTAGATTTATAAGGATGTTCCAGCCTTTGAGTCTCAAAACCTCTTTGAGTCTCTAAAACTAACTAAAAGATTCAGAAAATGGAACAGAAATAATATAGAAGTGACACAAATTGCACTAGAAAACTTTTAACGTAAAACAGTTTGCAAAGAGAGGGATTCTCCTTCCATGAACACGGAGAGAATCACCCCTCATTCATCCTGTGATGAATGCAATCAGAAATTGCCTTTGAATGTCATCCATAGTTAGAGAGAAACAACAAAAGCGTTGGCTCAGTTTCCCTCTTTTGTGCAGCATGTACAACTTCTGTTGTATATTTTCCTTTTTGTTATGGTATTGCCAATCCTGAATGAAAGAGCTTACCAATATATAAAAAGATTTGGATGGAAATATAATACCTGCAGTTTTGTAATTTGTCATTTCTAAAACCTCAAAACACCATGCACAGCTTTTTCAAATTGAAATCTTCAGTTATGCCCCAACCACAAAAACATGTCTATGCTATCATGTGGATCCCTGCAATTACAGTTTGTTTCTATGATCTTAACTGTATAAAGTCTCCAAACAGTTATTTGGGACAAAACATATTCCTATGTTGTTATTAAACCTTTTAAGATCACTTTCTATGAATTCTATTGTTTCAAATAAACAGGTTAGTATTTCAGAGGGGGTTAAAAAGTAGGTAATTTAAAAAAAACTTGATAATACCTGGCTGACTTTGTTTTGAAGAATGTATGACTGGTCAACAGTCTTAAATTAATGCAAGTATGTGGGCAACACCTGGCCAGGCTTTGGCCAAAGCCCTTTATGTCCTGCCCCTATTGACAATTTTTCTCTAAGCTGCTCTAGAAGTGATTCCTCAGTGCTAGGAACTGTATCAAGCTGCACTGCCTCTGGATTCAGCTTGGATGCATTGGGTTTTGCATGCTTGTGCCAGCTAACATTAGAGACCTCTGCTACTAGGCCTTGTTTTATTGGTATATGTTATACTTCTCTGTCACTTACTATTATTCCTTACATAGTGCTGAATTCCTGCTGTAGTCTGGGTCATCAGAGGGAGATTTGTTAGTGCATCTGCTTACATAAACACCATACCATACCATTGTTTAGTGGTAAATTTTTTTGCAAAAATCTTCATTTAAAATTAGTTATATATTTCAAATCATGACAGGACATAGGAAAACTGGAAATAAGCCTTAGGCAAGTAGTTTAACAGGATGCTTGAGTACCTACCTAGCATTCTACATTAATGGTTTGAGGAAAAAAAAATATATTCTTTAACGAAAAACCTAAGAAAACCAGAAACTCTTCTTATATTCATGCAACATGCTTTGCTAGATGAAAATTCCACGTAAAACCAGAATAGAAATTTAAATTAGTATCATTTTAAGTTTAGATTAGTGTGGCATGGAACCAGAAGCAGGGCACAGTAGCAGCAGAGAAAATAGCCAGTACTTCTTGCAACAAAAATTACCTCTGCTAATATTTGTGGCATGAACTTTTATTTCTTATGAAATGTGCGTCTATTCACCACATTTTCCCCTGAGGGAACTTTTTGCCTTGGTGATGTCAGATTCATTTAAAGAGAGATTTCACCTCAGTAAGAAAGAAAAAAAATCTTCATTTGAGAGGTGTAATGCAAAAAAAAAAGAGCAGGAAAGATTTGATTTTCTTGGTCTTGACAATGATCTTTTTAGAGAAAAAATTCATACATTTTTCTTTGACCAGGGTGCCTGTATTATTATTGCTTACCCAAGCAAGTGCTTGAATAAACATGAATATCAATTACCAAAACTAGGATAAATATCAAGCTATGCTTTTTCATGCAGAGTAGTACTAGTTCATTTGTTAACCTGTGTTCTTTTTTTAGTTTAACTATAAGCAGTTGTTCACATTTCATTCTAATAATTTTTAAATTTGTATTATCATAAAGGAACCTTGATGCATTTATTCCAGAGAGATTATTCCATAATGCTTTCTTATCAATCTCTTCTTCGAACAACAGACCTGAATTTTGAGTGTTGTAAATAAATTCAGCTAAATCTTAGATTTAAAAAGTATGAAATACCACATGTTGCAACACATGATCGTCAAGATTTTGTAATAGCAGTGTATTCTTTCACATACCACTTTAGTAAATGTGAATACATTTTTTGTTTAAAGGTTTTCAACCTTTAAACAACCTGTCTTCTGTTTGAAGTAAATTCCAGACAAAATGAAATCAGAGTTTCTTTTGTACTTTGATTTATAAAAGACAATAGAGATAGGAGTCTACCTGCCCCTGCAATCTCCATTCCATTAAAGACTGGCTACTGGAAACTGTGGTTTCCTGATTGACAATGAAATCATTCAGATCACAGAATTTCTTCTGGGCACTCTCATTTCTAGGGATGAAAATTAACAACAGAGGTCTGTACAAAACTATGGTGCCCTTTTTTGTTACCATTATTTCTAATTCCAGCTGTATTATGGATCCAAGTCTAGAAGGATGTTATTCACATGTATAAGTGAAATAAAGGAAGAAGATTTATGAAACTGGTTGAACCATATAGAACCATAAATTTATTTAACTTCTAGTATCAGAAAACTCTTCATTCTTTCAGTGTTAGATTCCTTAAGTTTCTGAGTTGCAAATAAGTATATCTGATTTATGTGGCCAATCATGTTTTTAAATTATATGAACTGTGTCGATAAATAACTGAAAACAATAAACTGAAATGCAAATAGGAGGCAGTTGTGCAGAAATTTTGGTGCTTCTGACACAGCTGGTTTTGGCTGAGACTTTTCTTGGCCTTGTTCTATCAGCAACAAATTCCCATTAAGAATCCTGGGCATTTGAAAACTGATGATGACATGAGTCACACACTCAGTTGTTGGCCATATTTGAGTCAGAGATATAAATGGACTGGTAGTCCTGTGGTAGTCCCGTGGTACTGCAGCACAGTTGTGACCCAGGCAGTCAGTCAAGAGTGGTGCGAGGTTGCCATATGATAAAGCACAACAGATCCTTAAATGCATTTTACCTTTAAAGAAATGCTTCCATCTCCCTCACTAAGCAATGCCAGGAGGAACTATTTCAGATGGCAATGTGGTTAACACATAATTCTCAACGTAGTAGCTGTTCTGTCTTTCCTGTCATGAGGATATATGGATTTCATTTTTTCACTCTACTCAAGACTGAGAACAGTAGGGATTTTCTGGTTTCAGCTGAAAACTGTCTGTTTTTATGGAGGCAGAACAAGCTCCTTATGGAAAAAAATGAGACTTACATTTGTACCTTTAAAAAGTTATTCTAAATTAACAGCAGAATAGAAACTTTTAGATAAATTCCTCTTAGCCTTTGACACTTGGTCTACATTTCCCTCAGTTTCCAAGACAGGTTTTATCAATAGTGCTCTTTGCTATGTGCTGGTAAATGTCTGCATAACTTATAAGCCACAGGCATCCAGGACAGAGTGAAGGAACAAGCAGTACCTGATGCAGACATAAAGTAGCGAGTGTTTCTGAAAGGTACGAGGAAGGTTTTCATGCGGCACAGTTTATCCAACTGTGAAAACATTAGTTGGGATATTAGTGAGCGGGTGCTCGGAGCTCTTTTGGCCACTGACCAGGATAAATGGTCCAAGCAGAGGAGCTGACTGCAGATTAGTTACACATAAAGAAGACACAAAGAAAAAAGAGAAACATGACCCAAGAGAGAGCAGCATGTGGGTTGAGAGATTAATCAAGCATTTCCTGAGTTATTTTTCCCTGTGTCCTGCTCCTCAGTGAACTCTACTCTTTCCCTCCTTCTCAACTAATCCCACCTTGCACAGTCCTATGGGTTTACACCACCTAAAGTTGCAAATGTTATCACATCTCTTTCTTCAGGACGCTCTCTGGTTTGAGACATGATACAATTGCTGAGAAAAAAAATTATCACAATACACAAGGAGGGCACAGAGTTCAACTCTATCACCACAGATTTTCATTGAAAATATTACCTCAAAGTCACAGACAAAACAAATAAATATGGCTTTTCTCCTTCATGACATCTCCCTCAATCACACTTCCATGACTTTTCCCACCCTCTGAACATAATTCTTACTCTTACAATTGATTCAACTGTGTGTAAGTTTGCATCTCAGATGATCTTTCTGCACTTATCTGCAGTACTCCAGACTCACCACTGAATACCTCCTGAGACCTTGTCAGTCATCCCATTGCCATCCTGAACTGTGTTCAAAGAACAAACTGAATGAGATTTATTTCAGACAAAGTGAGAATAACCTTGTTTAGTGATCTTGACAGGCTGGAAAGATCTCCATGTTCCAGGATACTCATTTGTATATTAAATTTTCATCCTGTTTGGGTCTGGCTGAATACTTTTATACAAGGCCAATATTTTGCCACAACCAAGTAAGAACTATTTAAAAGCACTGCAAAAAAATTAGATCCTAAAACCAAAAGAAAGCTGATGTATCCTGAAATCTACATGGAATTGGATACTCTTGTCTGCTCTTGATTTTATAAGCAAACTGCTCAGGTACCATTCAAAATACAACATTGTGAAACATCGGGTACCTATTTTCATTGCCATATAGAAGAATGTTCTTTTGTTGCTGATAATTCCAGAAGCAAGCTGGAGAGCATTCTGCTTCCAACCCATCTAGCATCTCTGAAACATTATGTATAGCATCCTTAACTGCCAATGTCATATTACACAGAAACCACTGCAATATAAACCTGCCACAAAGGCAGCTGAAGGTTTGCAGTATCCAGAACACGCTCTGCTAAGTATTTTTCATATCACAGAAATGTACAATTGCAAGAGGTCTTCCTTGCAGAACTCACTCCCTTAGTGCATGCAATGAGACATTATCAACTACAAACAGAACAGGGATTTGTCTGGCCTTATCTCCAGTTGTGAAGGATTGCAAAGCCTTGAAAGGTAGCCTGGTGCAGTGATTGTTTCCCATTAAGGTACTCTTAATTGTGTTTGCTACTCATTTTTTTTTTGACACCCAAGCTAAATATTCCCATTGCAAATTAAAGAGTGGTGTTCTTATGATTTTATAGTCACAGGGCAGAGAATCAGCTCTCTAACCAACTTATGTACATTAGAGAGTCTCACACTGTAACCTGACATATGATGACCTTTTTCACAAATCTTTAAAAACTCTGCCAACTGCAATATTCTTTTCTTCAGCAGCTTCTAATGTTCTCCTGTAGAAAGTCTGATTTATGGTTTTTGTACACAGATAAATGCAATTAATTACTGCTAAGAGTTGCATGTACATTAACGATGCACTGGTATCCCCATCAGTATGACATACCATCTCCTTGCTGTCCCATCTTTTCAATATTTCTACAAAGTAGCAAGATGTTTGACAACCTGCTCCATACACCTGCACTTCCACACCTGTGTCATCACACCCATTTCCATCTGTTACACTGCAGCCTCTGCACAACCTCCTGCTTTGCAAAGTGAACCTATCCTGTTCAAATCCACTGTGCCTATTTCTTTATGCTATTCTTAAAACATGATTGCAATACACTTTGACTGTATCAAGCATTTTCTATCATCCATTCTTGCTTATTTGAATATTATTTGAGTTTGTAGAAACCAGTGAAGTACTGTATCATTTTAATAGCAGCAACACTGATTAGTGCTGCCTGGTATGTTTTTCTCTTCATGCTTACAACCCATTTTTATAGATGGTTCCTTATCTATATGCATGCTGTGCTTCACACAACCATTTTAATGTGTTGTTTTTATTACAAACAAATCTGTTCTCTGCTGGGCATCTATCACTTGTTTTTATGACTAGTTCATATATCTTAAATAGATGTTCTTTTATGTCTTCAATTGCAAAACACTATTTTAAGATACCATTTAAACTTCACATTCCTGTGTTGCAGTAACAATGACAGAACACAAACAGAATTGGAATTCCCTTTCAGAAGGACAAGTACAAAGGAAAATATGTCAGTAGGACTGTCAGTATTAAATTCCACTTTAATTCCTTTATTAGGCCTAACTCTTCAAATATTTGTTATACTCTCCAGTTCTGCACCATCATGATTAATGCTTTCCTCTGTGGACCACTTTTAGTACATAGTTATAACTTTCTCACATCATAATTTTGTGTGGCTTCCTCAAGTGATAGACAAAGATCAAGAACCCATTCTCATTCTTTGCCAGGTTTTTACTTAGAATAGTTTGATTACTCCATTCTTTCCAAATGCTACATTTTTCATTTTCCAAAGATTATTGACTTTGTAGAAGACCGGTATGAGATAAATTTTCAGCTAACTTAATTTCATAATATGTTCCAATGCTATACAACATTATAATTCCAGCCTAGATAAAGGCCCTATGTCTTGTTCTTAATGACAACTACAACCAAGGTTTAGGCAAAACTATGACAAATTCCACTTTCATAAGTAAGGTTTTATTTGTTCGAAGAACTGTAGGGTTTGTTTGGTTTTATTTGGTGGGGTTTTTTCCCCAACAAATCTTTATATCTACTTGTGTTATTTGGAAAGTTCATTTGAGAGCCCTAAAGGACCTTGAATTCCTTCAAGATTAGAGTTTTAAGTTTTCAAGCATACAGCTTTATTTCTAGTTAGTAAAACATTTTAGGCATTAAATTATTGGTTACTAAATATTAAACTTGAAAAAAGAAGTTGTCCTTTACATTTAGCTATGATTGGTCAGTGAAAATTGTACATTTGAAAGGTGTAGTTCTATATTTATTTGAAGTTGAATCCACTAAACCACAAACAAATGGTTTTCTAGTCTCCTGCTTCTAGAAAATCAAATAGAAGCTTGCAATTACTTGAACTGCACACCATCTGCTTCTACATATATCTGGACACCATCTTCAGCAGGAGTCAGAGGAGCTGGAAGAGTAGGTATGTCTGTGGAGTAGGTCAGTGTTCTTGGGGCTTAACATACTTCAGAATAACTCTCCTTGTTAAAAATATTGTTCACAGTGGTATAATGAGGAATTGAGAAGCATTCATGATGTGGTCCTATTTGAGTTCCTACTGTCTAAAACTGCAGCATATAGCAACAGGAGGAAACATTTTCATTAATTTGTTTGATTTGGATCAGGTCTTTGGAAAAGAAAAAATCTTAGTTCTCCACAGATTTTGAATTTTTATATGTTTGTAACAGTTCATTTTTCTTTATCTGACTAAATGTCTTTGGAAAGCTGTTCAAACAGGTTCATCAGTAACATATGTCAAACCACAAAAAATTTAGATCAAGCACTGGCATCTGTTAGGAGCTATTTTCTTAGCTCAGAAAGTTCAGGAAAGGAAGAGCAGCACAGAAACCAATTCTGTGAGAAAGTATTGAACACTAACCTGAGCAAGTCAGAGGAATCACAGAATATTCTGAGTCGGAAGGCACCCACAGGGATCATCGATTCCAACTCTTAAGTGAATGGCCCATATGGGGATCAAACCCACTGCCTTGGCATTACTAGTGCCATGCTCCAGCCAACTGAACTCATCTCAGGGTAAGCATTGCCAATGGCACAAAAAGGCAGTGAAATATTCCATTATCACTTGAAATGCAGCTGTATGCTTGTTTTCTGTTGGATCATACACAAAAGCTTTTTCTGTAGCTACTGTATAGTCAACTTGCAGTATGAAAACTGGAAAGAGCCACTTTTCTCTCTGTAAGGAATATTTTTTGTCACAAAAATATTTTTACCCAAAAGTAAAATGTTTCAGCACCTTTTTGCAGACTCTTTACATAAAGTATAACAATTCGGTTACACTGCTAGAAAAACTGTAGGCCAACATATTTTTTTTCAAATAAATATAAAATTCTGACATTGTCAAAGTGATTAAACACACAATAAAGGCTTGCACTCAAAGTGCACTATACTTTGGTTATTTAGTTGATATATTTTTCTTCTCCTGCAGTTAATCTGCATCATATCTAATGGATGGTTACTTCAGTCTGACATACAATTGGCTATTTATATTCAGATTTACCCAGCAAAATTAAAAAAAAAAAAATGAGAAAAATAACAGTTTGGAACAAAGAATAATGCAAGCTCTTTTCAGAATACATAACTGTTAATATTGATGGAAGGACTACTAGAGCATGTTTCCATCACTTCAAATTAGCTGGATTTTCTTAAGCAATTGTTATGTTGAGTGCTCAAATCTATTTCCTTAAGTATTTCTTTTATTCTAATAAACTTCTTTATTGCCAATTATTTTGAGTATATCACAGATTCCATCATAAAGCTTGATGCAATTTGTATTTTCTTTTTAACCGAGTTTTGGGGATCTTGCATATTAGCAACAATGGTCAAAAACTGAAGACAAAGAATCTTGATCACCTGAGAAATTCTAGCTTTAAAATGCCTAAATTGCTCCATTTTTATTTAGATGTTAGAAGAAAACATTTTGAAAACAGCAATTCTGAACAAGAGAACCTCAAAATATTACATTTTCATAAGGTTTTCATGTTATTTTTGTGATATGCCTAGAACTGAATGAGGAGTTTTACAGCTTACAAAAGTGGCCCGAAATAATTTGGTTTCATTAAACTAATTTTTAAATTAATAAATTAATACTGCAGCTTTATATCTGCAGTAGTACTGCAGCTCCAGATCTTGCAAATATTATATAAATTATGGGAATTATAGGCCACCTGGGAGTCCTATTTAAGATGATAAAGAATCAAAGCAATGTCCTTAGAGAGCAGTACAGTTATGCAGTTTATTATAATGTTTTGAAATAACAGTATAATTCAGAAAAGAAATAATAAATTCAGATTTGGGTCAAGCAGATTTTAAAGAGTTAAATTCATTTTGAGTTTCCCCATTGGAAAAAAAACCCTTAAAAAAATTAACATCCACTAAAAAGTTTCATTTGTAAAATCTGCATTACCTATTGAGAATATATTGTTATGTGTCATTTCCAACCATTTCCAGTTTAAATATGGTGTAAAAATCTGCCTCTGCCAATTAGACATGCATCAGTCCCTCAGCACAAAGCAATGTTACCATGTGATGTTCTAATGCAAAAGGCATGACATGAAAAAAGCATTGGGTTTGCAGAGTGAATATTTAGTTATTCTTTAGGTTGTCATTTGTGGCTTTATGAAAGAACAAATGTTAAAAAAAAAAGGAAAAGGCGTTCTCTTGCAAGTAGAGAGGGATACAGAAGATTACAATACAATGTACAACATAATCACATATTTACTGCACAAAACTGACCACAGAAATATATACATTGATTTTGAGAGTTACAGCAGATGGTCACCTATATAAAGTGAAGATCAACAGCTCTCCCTACCCCTGTAAAGCACTGTTTAAGGGGTAAAACCCATCAACAACAAACCAAACAAAACCAAACAACAAAATCAAAACACATTCACGACTTATCCTATCTATGCATCTCAAGTCCCCAGATCCTCAGCTTGAGGCTTTTGGGTTATAAGATGACCTAAACGAGCTAAAAACATTCAGAATATTCAGGTAACTGCTCTGTAACTTATTTCAACCATTGCATTACAAAAGTTTTGAAAATTGCCAAGCTGCAAGTAAAAGCCATTCCCGACCCACATTACTTTTAAATGCCAGCTGCAAAGCAAAAAAAGGATCTTCTTTAGATAAGTGGATAGATCAGTGCTGCCTGACCACAACAATCTCTTCATATTTCTTCATGGGTATATGCTCTAATTAAATGTATGTAAATTTCACAGAAAAGAACTATTAAGGGATTTATGATAATGGAAGTTCTAGCATAAGGGGAAAACTACTTTCTTATAGATAAATAGGCTATACGATGAGTACAGCTTTGCTTAGGGAGGTAAATACACTGCAAACTGTTAGGTCCAACCCCAACATGAATGTGTCTGTGCCTCTCTCATAACACTCTAGAGACTGGAAAAAATACCCCCAGATATACACAGTAGTCAATCTATGGATTCACATTTTCTGCTAAAGCAATCACTTTAACAAGCAAACCACTGCATTCAGACATAGGAAACATCCTGAAGCAGGCAAACGAAAAATTATTTTTACAGATTGGAAACAGTTATTGTCAGTGCACCACGTACCTATGTAGATTTATTTTCCACCCAGATCAACATGCAATGTCAGATAATAAGGCCTGTGAAGACAAACTAACTACAGAAATCAGTGCCAAAAGTTCTACTGCTGAGACTCTCTGTGCATGAACTACCAAAACTGCTGACTACTACTTATTTCAGTTGCCTCTATAAAAAAACCCTCAAATTTACAAAATTAGTCTCTAAAACATGTAAAGATACACAATTACATTCTTTTAAAGCTCATTTACATGGTTAATATAAGTGAATTTAACAAAGAAAAATGTGATTTACCAAGATTATAATTAACAATATCACTTTCATCAAGAAGTGACAAACACTTTATGTTGTACCTCAAAGCTGGTATTTTTTATAGAGGCAGAATGATCTTCAATAGAACCTGAGAACCACCTTGCTATCCTATAAAACCCTCAGACTATACTATACCATACCCTCTATACTATACTATACTAGTCAAAGCATCTGAGTGTCAAGAAATATTTCTCAAAAGAAGTAGCATTTTAGTATCATTTAAATCAATTTTACTCTGGATACTGTCTAATTTTGAGCTGGAAATATCATGTTCTCTTAAGGAACTGCAAGGTGCCTACCTTCAGTGAGACACGGATTGGACAAAAGCCAATGGGAAATGTAAGTTTCACATTCTACTCTCTCTTGAGATGAAATCCTGCCCCCTCTGGAAGTTAAGGGCAGTTTCACTCTTGACAGTAGGAAGGATTTAATCTGTAAATAAAAGAAGACTTCTTTATTGAGATCCTTTAATTTTGTATCCTGTTGGCCGATATCTTTTTAAATAGGAAGTGAGATCTGTTCAGTCACAGTCCTTAGTTTTGCAAACCTCAGGGGGTCCAATTAGTAGTGAGAAATTTAAACAGTTGTATTTTGCCACTTAGCCACAGAAAACCATTTTGTACCAGACACTTAAAAAAAGCACATTTAATTATGACAATGAATTTGCCAGCATGAAGGAAGTTCAAGTAGCATGGTTAAAAAGTAAAGTTCTCTAATACTGCACTGTTCAGTTTCATGGGCTTTTACACTCTTATCTCAGCTACTCACATTAGCTAACTGAACCATATAATAATTTATCATGATTTTCCCTTTCTAAGTAGGGAAAAAACAATACTATCTATTTATACTTGTTCTACTCGTTTACCTTTCAGATTACTCAAACTGAAATCCAACATATT
Organism: Ptilonorhynchus violaceus; assembly: GCA_013397565.1. Lineage (NCBI taxonomy): Eukaryota > Metazoa > Chordata > Aves > Passeriformes > Ptilonorhynchidae > Ptilonorhynchus > Ptilonorhynchus violaceus. The sequence continues at coordinate 881,090 of VZRJ01013067.1, read as the reverse complement.
TCACTATTTAATGACTGACATCAAAGACTGAAAAAGCATTTAATGATTCTTTCTGCTAGAGTCCTTAATTACAAAAGGAACCAAGTTCAGTGCTGTTATTTAGTTACATTCTAAAATGTTTCTTGGACTCTCTACAATCATTCTATTCTCATAGACTGGATGACGTCTCCAGCATGACTAGTCCAGACTCTGGATGCACGCTCTCCTGACTTTATAACAAATACTTGTCATCTGCCAAACTCAACTTGCTAGGGCTTTGTCTACACTGTAATTGGAATGGAAAAAGCTAGAATATCCAAGCAGAGAGTTTGCTACAAAAAAAATAAAAAGCAAACAAACTTCAGAAGGTAGCCAACAAAGGCTCTTAAAAGACACCACAGACCTTTAGGCGGAAATCTCAAGTGAGGTGAATTTCAGAACACAAGAAAAACTTAAAAAGGAATCAAACATCTTGTCATCACTTGTCAAGTGGCTCTTTTAACATGCCTGTACCTGACAGATTGCTCTGCCTCCTTCCAGGAACAAAAAGACGGTACAATCAATGTTAATATTTACATTAAACAGGCAAAAAAAATCTCATGAACCACCATGACGGACAAGAGAGGAAAACCACAGATTGTGATGAACAGAAGTAAAAAGTGGAGTAAGTTTTTGGACATGATCACTAGCATAGTCCACTCTCTGGTACTAGTGCTTTTTACTTCTAAACAGGTCAGTTTTATAAAGTCAAACAGACAATGTACTCAATTCACTTGTCTTCAGAATCATCCCTCCAGAGTTTTTACCCCATAATCCACCTCTTCTTATCTACTTTTACTGGTTTCTTTATTATAAAAGCTCCTTCAACCATTATGCCAAACTGCAGTCCAGCAAATGTTATGGTGATTCTTGACATGGGTGACAATTTACATAAAATGTTTCATGTTGGTTAATTGAATTATTTCTCTAAATGAGAAAACCAGGAACTTGCATTGGATGTTTTCTGCCAAGAGAGAATCTGACTCCCTGGAGTAAGCTTTCATGAGAAAAAAAAATGGCCAACTCAGACTCGAGCATTAGATGAAAACAGATAACATCTCCTGTAGAAAAATTATAACACTCTTATGAAACGTTATGTCAGAAGACAAGAGCTGGAAATCAGCAGGGCTAAGTACAGTGGCCAAGTGTGTAATTTTCAGTATCGACTGTTGAACTGTTACTTTTGCACTTCTCTCTGCAGTCTGATGTGGACAAAGCACAGCTGCCAATTGTGCAGTGTTGGGACAAAGCAGAAATAATGAAGTGCTACAGCTCAATAGGGAATGTAGGTTAAGGATTTAAACAGGCAAAAAAGCAAAGTATGAAGGGCTGATGCTGAACAGTCTGGCTGCCAGAAAAAGGAATAGGCAAGAGGGAAAGGTACCTACAGTAGTCACATCAGAAGAGGCTACCCAGGCCTACAGTCAGGACAGCAGCCAGTCATTTATTAGTATTTTGAAATCTGATTTCAGTTTAAACTTCAGGAAAGCCAAGCTAACAAATTCTGTTTACTGGATTGAAAAGTGAGTATGAAAAACATTGACGTTATCTAGAAAAGAAAAGGACAATGCTGGGCTGTGGATATCCCACAGGATGATGGCAGTAAAATAATAATAATTAAAAAAAAAAAGAAAAACCCACCGACAATAAAATACGTCAATGTATGTTCTATAAAACTGCAAAAGAGTTAGGTACATCCTGAAAAAAAAGTGATGGCCTAGAATTATTCAAGTGCTTCTAAAGATAACAATAATGCAGATCCAGCATAAGATAGTTAAAAGAATGAAAAACTGTTTACAATAACATCTCTAAAGATAGCAAGACAAGGGGTATGAAAATATTTTTCTTTGGATCATTTAATCTGTGCAATTATTTCCTTTCTTCCTGTTAGAAATATAATGCTGAACTGAATGAACCCCTGATGAAGAACTGAAAGCAAAGGAAGCAGGAAGGAAAGCAAGATCCCAAAGGTAAATGGGTGTAATATGGAGAGAAAAATATAAGATTTAGATCCACAGTATTACTCTCCAGTCAACTAAATAAAATGCAGACTTTTTTTCTACCTTTATTACCCTCCCCACAGCCCTGAGATTTTAACTGGGTTCCTGATAAGCAGAAAAAAGTTTGATCCATTTGAAGAATGCATTGAAGAATCTGAAGTTATTGAAACTCGGCATTAAAAAGGTGCTTCTGCCTAAGAGTGGCAGCTGTTAAGTGCACTGAAAAACATCACACAAAAGTTTAGGAAGAAACAGAGAGGATGGCCCATGAGAGTGAGCAAGACTGCAAAATAAAGCAAATGTGGTACTCCAAAATTCTCTTGCCTCATTTCACGAGTGTAATGACCCAAAGTTGGAGACTAATGTCAGGTTTTGGGCACCAGAGTGGCACCTGCTAAAAACACATTATAAAATTTCAATACTCAGGCTTTAGACAGCTCAGCTACCCTACATCATCATGCTCTACTGTGAATTCCAGGAGAAAAAAAACAGCATATGCTGCAGAAGTAACAAGAGGGCAGCCTGCCAGATTAACTTTTAGAAAAAATGAAGAAAATATAAACAAGGCAACAAAAAAAGCCAAATATAATTTGAAAGCTGGGATCTTATAAAGATCTAACTAAAGTACTTTGGATTTTTGAGCCGAGTAGCGGGCTAGAAAAATACTCTCTTGTTACACTAAAGCTAAAGATGGAATTGGTTCAATTGGCTGCTGTAAAGGCACGTCAAGAAACCATTTTTAGTGGGCATTATTCTCATATGTTGCCATCTGCATTCATCTCTCAAAATGAACAGAGTGGGGCCATAGAGACAAGTAAGAGATTGATTACTCTAATTAGAAGGGTACCCTATGACTAAAACTGTAATGTAAAAACAAACAAACGAAAGAAAACCATAAATATCAGCTGTTGAGAGTAGTCCAAGAGGTAGGTATTATTACAAGAGTAATTCAAACATTTTACTACTATACGGGAAGATAAGAGGTATGAGTCCTCTCTGTTCATCTTTCAGATCTTCCAAATAGCATACAGAAATTGTCTGCTTTTAACATTGTTTCCAGATGTATTCTTGGCCAGCTTTCTTCTATTTGGATTGATATGAATGACCTGAACCTTGGGAACATAATTATACTCTGGGACAAAAATGTTATTCTCTGCTAATAAAGAACAAAAGGTTGCAAGGCAAAGATATGTGGTGACTTAACATCTAAGTTGCTCTTCACTCCAGAAAAAAGGGCAACAGAAACTTTGATTACTCCACCCATACTTGAGTTTCTATGCATGAACACATTCCAACATATTCAAAGAGATGGCTTCTGATTCAGTCCTACAGCACTGAGTGTCCATTGAATTACAGATTAGCAATTGTGTTATTAGCATCCTTTTTCTTTTTTTGAGAAAAATGGACTAATTGGAAAAAAAATAGTTGAGGTAAATAATTGAACCAAAGCTACAGAATTCATATTTCAGCAGTGGTGACTAATCTCTCTGGTAGGGCGGGCAGGACATACTCAAGTATCAGTATATGGAGTGTAACCCTAGAAAGATGTCAGTCTGTGTGACACTGCTGGTCTGTATGTGACACATGTTGGTCTGTCTGCAGTAGAATCAACATGCCACAGATCTGCCCAGAGTCTGCTTTCAGCCCACACTCAAAACTCTTTGGCCCAACAGTGACAGAGGCTGGAAACAGACTGCAAGAGCCAAGACAAGTAACTATGGCCAGTTCCCAACAGCTGTCATTCCCTAGAGCCCCATGACTGCCTTCTGGCCAGGCTGCTGCCTCCTTAAAGCCAGACCTGCAGCCAGTGCTTGACAGGAGAGGACTGCTTCCCAGGAACAAGCATCACCTAGTGTATCACGCATCCCAGGAATTATCCCACTGATCCACAAAAGCTTCACAAGCTGCAGTTAAAGCAATATTGCTTTCGACTATTCAAATTTCAAGCACCTGGATTTCATCTTCCAATGAACAACTAAGCTGAGAAATCTTCTGTTAGTTTTGTGGGAGAACATTTCTTGGGAGCAAATGGACAAAGGATTAGCCTGTTATAGCATGAGGAACTCTCTGGTAGCCTCGCATCATATACCAGGTGCATATCTTCTACTTAATAAAAAGTGTATTTCAACACTCTGCAAGAAACCATATCAATAAAGAGAACAGCACAATTCCAACTGCTAACCAGTTTTATGTCAGTCAGCCCATCCCAATAAAGAAGAGAAATCTGGGCAACACAACATTGCTCATTTAGCAGCACCCCAAGCCTTACCAGTGTATTTTCATCACTGAATTTATTTCTACCATTCATATTTCAGTTACCATCTTACAACTATCTTTATTTTATGCCCTTTATTGTATTGATTATTTGGGCTATGTATTCCAAACAAAACTAATTCAAGCTACACTACCTATGGATGAATTTCATTCGAAACACTTGGTGCATTAGAGGAATAAAATGCTCAGAAAAGGCTTCATCTCACTGGTGAGTACTGGGCTGTTTCTCAGAGTGAGTGCTCACCGGGAAGAAACCAGTCTCTGTTTGCACTGAAACCATCAAGTCTGCAGCGAGTTCAGAGGCAGTTTGTTTGTCTCTCTTCTCTGTAAGAATTATTTTTATAAGACAAAATTACTTCCTACTTTTGATGCTGGAGTCTGTGGGTCTGTTCTTCATGGAAGAACCATACATGTGCAGCTCAAAGAAAATCATAACCCTCTAGATTACTTTCTGCAATTTTCAGCTTCCCTTACATAGAACTAAATGTGAGTTCAGTGTTACATAAACATCTAAAATGAACCCTCCTCATCATTCACAAGTGCCATATTAAAATCACTTGACATTTTCAGTTAAGGTGCAATACACTAGCTTTTTGAAAATTAACTTGAGAAGGTACAAAATTTTTCTACTGTAAATGCATCCAATTTACTTATTCAAACAATTATCCTATGTATCACTGATTTTCATTTATTCAAACAAAAATGTTGCTCCTTCCAGTGAAAGGCCACTATGAGTTCAACTACATTTCATAGCTCCTTTTAACAACAGGGCAAACATCAGCATTTGAACACCATAAATTTAGTTTCCAAGCAGCAGTACTATTTAGTTCACCAGGAAAATGTACAGAATCTGCTTTTCCAAGCAACTGAAAAAAAATCAATTTAGATAATATAGCTGCTAAAAGTGAGCATCATTATTCAACTTTCTATTACAAATATAGGCAGTGTTGCATCGCTCAGGTAGAATTTGAGAACAACTTGCCCTTTTAATATCTGATTTCTGCACCACAATTATTTTTTCCTTCTTGAGAAGGTAAAGCTAAAAAAACATGAGTTCTCCTGCCAGTGGGAATCTCTGTCCCATCAAGCAAGGCGTGAGCCATTTACAGGTGTGGAGTCAAGTATGGCTCTTTGAGAAATACTCCTTAATCATTCTTTTTTTCACTTTTTGTTTGGTTTGTTGGTTGTTTTGGTTTTGCAAGGTGGAGGGGAGTGGAGGAAGGCACATTGGGATGGGTAACAATATTTTCAACAGTTGTGCCACCACATGGAATTGTACATAGTAGGAAGTATATTTATCTAATTTTCTTGATAACTTCTAAGACAACTTTTTATATCCACCACATCATTGTCTTAAGAGAAGTACAGCAAATGTTTGCAAGGGTCAGAAGATTCGCCATAGTACTGCACTACTGACCAAAGAGACTGGTGATAACTGAGGTCAGATATCAGCCAGGAATCATAGTGTCTTACCTGGCTGTCTGAACCACTGTTGCTGAAAATAAAAGATGAGCAGAGGCCAGTGCTTTAAACTGATTGTCTCCTGCCCATGCAGCTGGGGTGCTTATTTAGGTTTGTCTTTAGAAATGAAATAGGCTGATATGTTTTCAGTAGGTGGGAAATCAAACACACTAGACCAAAAAGTCAAAGTGAGTTGGATAAGTAAACAAAATATATCAAAGGAACTTAACTCCTTGGCAGTGGTAACAGTGGATTCCAGTGGAGCTTGTGTCTGGAAAATTGGACTCCAGGGCCCAAAGGGATTAATTTTTGAAATTTATTTTACTTTCCTGTTGCAGATTTGGAACTTTGTACTCCTAGGTCTTTCACTCATTTTCTTTCTCCCTCTAAAATGTGGATAGCAGGTCAGGGAAAAAAAAGTTGAAAATATGTACTAATTACGCAGTAGGTTGAAAGACTTCCTTTCAACTTGCTACTATAAATAGGACAATAAACAGAGCTATTGACATTAGTCACTATCAGAAAGGAAATTGTTTCTCTGATTATTCAACATATACTGCTTTTCTACAATTGTATTTTAAATTCAAAAAGTTACTACAATATATAATGAGGCAACAATTCTGTCGTGTTACTGTTATGAAATGCTATTTCACAGCATTGTAAGACTACTTACAAACACCCCTAAAAAGAGAATGTGAGCACTTACATACTGTGACGACATTTACTAACAAGAACCTGATAATAATGTCCTTCTGGGACACAGTGCATTGTTTTAGGAAACCAGCAATCTTAAATTCAAACTATAAATTACTATGACTCTTGGCATTCCATCAAAGTGAAGTCTTTGCAAGCTATTTTAGTTTTGTTTCTTGTATCATCAAAAGAAAAAGTCTGGATCCTCTGCACAAAAGCTAATCAGAAGAAACATGTCAACTTTCAGATTGACAATATTTAGAGAAATACTCAACACTTCCAGTATGCTTTTTAATCTTTTATTTGAATGTTTGGGCTTCTTTGAGCCTAAGCAAGTCTCACTTTTAAAGTGGAGTTTTACTGCTAAAAATCCTCTCTAATAATTTTACAGAATCATAAAACAGTTTGGATTGAAAGAGAACTTAAAAGAGCATCTCATTCCAATCCCCCTGCCATAGGCAGGGACACCTTCCACTAGACCAGGTTTTTAGTGGGCAAAACCAGATAAAGTAGCTAGAATACCAAAATAAATGTTTCTCTCTGATGACTTCAGCTCATCTAAACAAAGGGAAAATTCTTCATTTATTTCATTATATCCTGAATGCAGCTCTAAATGAGTGCAAGTTAGGGGATAAAAGTTAGGTACTATTTCCTCATAGCAATAACAGCCAAAACCAAATCCTATAGCTGACTCATGCATATTTGCATTTTTTTAACTAAAGTACGAGTTTCAAGCCAAGTTCAGTGAAATTGGTCATCTATTTGTAGACAGATCCTTCCTCATTAAGAGGTATTTTAAGGTAACACACATCATTACATTATGCCAATTCTCTGTCGCAGACATAATTCGTTCTGATTTGACTGAAATTTTAATCAGCTGCCAGGAGAGCAAGTCCTTCACTGGTGGCATTCAAAACCAGCTCTAATACCCGAGCTGCCTTGGGAATTAGAGCTGACATTATTGTTATAGCTCTGAATGCAAATACAATGCATTTTTATCTTGCACAGCTGAAAAAGCCAGTTTTCTATGCCTTGAAAATTAACAGAGAGCAATCTTGTAAAACAGCTACAAACTGTATTTACATATAAGCGAGCAAAGTGCTACATGCAAGATAACCAACAACTTGAACTTAGCTGAAAGGCATTCAGAACAGCAATTACACTAAAAATCAGGGATTTAACCTAAACCAAACTGTTTGAGAAAGTTTTATTTGAAGGCGACATATCCTGTTTGGGGTACAGACAGGGATGCCTGACATATCACAAAATGACATTCTTGCATCCTACAGAGCACAGGTAAAGACTCTGCCAAAAGGTTGTATCACAGTGGGCATCCCACTTCATCTGAAATGTGCAGGGAGAATCTGGAACAGAGAAAAAATACAAGCTTTTCAGGTGTGTAGAACATTTGAAAGAACTGGATTTATTCTCTAAAGAGCAGACTAAGGAGGGGTACAATGAAGCACTTTAAAGCATGCTGAACAAACAAGGGAGTAAGTTGCTCTTCATATAAACAATAAGACTAGATAGCTCATTTTTAATCTGCAGCAGGGGAACTTTCTAGCTCTAAAGCCAATGACATTGACAAAAAAGATTTTGTGATATATTCTGAACTCATGGTTTTCTTTCTCTGGGACAGAGACAAACCTCAGCGTTCTAGGTTCCTCAAGCCTTATTTGTCACAAACCTCATAACAAAATGAGATTATACTCAATGGTGTGAAAGCCCTAGATAATGTAAATACAGACACAAATGAAGGTATGGAAAGTATTCTCCTGAACAGGAATCAACAGCCACAAAGCTACTACATAGCTACTTCTTCAAAAAACGTAACTTGCAACTCACACCTATGTAGGGTTTCATTAATTTAAGACAGAATAAAATGAACTCACAGTGCCTCAGCACACTACAATGGTATTGTAGTAATTGCTAATTTACCCCCTGCTTGAAATACAACTCAGCAAGAACCGTGAATTACTCCACTTTTAAGCCTATATTCCCTTCAGTCTAGGATAATAGCATAATTTAGTTTAGAAAGGACCTCAAGAGATCATTTAGTCAAACCCTGTGCTCAAAAGAGGACTAATTAGATCAGGTTGCTCAAGGCCTTGCACAATTGAGTCTTGACTATATCCCAACAGAGAGATCCCAACACCACTCTGGACAGCATATTCCAATATTCAACTATTATAGGGCTTTTTATGGATTTCATTTGCTTTTCTTATTTTGAGAGATGTTACAAAACAATATGTCTATATACTTAAATTTGTCTTCAGAGGAGTTAACACTGAGTTAACATCAAGAGATGTGCAAAACCACTGCTAATAAAGTAGTTTTACCAGGCCCATCATCACATTTTTACAAAAAAAACCCCACCAAATGCTCCATGAAAGCTTAACTCAGAGTTAAGTCCTGGTAAGATTTTGTCACTGACTTTATTTCATACCAAACACATTATAAAGCCATCCTAAGAGGGAAAGTAGGGATTCTCCTGGATTCTCACAGGTAGGAAACATGGGGACATGTGTAGGAACTAAATAATCTTCATTCCTTCCTGAAATTCTTAAATCTTTAGATTTAGAACATGATTTGTTCTAAAGAGAAAAATTAAGAACAATTAAGGTACTAGGCTTAGTCTCTCTAAAATGTCCAGCTTAGTGTTTGTTGCAACAAAGTACACCACACTGTTAGAAGTACTTGATAAAGCCATGCAGCAAGCTATGGAAATTGGCTTTTAGGTACCAGATTTCGTTCATACATTTTTCTTTCAGTGATTTATTTAAAGCAGTTGAAAGATACAGCAGTGGTTTTGCAGTAATGAAAATTCCATTTCTTGTAGCACTTGTGTCTTGGCTCCATAGTTGCTGATTTGATCCAAAATATATTACATAATAAAATGGAATTTCCAGACAGAAGTCAGTACTTTACAGCTATAGATATACATCAGGGGAAACCTCTTCTACACGTTGGCTGCTAATTATATGCTATTGGTTCTTGACAGAAATACTTTCTGGATTACATTTATTTTTTTGTTCCCATAAAGACATTTAGAGAAGACTCTATAGCATACTTCCATCTTATTTTCCACACAAATCTATCCATCTTTTACTGGGAAAAAGCAAGACGTTATAATGAGCAAGTAAATTCAGACTCCAGAAGTAATTTTTTTTAGATATATTTTTTTCCTAAAGTTGACAATTTGAGGTTTAAAAGGTGATTTCCGAGGAAGGCATACATCTGAAATAGCAGAACAATCAGTCAGAACAATCTAATATTTGATGGTGGAGTAAGGAAGAATCAACATTTCTAAGGAAAGGTGGTGTAGTATTCAAACTTAAATACTGGATCCATGTGAAATTCAAGATTATAAAAAAGTGATCTACTAATTCTCCGTGTAACTTAATTTAATCAAATTTTGTATGTGGAATGCATCTACAGTTCAGGGGAGGAAATGGAAGGAAATCCCAATTTTATTTAACAAGAAAAAAGCCATTAAGTTTTTAAAAAAACCAATTGTATTGCTGACAGAAAGCACACTCTATTTTTTAGAATATGTCCCAGTGGATAATCTAATAAGTAACATGAAAAAGCTTGAACAAATTAGAATAAAGTCAACATAAACCATTATGTGATGATCTAATTAACTGTATCAAATATGAAGGTAAAATATAGTAGGGTGAACATCATCTAGTGAAGTCACAGATGTTCCAAACTAAGAGGAAGATCAAATCATAAACTTGTATAATCAGATGCTTTCTGTGTGAGATACAAGCTTAGCACCACATCCTACACTTTACTAGGGGACAAGATGCTGGAATGCTGAGAAGCAAATAAAGAATTTCTACATATAGCCAGTCCACTCCCTTACATTTTTTCTCAGGAAAAGCAGATAAATCAGACTGTTTTAATTCAGGCCTTATCTAACAGCTGAGTTAAAATATACTTTCAAAATTAATTTAGAAGACAACTATATGTTGATCAATGTGCATTCATTCATATTCTTGATTAGTTTAACCCTCCAGCTGTTCTAAATATAGAGAGACTGGATCAACTTCTATCTCTTTGACTAAGGTATTTTATCAAGTGCTAATAATCTCTCTCCTTTTACTTGTATTTGGGTAAAGAAAGAAACCCCACACTATTTGTCAAAATACCACCATTTGGAAAGCCATATAAATCCTAGGCATAAAAGTGAGATATTTATTACTTTAAATGCCTTTCTGTTGCATTTTAGGAGAGACTCTTAAATTAAGTAATTTTTGTGGAGATAAAATGCCAGTACTGCAATGCAAGGAGTAAATGAAAGGGGTCAATCTAGAAAAATATATAACTTCAGTGACCTTGTACACAAACTACGCAGTTCTTTAGTGCTTTGTTCTTCACCTGCATTAAGCCAGATGCTCAGCCACCATCACCATAGGCAGCTTTTGCAGAGCACAGGGCAGGGCCAGGCTGTGGGGACAGTGAGGGCACAGGAACAGCCTGTGTGGAGCCCAGGCCCTTCTGCCACAGCTGGCATGGCCCCCAGGGCAGCCAGCCCAGCCTTGGAGCGCTGCTCAGAGCCACGGCTCCCACACCACTTAGTGCTTCACAGCACTGGGGCTTTGCCAAGGAAACTTGCGCTCTCCATGAAAGGGTGAATCTTTTTGAAGAAGAAAGTTTAAAATTTTAGAAAGGTTGGTTGCTGATATGTTGGTTGGTGCGGGGGTTTTTTGGTTTTGTTTTGGGTTGTTGAGGCTCTAAAATCAAATCTTTCAAACAAATGCCAGAGGAAATAATTTGTGCTTATCAGACTCCTTCCTTAAGTCTTTTCACTCTCACCCACCTTTCAGTTACCTCTCAAGATACCATCCTCACCACAATCAGCTTCTAGCTCTATCTTGCAGTGTGATACTGACACCTACAATTAAGAGATCTAGCTACAGCTGGATGTACATGGCAACTTTGAAATAAATAAGGAGGATAATTTTCTAGCTATCACTTTTTACATACACATTTCAATCCTTTCTTTAACATTTTCCATAAACACAGGCTACCTTGAGGTCTTTATGTATGAAACTAAGGCCCAATATTAGTGAAAATGGAGCTTTTCATAGTAATTATTAACAGATCTACTTAGAACTCTAATTGGTTTTGGAAAGATTCTCTTTTTATAGCAACCAGAATCCTGGATCTCCTTTCCCCAAAAGTGGAAAGACTATTTTTAACCTATTCCAACTCCAATACCTCCTCACATCTGAAAAAACTATCCAGCAGTCCACATGGTGTTCCCTGAAAAAAAGTGAATTTTAAGCATCTTTATGGGACCCAAATGTTTCATTCAAAACAGTATTAAAAGTGAAAAAAAAAAACACAAACCATGAGATTTTCCATACATGTTCCTAAACTTTTGCTCTTCTTCCACTGTAAAGCCTCACCGGAAGAGTAGTGCACAGATAATAAAAGTTCATGTATTTAATATTTGGTCATTAATTTAAAAACTGAACTGAGAAAGTGATATCTCAGTTTGTGAAATCTCCAACCGTCTCAGAAGGTGGACTTCCTCCTCAGCCTTTTTAAATTTTCCTGTCCGCCAGAGTTCACTCCATAGACCTCCAACCTACAGCTGGCATAATGTTCCTTTGTTAGAAGTAAAGACATTTCACAAATGTAGTGTAAAAGTAAAATTTTACTTCCTTGTGAACAAGATAGAGGTGACCTTGCCAGGGGATGAGGTCGACTCAGCTATTGCTGTAAGAATCTTAGTGCAACAGCTGCTGAATTACACATCTTCACATCCCTTACCTGCAGCTGCAATGAGTTTGGCTTTTCAGGAATCTGGGACAGACACGGGTAGCTAGACCTCACCTGAAGTTAATCCTCACCTCTGTGTTACCTCTGGCACTTAACTAGCTGGATATTGCAAGGGGAGTCAACAGCCAGTTGGCAATCACGTGGCAAAAAATGAGTAAACAAAAAGAGCAAAAGAATAGTACTTTCAGAGTATTTTCAAGGCAGTTACAAAATTATCACAAGGCAAAAATTTTAAGCTAAAGTACTTCCTCGGTAAAATACAGATTTAGATCAAAATTCATGATAGTTTTTGAGACCTACAAAAGCAAGCTATAAATACAAATGGGAGAACAAAGAAAAGAGAGAGCTGTGAAAGAAGGAAAGAAATCCTCTAGACACTGAAGAAGTGGAAAAAAAATATAAAAAGTCCTTATTTCCTAATTTAAGAAACAATAAGATTGGACATCCAAAAAAAGGTAACTGAATACAATCACACATGACTCCGTAGTTTTTCCCCCCAAATTACACAAAGCTTCCTTCATAGCAAGTTTAGGATCTTTCTTGAACCTCAGGAGTAATTCATTTTTCATAGGCCTGATTTTTTTTTTTATTACTTCCAAAATGAGGGATTGAGAATTTTGTGGCCCATACACAACTCATTCAACAATTTTTCCTCTCAGCCAAGTAAGAAATAAGGCTAAGAGAACTTCTTAATATACTGTTACCTCTTGCTTTTTTAAGTACCAGTTGTATGGTTTGTTTAAGTAGTGCAACAGATTCCACAGATTTTGTTTAGTCTACAGGCCATCTTCTGAGCAACTATTTCAAGAACATATGCCAATAATTAGCTGAGTATCTACTGTATGCCAGAGGCTGTAAGGGAAAAAGAGTCCTTCAACTGACTGTAACAAACAATAATAATATGAAATGAAAAATATACAATAGGATTCTCAGATATTTTATGGTTATGAATCAATGGTTTTTGCGTTCTGAATTCATTGTGACCTCCACTAAATATTTCTCAAAATGCCCCAAAGGGCAAAACATTCAAAGTGTCTAAGGAATCTAGGTGCCTTAATCAGGTTTGAAAATGTGACTCAAGTTGGTTGGTTAGCTGGATACCTTTGAAAATTTTACTCTGTCTGGTATAGTTAAGGTACATCCTGTTGGTAACTGTATTAACATCTTATACTTCAAGCAAAACCACTTTCAGTAAGCAGCCAAACTCCCTCATATTCTGTAGTGTCTAGAAGACATCTCAACTCTTTGTGACTTCATGTGAAAATCATGCGTACTCACATTCAAAATTTGCATGCAAGAAAGTTCACTCAAAGGCAACACCAGTAGAACACATTCTACAAAATACACTAACAAGTTATCATGGGTACTCCAAACTCTGGTTTCACATTAGCTCCTACTTAGTGACCTTATCCCAACTTCACAGGTCAGGTTTTGAGTCCTGTACATACTGTAACTTCCAGGAACTTATCAACAAAGCTCTCATTTTGGTTTCACTTAATACTCATGAATTGCATTACTCAGAATGAGTCAAGCAGATGTACACATAACCATATAATTTGCTGATACATCTTCCCATTTCCTTTTTTCCCCTTTCAGCTATCTTTGACCAAGCCTGTTAGTCCCCATTTTGTCTTTCCACAATTGCATTTATAAGCAACATTAAAATCAACACTACCATCACCATCTTCCATGTGTCACAATAGCTCAGTTAATTTCTTAGGTAGAAGTCCCTTTTCCAACACATCTGCTTTATTTACGATGTAATTAGAAGCATGAGGGAGCTTTCCCCAGTTAATTCTGAAGCATCTGGTGTTGACCACTATTTGCCTTCTGTATGTCAATGTATATGCTCACAAAATTAAAACCAGACTAAGATAATCCTTGACCAAGCAAGATGCCAAATTTGAATTCCAGAATCCATAACAAATCTGTGTCTACTTCACAGCATAGGCATCCTCATCTCCTCATGGACCTCTGTCTCTACTATTATGAAAAAAGAAATTAAACCAAAGACAGCAAGTAATAAAACCAGCGGATGAATGACAGAGCAGCCTGCTAGTGACATTCCTTTGCCTCTGCTTCATTCTTTCCTCTGTCACACTAATTTATGCAAGCAGTGAAAAGAAGTAGAAGAAAAAGCATATAACCAGCATCCATCACTTCTGACACAAATATTTTAGTTATAGTAGGTACTGAAAGAGGGAATTTACAAACTTGGGGTATATTTTTAAAGTTCCATCTGTTTTGCTGCGGAGTATACTCCAAAGAAAACAGCTTGCCCCACCAAATAACATATAATGCAGACCTGAAGTCAATTCACACCACCACATGTTCACCCTCAATTCTTCAATCAGTTAATGAGTTCCAATGAAGAACTCTCCAAAAATACAAGAGGGCAGGTGACACTAGTCCAGAGCTCAGAGCCCAGCCCCAGCCAGCCCCGGCTGCGCCTCTCGTGCCTGGCAGAGCTGTGGGACGCTACCACAGCTGCTCCCACTGCTCCCGAGGGCTCAGGCAGTCCTGAGCGGGGGGGATTCCCGTGCCCAGATCCACTACTGCCCACCTTGCCAGCCGGCACTGCCGCCTCCCCGTGCTCCCCAGCACCTTCTGTCTGCCAGACAGCTTGAGGTAGGTTTCCAGTTTCGTTAATGGAAGCAAATTGTAAATATATAAAAAGGCAGGAGAAATCCCAGGCTGCTGCTTTTGGTTTATGTTTGTATAGAGAGGGAGTCTTGCTGAAGGTTAGTCACACGTGTTATTCTCCCAGACTTGGTTCTATTCATCCAAATCACACAATAAAGAATCCAATTTTCATTGTTTGCCTCATCTGTTGCCTTCTCCATTGATACCTGCAAGATCTATTTAGCTCTCATGAGGTTTTTATTTGCAGGAATTCAAAATGTTTGTAGGAAAGTTGCAAGCTCCTATTTGTACCACGTGCCTGAGGGGCGGCTGCCATGAGGGGAGGCCGGGCCAGCCCCACAGCAGCCCCACTGCCATGCACCACTGAACCCTTGGGGAAAGCTTATGGTGCCTCTCTGAAAGCAGATTTAGGAAAGGGGAAAATGCCACATAGGTGGTGAGCAGTGAGGAAAAAAGTATGGGAAACAACCCTGTGACCCCCGAGGTCAGAGAAGGAGGGAAGGATGCACTCCAGACACTCACCAGTGAGGTTGGATATTGAGTCTTCGCAGGCACCGCTTTTGCCAGTGACTTTGCTAATATATTATAAAGAAGTCATAGGAGGGTCATTGCCAGCATCCCTGCAAAGTGCTAAGGTGGCAATACCAGGGAAACCACCTGCTCCCTGACTCAGGCACCGGCCTTTGGCAGGCTGCTGCAGAGCCCTGCTTCCACCTCTCTCCATGCAAACCTCCAGCACAAAAAATTCATGCACGCCAGGCCCTGTCCCACACACATTCCTCTTAGAACCTAGGCCTCAGTCTCTCTCTGTACGGTCCACACTTATTCATCTCCTCTGTGGGTGGTAGTCTCAGCATTTGGAGATAGTTAGGAGAGATAAGTTACAAGTTTAATTGTGCCATTTCAGAGACGGCACGCCTTGCAGATATTGCTGTGTTCATGCATCTGTGTGTGCACTCACATGAATGCAATGTGTGGAGTTGGGGGTGACTAACCAGCCAGCAGAGAAACATGAGAAAATAAACCTTGAGCAAACTTCCAGAAAGGATCACACAAACATTTTCTCAGCACAAACTGAGAAGTTCCTAATTTAAAAAAAAAAAATCACCAAAACAAACAAAACACCCAAAAAAAAATAAAATAAAAAATTCACTTTTTCTCAGGAAGTTTTATTATATCAAATATAGAGATTGGGTTGAATTGAACTAATGAGTTAAAAAATAAATCTCTAATATAAATAATTTCTTTTTGAACAGCATATTAACTAATGATATTTCCATAACCTGTACTATGCATGCTATACAACTTCCCATTGCATATAAACAAAAGTTTTTCTTTTTATGTTATAATTTTTATGAGATAAATTGCTAACATCATCTTGATAAGCAAGTTCTGTGATGTAAAGTTATGAGGTAAATAACTAGCCAGTCCAATTATGGCACATTTCTTAGCTGTACTGATGCCTTAGATATTCGCTTTTGGATTTTTCTAATCCTGCACTGTGCTGGTGTGTAACTCTGAGCTCCATATTATGTGCTAAGCAAGCTCTCTTCACATTCTACTTAGACAAAACAATCCCTTCTAGGCCTGGGAACCAAGGTCATCATCCTAGGCCTAAGTATAAACAAAAGTGAATTGGGAGGGGGGTGAATGGGGGAATATTACTTCATTACCTGGAACTATAATTGGACAATTAACCTCTGACACACAAATGTACCAAACCTATATCTGTGGGGAAAACTCGTGATTGGGGTCCATCTTGGGTCCAGCCTAGCTGAAGCTTCAGCCTCAGCCAGGCTCTGCACTGCCCAAGGCGTACTTATTGAAGGCCTTCAATAAATTCCTACCTTTATTCACTTATTTTGCTCAGTTGCTGTTTCAGGTACTCCTATTTTAGGCATCAATACTACCAGTAAACTACAACATGTCCTTTTTCCAGATGTGCCAAAGTGGATATCAAGGTGTCCAAAATCATTATTCTACTGTTGTGTAAACAGCAAAAGCACCTGAAAGTCTAGTGGGAATGAAAGGTCAGTCTATGGCTCCAAACACAGGCTATACATTTCAATGTAAAAGTAACAAGTTCCACTAGAAATGAGACTGAGCTTGCTGTCCTATGCTCTTTGCTTACAAGTTACTACCTATTTATCTTCTGAATTCTATGTATTATCTCCTCACCAAAGTCAGCTTCATGGCAAACAGTAAATCAAAATAGGCATAGGTGCATAGCATCCTTGTAGCAATGATCTGCACCAGCTCTCCAACTTAAAGCTGCATATGTTTATCTGTTTGGCATTCTGTTTATCCCTGTGGGAGATCCGGTATCTGCCATCTCTGCTCGTCTGTCAAATCCTCTCAGCTGCTCCTTGTATGTGCTTGCCAGAGACATCTTGTGTGCTGTGCCCTGCTGAGGCTCACTCCTCCTCTGCTCCAGGCTGGCTTCCAACTTGTGCCTCTCTATGCCAACTGGAGATCTGCCTAAGCAGCTCTGTTTTGTTACTGGTCAATGTCCATTAATAATACCACTTCACATCATCTCACTAATCCAAAAGCCATCATTACTTAAATAAAACACAATCAAGACCTAATAGCATGCCACCCTTATGCTGCAGAACAAGTCAAAGCCAAGTCAAGGAAAAAAAAAAACCAAAACCTCAACCTAAGGAAAAACCTGCAGAAATAACTACAAATGGAATTTACCAATGTTTGGATATAAGAAACACAACCCAAACTTAGCAGGATAAGTATGCAGTTCCTCATAATGAAGTTTCTAATGGCCAAATTTTAGTTTTATTAACGCTGATGTGAATCTTCAGCAATTCTACTGTTTTCCCAGACAGCAATTCTGGATTTGCCCTGTTGGAGCCAAGATCAGCATGTGGCCTCTGAACTCCATTCTCTCGCTTAAAAGTAGCTGATATGAGGTATTTAGTCATTTTATTCTAAGGTTTCCAACCTTCTATTAAGTCTTTTGGGTTTGAGGCAAATTTATTCCTTGGATATCACTTAAGTTATGACTACTCCTTTCCTTGGTAATTAAGATTTATATCTAGCAAGGGAAATAAAGTGTGCTGAAACAAATCTGAACAATACTGATTTTTTTTTTAATGTATAATTTTTATAGGCTCAAGAGTACTAGTGTTGCCCTTCCGAGCATTCACCAGACATTCCTCTTGGCTCTAGCACAACACTATTCAGCCTTTTACCTTACACAGAGATATCTATAGAAGCTGACAGACTGAAGAAGCTTTAAAAACAAAAAAAAGCCCATCTGGGACCACTTTGCTATTTTCAGTTTTCCAGTTTTTCACTAGAATCAGAAAGACTCAGTTGCAAGGAAGAATTTTCTTTCTCTTGTTGAAAGTCAGAAACATATAAGTCAGCACCACTGTGGTTCTAATCTCAGCTTTCAGCTTGAGGAGCTGAACTGTGGTCACTTGTTCTCTGTAACTACCAGAGAATTCAGGAAAACTGTTAAAATCAAATTATGCCTTTTCAAGGGCAGGCAACTCACATGGTAAATGTGCTGAGCCACCACCAAGGAATGCTCTGGATTCTATTAATACAGGGGCAATTTGGTAGCATTTTCTCTAAATATGTAGCCTTACAAAAAAGCCTTATTTTCATATAGCTAACACAGAGGAAAGTGTGGTTAGAAACTTACTAGTTAAGTATAGTAACTTTGGCTTGAATAAGAGAACAATTATTCTAGAGCTTATAATTTAGGAATTAGCAGTTAGATGATAAAACAGTCTACTGGTAAACACTAAGTATTAAGGATTAGAATAATACATATTTTTTGTTACTGACACCAAGAGACCAAGTCACTAACTGTACTATGTATGCATAAAATGATTAGACTTGGATGCAGTTTGAATGCATGTGTTCATGAAGATTCATTTACATCTTCTTTTTTTCTAAAAATTTGGTCTTTCTTAAATCAATGTATGATAAATACAAAAAAAAAAAAAAGATGTATCATATTTTAAGATAGCAACACCTAACAAACTCTTGAAAACAGGCTTTGGAAGTCTGTATCAGCTAATTGTAAATGTTTTGACAGAAAGTTTCCAAACTGATTTCTCAACAGCTTGCTGTCACACAAAGGCATACAAAAACATTTTAGATAACCTGGGAGGAGTATTAAATTTCTTAAGTGCATATTACAACAGTACATCTTCTCTGTGGTTAATCAAAACTAGAACTCATAGTAACTCTGCAGTCAATATGAGGTGTTTCAAACTGTGCATCTAGGAAAACAGTTTCCATTTGCAATCCAAATTCTACAGTGCTCACAAGAACTGTGACCTGTCAGAGCTCCTCTGTTAAATACCAACCCTGCCCTGCTGCACGCACAGAGCTACAGTCTGATTTCACTGTGCAAAGATGGCGGAATACTTAAGCCTTTGTAAAGAGACTTGTGATTCTCAGACTGAGTATATTACTTTAAATATGCAAGTCACATATTGGATCCTAAATTGGATCTTAGAATTACCCCAGATAATTTTCTGAAAACTGTCGTTCAATACTCAGATGCAGACAAAAAGACAAAAATTAAAAGGGATAAATCCCAAGAAAAAAATCATTAAACACTGACTAGATCTCTAGCACACAGATCGAAACATTGCTAGTAGTGATCACCTTTCACAAAAGGGTGCTTCAGGATCACGCTAAGTAGATGCAAGGTAACCAGTTCAAGCAGAACTATGGAATGTTTTCTGGACAAGGATAAATGTAAAAGATCAAGAAACTTCAGCTTTGATATGGCTTGCATTAGATGTAAAAATTAAAAATTATAATAGAGAAAGTGGTCAGAAATTATTTCTCACTGGCTTGGTATTCAAAAAAACTGGCAGACACACAAAGAACTAGAAGTCAGGAGATTTAAAGTTCAAAATAGGAAATATTTTTTTCACACATTGAATCTTGAAATGGTAGCATTTATAACTTCAATATTTTGAATGCAAAGGTATAGATTCAAAAAAGAATTAAGCAAATTGGTATAAAATAGGTTTGTCAGTAGCTTTCAAGTTTGACAGTAAAGATATTCTGAAGAGGAAACATCTTCAACAGCAAATTCCTAGAAGCTGGGACAGTGCACTGAGAGATGTTCTTACACACCTGAAGGCTTCCACTCCTGGCCACTCTCTAGGACAGAATACTGGGTTAGATGGATCATGGATCTGACACTTTAGCCATGCTTTCCATTTTATATAACTGCATATGAATGCTACAAATGCATCCTATGCTTTCCAAAGACACTAAAAAAGGAATTTTCATGATCCAGTTGTTCCAATGATCATACAGGATTCAAATTGTAAGTCTTTAACTTAAGTTGTTCTGCCTCTGGCTACTGCACACTTCCTCAATAGACAGGAAATCTTCTCTAGTTCCTGAGTAGACACAAGAAAGGTCCTGAGAGTAGATAGAGTTTCAGAATAGAAAAAAATTAGTATTACCAATTCAAACAATTAGTTTCCTGTCTTTCAGGAGCCTCGTGCCTTACTGTATAATACAATATAAACATGAGCTTTGTTTTCTCTTAGCATTTTCATTTCAGTTCCTAATAAAATCAATCTCCTTATTCATGTAAAAAAAAGTCAAATTAAAATGAAGTTAGCACACTATTTTGGAAGTGAGTTTTATGCCAATGATGAAAACAGATCCAAGCCATCTGCTATTCTATTTTCATTCCATTACATTATCTGTAAGAACTGGTTAAAACAAGTGATGAGCCATTCATGCTACTAGAGATATAAAACTGACTTTACAAAGTTACAGAAACTTCACAAATTAGTTATTTTTAAACTGCAGTTTCAGTCTATAGCCTATTCTCTCCCATCTCACACACTGTGCCCACTGCTTCAGAAGTTAACAGGAGCCAAAATAGCTGTAGAGAGCCTCTAAAGAAAATCCTGCTAGTGGTCTGGGACTTGGGTGTTGTTAAGGAGTCCTACCAATTCAGATAGCCAGGCTGTGGGACCAGAGCAGAAGACCTGGCAATAGAGGATCTCTGGCACTGCCTGGGCCAGGAATCAGGAGTGCAGTATTTCTGAGCTGGTTTTCCATAGGAGCACTATGTGGTCATGCTACATCTCTGTGTGTCCATCAGATGGGTTTACTGGATTGCTCCTGTCCCTGGGAAGAGTGACTGAAGGCTTTACAGGCAGCTCTAGAATGCAAGGCCATAACAACACAGACTGAAATTGTTACAGGCAGAGGGAAGAGGTGGTTCTTAGCAGCTGGTAGAAGGGAAGATATTTTCTATCTGAAACTTAAAAATAATATCCTAAAATAAAAAAAAACCCAAGCACGTCAACTTTCAATAGTCACATCGCTCCACCCTGAGAAGTTTCCGTCATAGAGGAGTTCAAATTCCTCATTCTCTCTCTCTTGTCCTAGGAGCAGGACTTCTTCCTCCCTCATTCTTCATTCTCTCCTAAACTTGCTGGAGAGATTATCTCTTCTCCACAGAGACAATTTCAGTTTAACAGCTTGCTTTCTGACTATGAAACTCTTGTGACTGTACCAGGGACTTGTGCTTACCGCTACCAGGGCAACGTGAAGTATCTGTTTTCTCCAAAAAATAGAGAGAGGACTGGAAGATGGGATAAGCCATCTCATGCTTTAAAATTTAAAGACTTTTAGAGGACTTGTGGACTTATACATTTGCATTCCTTTGCAGATAGAGTTAAATATCATAAATAGATGATAATTAGGAGCAATCTATGCATTAGATTCTTTTAGTAGGACTTACCCCTGCTAGTAAACATTCCTCTTAGTTTTTACAGCTTGCTTCATATTCACACTTTATATGCGTAAGGAATTTCATTCTTCTTTCGGTCTTTCTTTCACTAATTTTTCCACAGTTGTATTGTATGAGATTTACACTGCAAAAATGCTGAAGCTGTGCCGAAGCAGTTTCTTCTTTTCTTTAAAATGAATTCTGGTTTGTTTTTTTTTTTTAAATCAAACAACTTCAACATATTCAGGCTGTCACTAAAATAGCTAAGCACCCCTAGGACTATAATGCTTGCCCAGACAAATACACATTCCTGTCTGTAGAGACCTAGCCGGAATGTCTAGCATCAGAATTTCACATTTTGTGCAGTCCATTCTATTTCACATACTAAGCCACAAACCCATTATAGTTGAAAACACCAGAGAGTCTGTTTTAAATTAGGTGACGCAAATACAGTAGTAACAGAAACCACAGCAAGAGCCCAGATGTATGGAATATACATACAGGCAAGGCAACCAAGTATGAAAGGCAGGTATCAGTTAAAATGTGTTCCAAATTCACAGGTTTAGAAAACACTACTAATGAATAAAGCAATCTATTAAGTGAATAAGAAGGCAGTGCAGAGTTTTACATTTCCCATTTACTGAAGTTCTACCAAATATGAAAGCAACAGTAACAGGTAATCCCAGAGTGTCTTCAATGAAGACAGGCTTTATTAAAGCAAGGGCTTTCTTCCTTTGAATGTACAGCTGGAAGAGACAGCACAATATGAACTACTAAGAAAGGCAAGCCTTGCAAAGCAAGCCATTTAGACTCACAAGAGCATGATCATTTGCCAGAATAAAGCAGGAGAAAAAAATTATGTAGGCAAAAACTTAGACAATATTGAACCTTATACTGTAGCTCCATAGGAGAGCAAGATAACTGCCTGCATCAATCTCATTTTATAATACCTGAAACAGTTCTAGCTTTAATGTGGAAACAGAAATAAATGGCTGACAATTTTTTTTAATAGAATTGTTTTATTTTCTAAGGTCATAATTTGATGTAGAAAAAAAAGTTTGCATGATGAGACTAAACGCATACCTGTAAATCAGTGGATGAGAATAACTTAGTCACTTTCTAATACAGAATTACACGAAACTATTCAATTAGTAAATAATTAATTTATGTTAACATTGGGAGTATTTGAAGTGACTTGTCACTCATCCAGCTCTGTTCTACTCAGCTATGGTTCTAGCCATAGTTCATTGTTCCAATTGTTCAAGGACAAGGGAAGTTATAACAGGTTAGTGCCGGCAGAACCTTTTGCTGTGTTTTCTGATTTTTTTAGGCCAAGAAAAATTGCCTTGTTGAGGTGATAAAGCCTTGATTTATATTAAGGTAGTTCAGTAATTCAAGAAAAGCTGGCACAAACACTAAAGAAGTTGTAGCTATTCACACACACACACAAACAAAAAGTAAACTGAAGAAATATTGAAAAAATAGTCTTTGCAGTTTTTAAATCAGCTTCTAAAACCACACAGAAATGATCTACATTTAGAACGAAAGCAATCACAAGTTAAATAGAATCACACAGTAGTTATGTCAAAACATCATTGTACAATCAGCAGTTGGCTCAGAAACAACTGAGAAACTGGAATATTTTCTCTTGAAAAAGGTTGGCTACAAAAGCCAGCATCTCTTTCACTCATTGAAAGGTGCCACAGGATATTTATTTTGCATCAGTATTGACACTACAGATACTACATTTTGCTTTGTATCCCACTAAAGAAAAAAAGAAAGGAAAAAGGTTCAAAAATGGCTCATTTCTTGTTCTGTATCAATCATCTAGATGTTTCCTTTTTTTCCCCATGTCTGTCTCTAGAAATTAATTTTACTTGCATGTTTTCTCTCCCCTATTTTTTTACAGTATTTGCTTCTCCTTAATATAATACACAATCTATATTTAAAAATCAATTCTCATAGAAATTATTCTTGTAGATTCTTCAAATGCATGAGCCAATGCAGTTTAAATTCATGTGACACTTTAAAGAAAGCCTGTCTTGTGATATTTGACTGAGTCAACATAGCAAAAGAGGAAATAACAATCTTCTTAAGACATAAATACTTTGTGATAAACCAAAAATATTTCATCTTCAAATATCAGTGGCACATTCACTCTGTAGTTCATCCTGGCTTATTATTTATGTTAGAAAAATAAGTATTGAAGAATAGTGTGGGAAAAGCTAAAAACAATTAGTTTTTGATGTTGAAAACAATATTTCAATAATGAATTTATCAGATTTAGCCTGACACAGTCAGTCCATTATTCAAAAAAAAAAAGTCTGTAGCAGGAGTGACAGAATCATTAAGGAGATTTTTACCATTAGCCATTTTTGTAACTGTCTTTGTACATGGTTTCTGTCAGCTGTCTCAAACTGTCACCTGGGGTAGCCTGGGAATGACAGGGATGAAGGGGTTTCCTTTCTCTAAAGTAGCAAACATTCAGTGCTCCCATATTCAGACTTAATATATATATCTAATGAATGTCTTCGTACTGCACCTGTAAATAATCACTGGAAATAGAACTGATCTTAATAATTTTTTTCTTAACCAAATAAAACAAGCATCCTTATATCAGGAAATTTGCTAAAAAAATCCTAAAGCTTTTTTGAAAGATACTGCCTAGTGAAAGAAATTAATGAGATTTAAGCCTGAAGCAAGGTCTTTAGTTCTAGTTCATTATTACATCCAGAGACGTGGGTCTTCTGGAAGATTGCGGTTTTTCTTCACATTTTAATAAATGTCTGTGTTTTAATAAAGCTGGTGTATAAACCCAACGGCATTAGAGTTTCACTATCTACACATTTGTGAAGGATAGTGCTAATTGACTTAATCTTAGTAAATACGATACAACATATTTTTGAGAACTTATCACATAGCTTCCTTCACGCCTGAAAGGTCCAGAAGAATAAAATACGTGAGACCAAGCTGTAGACTTTGGTATCCTTTGTCAATCCATAATAATCTCTGCTGAAGACAGGAAGAGTATCCATGATTTGCATTGGACCATGAAATTCACATCAAGACAACAAACAGAAGAAAAAAACCCCAACAGTATATATCATCAAACCATAAGGCAGAAATATTCCATGTAAAGGCTTTTACCTAAAGACTCTAAGCATTTCTCTCAAAAGATGCATTCAAAATGAAATGGATGCAAAAAAGTAACATGGAAAATGAGAATTTTTTTTTACAAGAAATTATAGCAAGTACTGCCTGATTCAGTCTACCAATGCTCACGCTAACAGAGAATACGATAATTCACCATCCATACACCAAGAAAAGTAATACCTACTTTTTATGCAAATGTACCATTAATTAGGCATAGACAAATGTAGCCAGCAAATTACAAGACTTTTTTTTATACCAAAAGATAGATTTCTGGAACAATCTTTCAGTTACAGAAACAACTGAACTCATCTGAGATGAGGCTTGACAAATTTACAACAGACTTAATTTTCTTACTGTTTTCCACATTTCTTAACCTCTCAAGTTTAGGAATGCTTTAATGTTTTTCTTGGTTGATCTATGTTTTTTAGCATCCATTTTATGTTCCATGACAGTGTAAAAAAATGCAGGAAACAGTAGATAACGATACAATTCTGTCACTGTAATTTTGGTCTTGTGCATCTCAATGATCACATGCCTTTGATATGCCACAGTAAGTTTTAAAATGCTGCATTTAGTGGTAAATCTGGTAAGCCGCAATTGCAGAGCTTGGTAATGCTTGCTTTGGCTTTGCAAAGTGGGATATCAAAGAGGTATAAGATCAACTTGCCATATTTGGCACCATCAAGTTTAAGTTAAACTTGTATCCTAGGTGAATGGATAGTCAAATAAAACCATCCCTCTAGAAATAGCAGAGTACTGTACATAAACTAGAAGAATTATTGGTTCTAAAGCAGTCTGGACTGAATATAACAAACTCAGCTGGCTTGAGCTCAGGGAGCTGTTTCTTTTGCTTCATAACAGAGCTTTTGTTTCAGAAGTTGGAGACCCTGTGTTTAGCCCAGCAACAAACTCTTCCATGAATCAACTATGTGTAGGTTTGATAGTGTATTTACCAAGACTTCCATGTGTGTATTATTTTGTCCTTGTACCTTAGACAGTATGGTGTGGCTGCCTGTGTATTATCTTACACTAAAATAACCCCTAAAATAAACCAAGGCCTTCCCTTTAAAATATGTGCCAGAAAAATACATTTCTAATCACCCAGAAGACACACCTACTATCATACTAGCTCCCACAAAGTGGCTGGTCCTCCCTACTCTAAAATAACTCATCATGCATTTTCCTTCTTTCTTGATGGTAAATGGGTCTTACTCTCTATGAACCATTCTTAATTCCATTTGTCAGTAATGAACATTTTCCTACTCTCATTGCCACTTTAATCTTCTTTTGTGGACTAAACTACATTATACAATCCAAGTTTCCCATTTCGGGTCATTACTATTATTTTAAGGTAATTTCCAACTTAAATATACACACATCACAGGCATAAATATAACTAGTTGAATGTGGAAGTACAAGTCAGTGTGAGGAAAGCTTACAGAAAGTCTTTTGTACATTCAAATTTCAGCCAGTGTGTTCCACAAAAATAACATTTGTGAAAGCATTACCTTGGAGATGAAATAGCACCGTGCTTGAAACATTCAGTCTTACAGCCTGAAATTTGTAGTTTATAACAATTACAAAAGAACATTACAGAAAAACGGTGGGAAGCAGGAAGTTGTATCTATTTTGTTTAAAATGCTTTTACAATAGCCATGACTTCATGTTCTGCACACCATCAGGAAGGGATGGGAAGCTTTACCTAGAGATACTGCCCACTTTAACTGGAGTTAGATGGATGCCTACCTGACAGCAAATGAAATTCTACTTGTACTGACAGACACAGTTGTGACTTGTATTTTATGCACTCCCAAGGGAGATAAATGCTCTGCTGTTTAGAGAATCACAGTGTGAGTCAGTCTTCAAATCTTGCACAGGTGAATAAAAAGACTAGACAAGAAGTCAAACAAGTGCAGATCCCAACTCAATCTACATACCACAGAAGTGACTGAAATATTTTTCAAACCTGAGAAGGAAGTCCAGTTAAGATCAGAAAACTGAGTAAATAATTTGCCCATTTTTTAGGGAGGTCTTTCAAATATCCACAACCTTGATTTTATCCATTTATAAATTCAGTTATTTGCCATTTTTCTAAAATAGAACCCTTACTTTTACTTTACTTTAGAACGCTTACTATCGCTTTGAATGAAAACCTGGTGAGCTCAGCTACCCAGTCTTATACGCTTTCACCACTACCAAACAAGGCAAGAATCCATTATTTTTTTAGCATGTTACTGCAGACACCTGCAGGGATAAACTCATAAATGCAGACTGCTATTCCAGCTTAGCAAATATCCACAATATCAGCCTATGGCTGTGTGGTTTGCTACAGTTTCTGCATCTGTATATTTCAAATCTCTTCTCGGTTTTTCCCCACCACTTTCTTTCCTACAAACATGACAGCAAAAATTTAAAGTTCCAAGATTCTGGGAAAGACCCTCTGGAAAAGTTGCTTTGTGTATTCTGATGTACAATTTTAACAGGGTGCTACTGCTGCAGCAAGAATTTGCTTACCTGTCTTGTGATGCTATAGCATTACAGAGGCAAACAGTTGTGATAATGATTCCTTTGCTTGTTCATCAAACCCATACTACCACTAATATCATCAAATTGTACATTTGTGACTGTGAAATGATTTTCCTAATGTTTCAGATTATTTAACAGTCTCATTATACAGGTTTATTAACACCACTATCTTAATTATTTTCAGACACTAAATTAAACCTTTTTCTTTCCCAGAATAAGAAAAATTACAGATTCAACTGTAGGTAGTTCACAGAGAATGTAAATCTTCTATAGTGCCCAAGTAATAGGAATACACCAGTGATTAAAGACTACATCTAAGTCAACCTTTGCAGGGTCACTTGGGAAAACACTCCAAATTAAATTTCAAAATCACATCGCAAATATCACATCAAAAAAGGCTCATCAGACAAATTTATTCAAAATTGGTCTCCATAATTAGGTGTAATTTAACTCACTTTCCCTTTAAAGCACATTAGAGTTATGCATATAGTTTAACTCTGAATGAAGACATTTTCTACAAATAAGGTTTTTAAATTAATTTTTAACTTCCATCTTTAATAAATCTGACATCATTTTTCCTGTCTTATTACAGATAAATTAAAAAATGCTTATTTAACAAGCAATTCATTGATACTAACTCAAGAACACTAGACAAAGGGGAAACTGATACTAGTAAATCTAAATTATGTTCTACACTGAAAACCTTTTGGACTAGAAATAGCATCTTTACCTAAATACTGTTTAGGTAGATTTTTTTTTGTTGTTCTTTCCCTTCCTCTGTCACAAAATATTTTTCAACCCAGAAACAGGAAACACAACCAAAAAAACCAAAATACTCCAGGTACAACTTCCATTACCTCACCAAATCTTTTCTTTGTTCATAATTTTGGGAAAAACAATGATAACCTTTTTATATCTTAGATATATTTGTTTCATTTTTTCCCTGTGAAAAAGTAGATTTAAGATTCTTAAAAATTATGAAGAACTTGCCTGACTCTAGCCTCTACCCTGGCCCATGTAAAATAGCAGTGATCTAAAGGAATTAAAAATCCAGCAAATTTTCAGAAAACATGGAATACAAACACGGAGAATTAGCTTACCTCTTAAGCTTGCTGTTGAGTAATACAATACTGAAGCAGTAAACAAGGATCCATTTTCTGCACCTGTCAAAAAACAATAGGCAAAGGACTCCTAGTAACATATTAATTGGCAAGAGACAGAAAATTTCATAATATGCCTATAGTAATCTATCCTGGCGAGGATATAAGCAAAAAACCCTCTATACTTCTGATACACTTTCTTAGATTTATAGTGAGAAAATAATAATCTCAGCTAATGAAGTCCTAGTCACATGTTTTTGCTTTCACTTATTGATGACTTATATGGACCTACGTCTTTTTAAATGACCCTGTAAATAAAAGTGGCATGAGGATGAGGCTATCCTCTGCATGGTCTGAATTAAAATCGTCCTACAGAGATATTTGTGTGTGAGAACTCAAGCTTGCCATTAGCCATCTTCTTTGCTACTAATTTCTGAATACTTATTCTACAGTAGATATCTGGATATATAGAGTGGAAGAGAAGTCTACAGGATCTACCACATCAGGAATTAGCATCAAATTACAAAAATGAAGGCACAATAATGAGTGATGAAAACTGCATGATAAACCATACAGCTAGATACTCTTTTAGAGCAAACATATAGTATTTTTAGGCATTTTCCTCAACTTAACTCTCTTACATTGAGTTATACTTTAAAATTCCTGTGACTGAAAAATTTACTGCCTTAGTCTGATGAGTCTCATTTTTCATACTGGGAAGAAGAAAAATAATATAACCAAGAAATTCTCTTTACTGGTTGTTTTCAAAATCAACCAGATCTGTTTTATTTTACATAGGAATGTAGGGCTTTAAATTCTGGCATCTCAGGCTTTACTAACTCAGAGAATTTCCCCTTTTCAATTATATCATTTTCCTAGTCCTAGCTCTCACTCCTTGTTTCTTTTGGTCTAATAGACAATCTCAAAGCAATTCAACATAGGTAAAAAATGGAATATTGTCCTTTTGGGCTTTAGGTTAGTATAACTGAGATAAAACTCCATGACTAGCACAGGGAAAATAGCAAAGGTACATTTTCATGTGAGTTCATTTAAAGAAAGAAAAAAATTAGCTAAGACTGCTCACATGGTTGGAGTGTTACAGGCATGTTGTGAGAAGCTGACTGAAGAAGCAAATACAAGGGAAATCATGAAAGATAAATGACAAATGGAATTTATCATGACTCAAAGGCACCATAGGAATACCAACGGCCATATGCTAAAAGCTAGGCAAAGAGAGAGTTGCAGCTTAGCTTCACAAG
Source organism: Ptilonorhynchus violaceus (assembly GCA_013397565.1). Lineage (NCBI taxonomy): Eukaryota > Metazoa > Chordata > Aves > Passeriformes > Ptilonorhynchidae > Ptilonorhynchus > Ptilonorhynchus violaceus. The sequence goes on along the minus strand of VZRJ01013067.1, from coordinate 851,425 downwards.
AATCAATGTATGTGTTTTAGAGAGGACTTCTTTTATAAACCTCGGTGAGAGAGCAGTAAGCAAGCTCAAGCTTTAAGGCTTGCTTTAAAAGTGGTTAAAGGCTTTCAATTTCTAAGCCAGGTTTTAGCAGAACCCAAACTACAACAAGGTAGCTTTGCAATAATGTAAACCTGTTGAAAAAGGCAGATTCAGATAACAATGAGCAAACAATTTCTTCCCTACCCTTGGTGGCTGTGTATCCAAATCCTGCTCCCAGCTCCAGCAGTTTGAAATTCTTAGATTGCTACAAATTCAGCAATCCCTTTTAAAGCCAAAGGAGGCTTTCCTTGTCCCTTTATCTGTTTGCTCCCTGCCTTATAAGAATTTCCCAGGTGCTCTGCAAACTCCCCAGCTGCTTGTACTGAGATGTGGAAGCTTTGCCAGGTGAGCATGGTCAGTAACACTCAGAAACTAATTCCAGGGAAGCCCCAACATCCCTTCCCTTTGAAAAAACCTGAACTAAATAAATCCCTCATCAGGCCTATTTTCATCTTTTTATAAAGTGTAGTGCACAATAAGCTGTGATCAAGCAAGTGACACAATACACCTTTCATCACACCAGGAATGGAATATAGTGCTCAATTGTTAATTTTAAAAATATCTTACTGCTAAATTTAACTTACTTACTTTCACAGTGCAGCAGGATGTTCTCTAACACTCAGGCCTCCCTGGTTGTGCCTCCTGGCAGTACAACAGTGGAGAGTCCTTAGGAGTCCTTATAGAAGGAGCTCCACAAGGGTTTTCTTTAACGTGTGCTTGATCAACAGCTCACTGATCTCTGCACTTTACATGACACTTTTTAATTTCATGCTCAGATATTTGCTGGATGGATAAATGAGCATATTCCTGTTGCAGGCAACAATGCTTTACTGGTGAGGGAACTTGTTTTCTGAGACAGGTCATCTTTTCCCATGAAATGGCCTTTACTGGCATTAAGACAGTTTAATGTTTTGTTTCGGTGGGTTTTTAAGCTCCCCAAACATAGGTTTGACATAGACCTATGAAAGGTCGGCATGAGCTTTAATTTTTAATTATCTCTTGACATTTAACAACTCTTCTTTAAACAAGTTATTAAAAACCTTGGATCTGAGTTATCTACTAAATCATGACCCTCAGAATTCACAGTTTTAATCAGATTAAATAAAGGCTTTCTTCATTTAAGAAATGATGAATACATTTTTTAAAGTAAGAGGCCTAACAAGTGAGAGGAAGCAAAGCACCAAAAATCTCTTTTTAAGGGTCATTTTTCAGAAACAAAATAATTCCTGCATTTCTTGCTGCTGTCTTCTGCATAGAAAGAAGCCACTGTTTTACAAGCCAGACCATTTTGCCTTTGGGGAGGGGAAGTCAGGAACAGGGAAACTCCCTGTTGAAGGGACAGCAGCAACATTCCCATGCCTGCAGCCCATTCCTGTGGCTCCCACAGCTGGAAATTAAACAGAAAAAGTGGGTAATGCAAACCTGTGGTCAGGTTTCAAAGTTAGTAGATTGTACAAGCTTGATGTGTTTGAAATCAAACTGTGCATTCTTTCATTCCATTTTTTATTGTTTGATCAATGTAGGTGTTTGAAATTTTATGAATATCCACTGTGACAGTGTGCTATTGCTCTCTCCACCATCACAACTTTTAAAATGTCATTTGTGTTCCTCTTTCTCAATGCAGTATGAGATTAAATTTCACAATATGACCAACAGTGTAAGGGTAAGTAATATAAAATAAATTAGCAGGTTCATGTTGTAGGGTAATTTCATGGGTACTTCTGAATTATTTTTTTTTCTCAAAAACAATTAGGCCAGTGAGTTTCACAAACATATCATAGAGTTATGGCAACATACGTTACATTTCTAAAGAAATAACAGGATGGCAAGTTACCATCTCTTTCCCATTCCCTTTTATAATAAAGAAATAGCTCCAGAGTTTTCTTGGGAATTTAAGACATATTCAAAGCAGATAATAACATGTAAATTCCTTACAGGATAAGGTAAGCCATCGGGAATACGACACCTTGGAGACAAAGCAGTTCTGATAAATGAACCCTGACAGAGACGAACAAAGTGACAGACCCACAGGCAACTCTGAAGTCAGCAGCTCTACTGCTTGTGAAGTTTGCCATGAAGCATAACATGCCCAGGTATTTTCACCTGCCTGCTCATTATTCTCACTGCTGTCAAAATGCATCTTTCTTGCAACACTGTCATTCACAAAACATTCACTTTAGGCTCCAAAGGCAAACAGGCCAAATGCAGAGCTCTAGCAATGTGACGTGAGCCCACTGAAGTTAACAGCTATGCCTGCTTATATACTGATGAAGAATTTTGTCTCAATATCTTAAAATGTGGGAAATTCTGACCTATTCAATTAGGTGCAATTTAGCATGGGTTTGTAGGAATTTAAAGGATTATTTCAAAACGCAAAACTGCAAGATTCAGCTTATCTTAGATACTATCTGGAATTGTTCTTCTGAGTTTTAGCATCAATACTTCATCAATCTCTCTGGCTGTTAGCAGCACAGGCATCACTGAATAGTGGACACTGAATGTCCATTTTCCTTTAGTCATTCTCCTTTCCCAAAGAGCAGAGCACTGCAAATAAGCCTTTCTCATTCACTATCTCCTATAGGTCTTCCCAGGCTTTTCAATACCGTAATCACGTTGGGTCCAGCAGAAGAGAACATATACAGTGAACTAATCATCCTTTTTGGCTTTTTCATCTGCTTCAACACATCTCCAAAATGATAGTAATATCATCCTGGTTTATATTTGTCTTAGCACCATTCAGATGCCCAGAAAATATATATTGATTCTACTTTTCATATATAAACCCTCCAGATACACAAGCTGATTTTAGAAATGTCTAGCTACCTTGTAGCTCCTCTCCTTGGAACTAGTCCTGGGGAGAAAAAGACATATAAATATAAACCTCAATGAGGTACATAGATATATTTACATGCTTAAAAATTAAGCACCTGCCAAAATACTAGAAGGATCATAATCATAGCTGGCTTGCAGATGTGAGAATAAATAAAGAATAGAAACAGTGTTCATGGTTAAGACAGGTTGGATGTTTTTATCTAGGGGAAACTAAAAGACAAGATTGCTATATATCATCTGGAATGAATTTTGAGCCTTTTACATACCTAAAAATAAAAACAGATGTATAAAATCCTATTGGCACAACAAAGCCCAGTTTTGAAAAGGCTATTGTCTGCAAATGTGATGAACCTTAAGGTCTATATTTAGGAGGACTAAGGGATTCTGGGCAATCTAAGGATGATAGCAGTAGGATGATATAATAACCAATATTTGGAGTACTTTTTTTTCTCTCCATTTCTCAGTCTTGCTCTCATATCTGATTATAATTTCATAGAGAATTGAAAGACTAAACCATATAATAAATTTTGGAAAATTACTGCAATTATCATCTGGATTCATACTAAATACAATAAGCTAATCCTTAGTATAAAATAGATTTAACATTGCCTCCTATACTTCAGAATCTGAAAATATACACTGTAGAGGCTATAACTACATCTGACCCTTGCTTTCCCCAAACACTGAGAATCTACACCAATACTGCACCTGTCACAGAGAGGGGATCTCTGGTTTTGATGTCTGACAGCACTACAAACAAACAGGCCTATTTATACCTTCATTATTTTGCCCACTGTATTTCAGAAATTCTGAAACTCATTTTATAGTCTTCCAACAATACTGCATTTTGGAATGCTCAGATTTTTTCTGAACGGTGTTTTGGTTTAGCAATCTAATCTCAAGGCATTATGTATAAATTCATCAAAATATTTTTCACTATGCCTTTAGAACTTTCATTATGTAAATCAGCAAAATATTCACATTCTCATAAACTAAGTGAAAATTACCAGAATAAATTTCATACTGAAATATATGAATTTGGGACTCACTAGCATCTCCTGAAGTTTGTTATGTAGTACAATATTTACTTATTGGTATGATAGTTTGATAATTAGTACTCTTTAATCTTGAGTGTCTCTATCACATGACTTGTAAAATAATACAAGTATTAGGAGCAGTGGAAGAAGTGATGTAATGGAACTTGGACTTCTTTAAGAACCCAAATATTAACTTCCCTATTCCTATCTTTTTATTGCATATTTTACAGAATCTCATTAAATGAATATAAGTAATTTAAGATAGATTTTAATCCAGAGTTTTACATTTTGTATTTTTTCATCATCTTCAACCATCACTACACTAGTAGACCTCATTACTTTTTGCTTCAGTCCAGACTGGCTAGAAATGAATCTAATTATTTTATAGTTTGGGCAACATGCCTGGCAGACAGCAGGGCTTGGACACCCACTGCTGCTTTGAAGATACATGTTGAAAGGAAAACTTGACATTTTTCTGATAAAGTTATTAATTTTCATGGTATTGACTAGAAAATAATCACTTCCTGGAAAAAGATCAGAATACGGGCAGCTGAGATTATTACTGACTGCAATAGAATTACTGAAGCATTGTAAGCACCTGTTAGATATGTTTTTTAAAGTTTTAAGGGGAGATGAATACCACTAAGACTGAATGAAGTAGAAATCAACATATTGATCATTTAGTCTAACACACATTTTAGAGAAAAAAGGTGCATCATAGTTTCAAGTTAACACCAGCTAGGAAAAGGTGTGCGCAAAGATGTTCTGCTCATCCTGCATTTAATGATTCTTTTGTGATTCTCACAGAGGTGCTGTATTCTCCTCTGTCCTAATATCAGATGCAAATATTCATATTTTTTACATTAAACAATGATCAAAATAGTATTTCCTTGACTTGCCTTTTCAACATCCATACAAATTCACAAACAACATGTAAACACACTACCTTAGAGAGAGGAATTTTGTGCTCTGCAGAAATCCATGCCCATGGACAGGAAGCTTAAGGCAATTTGGCAGTTTTAGTGGAATCCTTGTTTCATTATCCCCTGTCACATGAATTATTCAATCCTTCTGGGAACTGCTGTAAACACACCCAGCCCACTGGGCTCCTGGGACTGGTCCCCAAGACCTTGTAGGGCCTGTGTACTGAAGGCTGCGTCACATTTCAAAAGGGAATGGTCAGCCCTAACCAGTGTTTTCAAATCTCAGACAATTAAAAGGCACCAAATCAAATTAAAAGCTTTTCCATGCCTATATTTTAAAGCTACTAGACATAACCACTTTCCTCAAAGGGGTTTTTTCTTTCCTTTCCGGGATAAAACTAGAACTTGGCCTATAGAAGATAAATAACATGGTGTGCTAATGCATGTGAATCAGTTTTCATCAGCTAGGACTACTAAAATGACCATTATTTTATGAACTGAGGTGGATAATGAGAAATATTTGAAGTCCGCCAGCACACTCATATTGCAAGGCAGTTGTCAATCGGCAACTCTGTGACTTCTTTGACAGAATGTGTTATTTTAGAGGAATATGAGTTAAATATAATGGGATATATATTTATTAAATTATAAACTACTAATGTAATTTTTTCTTTTACTATTATTTATGTGTTCTTTATGTTTTGGTCCTCATCATCTCAAACCTGGGCAGGTATGAGATGGAGCCTCCTGAGGCACGAGGTATCTCTGAAATGTTACCTTTGTTTTCTCTGTGTTCTTTCTTATAGAACAGGATAAACTTTTCCTCCACTTCAAAGTGCTTTAACAAGTGATCATTTATGAGGTTTCTAGGCAGAGGAAGTACAGGACTGTCATGGCTGGACATAAATACATTTGCTGTTAGAAATTCACCTTCTTAGTTCTCTCCATATCTTAATTTCTCCCAGTTACAAGGAACTGTGAGGGTGGTAGCATTAGTGTTGCCAAAACCTAATAAACACGCTACAAGTGTGTGACACATGCAGACCATTAGTCTGTGCCTGCACTGCCTCCTTGTGTATTAGATAGGCCACCAGTGCTCTCCCAACAAAAAACAATGCCACAAAACAATGCATAAAGGGCCTGTAAGAGGCCTTTTATACTTAAACATCTGTGTTCTTAATTTGTCCCAAGCCATAATTAAAAATGGACTGCAGTATGTAGATACTGGCCCACTGCTTCAAGAACAACACTGATTAAAGCAGAGCTAATCAGAGGCACTCTGTCTGATAATAAGATAAACAGTTGCCAATGTGAGTAACTGAGCCTGTCTACACCATCCCATTAGTTCTCCCAGCCCACATACCTGTTTTAACTGGTCTCCAGCAAAAGGAAGTTTCAGGTAAAACGCAAAAAAAAAAAAAATAAATTTGGAACCAAACAGATACCAGCAATTGAAGGCAAATATTTGAAAGTGTTGTGTTGCAAAACTGTGACAGATTCAAACTTTAGCTGGCCATTGGAAAAATTCAGAAATGGCAACCGAAATTCAGATTTCTGGCAGTTCTGGTATGTAATGGCAATATTAAAAACTAAACAGAAACTGAGAAACAGCATTAAATATGTATGTCTCATTTTCAGTTGTCTTAAATGAGGAAAATACTGGTATCCCTTATGTGTTATATTTTAGAAGATGTATTGTACATTACACTAATTGCACTTTTTTTTTCTCTTGAATGAAGTATAATTATTATTACAACAGGCTATGATCCCAAAAAGAAATTCATGCAAATTAAAAGAATGTTTGGTTGCTGTATCAATTACATAGTGCAGTGCTATAAAATATCAGTAGGTGAACCTTGAAAGCTTAAGGAGTTTGGCTGAAATAAGCCCCCAAAAACTTGAGCAGAATGACCAAGCTGAGCTGGTAATGCTGCATGATACTTGATACTTCCTGCTGCCTGCTGAACAGGATGGAAATGCTGTGCTGTTTATATGCTGTAAAACGCTATTTCAGCAATATTTTTCTGGGGAGGGAGGTGTAGGAAGACCAGGCTATTCTACAAAACAGTCATGATTAAGATCCAGGAAAGTCAATGAGACCAGGAAATACAGTCATTGCTGCTTCTCCTCAATGAACTTCATAGGGGGACAGTTTTAACATTCTGTTTTACCCTGAGGCCAAACACATAGCACATTCCCAGAAAAATTCCAGTCAGAGTATCTTCTATTCACACATGTGAATATGCTGTAGCTCCTCAAAGAGGTCACCTCTATCAGCATTCGAACAGTGCTTACTTTTGTGTATATTAAAGCTATATAAAGCAAGAAAGGAGGAATTTCATAGAGAATTACAAATTTGTTAGACTACATCGGTCAATGAAAAGTATAAAGTTAATGAAAAAATGGTGCTCCTTAATTGTGGAAAGATTTTATGTAAATGCAGTTCCTTTTCCTCATATAACAATATAAAAGCATGAAAAAGGAGGCTTGCGGAGTAGAACACATGAAGGAAGGCAACTGTGTGACATGGAGGTGTGCATCAAAGGAGGGGTAAGAGGCTCAAGTTAAAAACACACGGACTCATCTTGTTGGCACAGACAGGTCAGAAGCAAGCAATAAACTAAGTTTTTCCAAGCATCTCAATTATGACTATGTAAACAACACAAAACAAAAAAACCGAAACACCCCAACCAACAACAACAAAAAACCCCTTGAAAATAATTCATTAAGTTCTGATTACACCAGTTTCTTTTCTCTTTGATGCACAGAGAATCCACATGTAGAGGGTTCTTCATCCTTTTCTTCCTAAATCACAACCATAACCACAGTAAACATGAAAATAAGAGACTGACCCCTATTACTATCTCTGTGGTTCACACAAAACCAAGTGACAAGTCAAACTCTCCAAGAGAATTCTCCTCAAGCCCAGCCTTTAACGCCTACCTACGTAACCAGCACTTATAACAAAATCTGACGCATTCTTATAACACTGACTAGCCCTGCAGTGTCTGGGAAAAGCAAGACTCTTGAATTTTATTGCCCTAAGCATTAGCACTGAACATAACACCAATCCTAAACATTATTTTCATTGCAGCGCGGGAATGGATCAGTACAAACTTTGATAAATTGTAATCCCAGATGTAGTCTGTTTGGCAACATTTACAGCATACGTGAACAAAGAGAATGGCCCATGACAACATGAGAGCTGCTTGGAGAACTGTGCAGTATCTCCAACAATTATCCAGTATCTTTAAGTTTTCGTTTTCCAAATGATACCTCCTAACTCCACCCCAACTCCTAATTTTATATGCATACATTTGGTGATCAAGAAGAATATAAACTCATGACAATGCCATGGAACATCCTGTTCCTCCAAGCTTTTAAGGATCTCACTTTAAAGTGTGGGTCTTGAAAATATTCTTTTTCTACCCTAACCTTCAAGCCAATCTTATGCCTAACCTTCACTATACCCATTCTTGAAAACAAGGTGCTTGTCACTAATAGCAATAAGCTGCTTCGTATTCCCCGGCAATAACCCAGTCGCCTGAAGTCACCTCTTGTAGTGTAACCTTAATGAAGACTGTATATAGACTAGGCAGATTAAAAAGACAGCAAACTGCAAATAAGATACTGGACCTTGATGATACCAGACCACTCTGTATCTCTAGATCAAATAAACTAGGTTGTCTATGAATTATGCTGTTCTCCCAGCTCTCTCAGCTCAACTTCTCCTACTGCAGACAGCAACTTTCCTAGCACTTCTGATCTGTAAAAACTGATTGTAAATTGCAGTCTTGACACTTTCCTTATCTTAATCTAAAAGATAATAAATCATTACTGAAAGAGAACAAATGGCATCAGTTTCTAGAACCACTGGTTTTTTTTCCCTACCTCTAAAAACCTTCCAAACCTAGCAGTAAATTGGATTGTAGATAGTAAATCTAACCTCAATTCTGTCCAGAAGACCAGACACCTCAGGGCCACAAAACATTCCTGGGACCATTTTATTCACTAGATTCAATCTAAAGATTCCCAAACATTAATCCTAAATTCCTAATCCTCCTAATTCTAATTCTTGCATTATTAATAACTACAGGATCAATTACTGCAGGAAAGGCCAATGTCTTCTCTACATGTCAGCTGAGTCTTATTAATTCTTATTTCTGGGAATATTGTAGATGCTGCCATAGGGTATGCTTTTCATTCTTAGTCATCCTCTTCCAAAGCCCTACCCTTAATCTGTTTCAAATCCTAACAACACCCTGCAAGGGCAAGTATTCCTACAGAAACTGAAAGAGGAAAAGACACTATAAGGCTTGTAGCAGTATCTGCCCAATTCTCACCTCTGTAGCATGTGCAGAGTCCAATGCTAATTTGTAATTTATACATAGCAACCTACTGTTATGATGTAAGACAGTATCAGTCTCTGGTTTCCACTGGTACTACTTCTATGCTTACCTGCAGGAGACCCTGTACAATAAAACATTACTCAGGGATGCAGACACATTATATTAAAAAAACCTAACCTCTAGTATAGCAAAAGCCTTGTTCAGATCTAGAGAATGAATTCTAACTGCAAAACAAAATATAGACCCTTAGTTTATTTCTCCATTTGATGTAAAACACTATTTCTCCTCAGGAAGAAAATGATAGCTTTGGCTGCCAACTACATTAGCACAAAAATTGCTGACAAGATTTTTCATTTGTATGAAATGAATTTACCTGTTGACGCTTTCTTTTCCTAAGACTTAAACCCTCTGTTTTATACTAGACTTCTTCCCAGACTACAGGAGACTAAGGCATTGGTTTCTGCCAATTGGTATAAAGCACTGGCTTCTATTAATGCCTACCTCCTTCTTATCTCCCTGCTTCCCATAGGTTCAAAATGCAAGTGGAAATTGTGACAATTCAGAATGCAAATATCAGCATTAAAGCAATTTCTAATAGTAGTTTAGGAAGGGCATCAGTTTCTACAGAAAATATACACAGTACAATACATCAGATTCTATTAATACCCTTTAATACTTTTACTTTACTTTTACTACCCTTTAATATTACCCTATTAATACTATTCTCATCCCTGGGAATCTTACTGCAAGTAAGTCTTACTTAGTTGCATTACTCAGGGTTTATGATAGTTACAATTCTCAAACCCCAACACTATTACTTGAATACTAACTAGAATTTGAATTAACTAGCACAGAAGGGAGTAAACTCCATAGTGAAAGGCAGTATTAGTAAATGATTTCTACCAACACACTTAACTTTGGGGGAACCTGTTAAAAGGTATTATGGCTCTTAGCTAAAACCTTTGGCCTAACTGTCATACCTACTTCCTTCTAGTTTCTATGGGACTAATACAGCTCAAGGCACAGGTTTCCATCAAAACAATTACTATTTCTGGGGGCCAGCAGGAACAATCTGCCTTCTTAAGACTTGGAAATCCTCGACTCTACCCCTGTGCCAAACCTCTCCCTTTTCTTACTGTTAACAATATCCCTTGCTTCTGTTAACCAAGTTCTGTAAGAAGGATTAAACTTACTTATTTCTGAGGTATCATCCCTAAAGTGAGAAGCAGCACGTTATTGTCTTGCTTTGATCTTATCTTCAAAGAACATTGGAGATAAGATTCTCCAAATTTGTTCTTATCTTCATGATGCTGAGGAACAAGATGCAAGTTTGATGGTTGACATTTTTAACTCTCAGTGTTAAACATATAATTAAAAAATGGGATAAACCCCTGCAGCAGAAGAGGTATAAGCTCCTACCAACTACAGCCCTCTTCCAAATCAGCAGACTGTTTCAAACAGCAGTCATGTCATTTAACCCTTTAAATCCCTAACTCTAACCTTAATAACTTCATTCCTTACACAGGCCTAGAAGTTTTAACTTCTCACATTGGTGTTTCTGGTAGCAACTCCTATTAGTAGACATTCAGTTTAAAAATGTAACGATTTGTTCACCAGAAACTGTACAAATTCAACCTTCAGTATACATTCAGCAACAAATACGCATCCAATTTGTAGCCACATGCCAGGCCTGCTTTTGGATCTGTGTAAGGTTGCGCAGTGCAGCTGCCACTCCAGCTTTGCCTATGTCATTCTCAATGAATTCTCACTAGGAAAAAATCTAGTAATGCTAATGTTTCTGTAGTTTTTTGGTACCTGAGCTAACGGGTACTGAACTGTATTTAATTTCTTTTACTATCTTCTTTCCTCCCTTATTCTTGGGAATCTAAAAGAAAGAATCAGTGGGCACTGAGTCATTCCCTAGCCCGAAGGGTTTGTTGAGAAAGCCTTGGCTTTGTCCTTCAAAACCTTAGGTAATGGAACTGGGGGAGTTCAGTGAAGCCGTAAGCTATTATTGGTAGTAGCAAAAGGTATATTACCCTTCTTAAAGATAGAATCATGGAAAGTAATACTGTCATTATTTTGTCTGTATGCATGCATTCATATATTTGTCTCCCTTTAAAACTACAAAAAAGAGCTGATTAGCATTTCATCCAGCAGAGATCATTCCACTAATTGCCATTGGTAAGGCAACTTTTTTTACAAGGGTTCACTTCTCTGAAGTAGTATAACTCACTATTCTTCCTAATATTAATCATGCAACAGAAAACTCTCAGAAAACATAGATCTGCACCAGAAATGAGATGATGGTAAAATACCCACCTACCTAAACTGAAAGAATTGAAGTAACAGAGAAGGCAGTGGGTGATGACTTTTAAGGCAGACATCTATTTTGCAATATTCACTTATGTACTGTGAATAGAATTGGAGAGGGCATCAACATCTGTGTGGAGCTAGGAAAAAAATAGTCCAGTCAATGTCCCTGAGATACAGGGAAACCAACAATAAAAGCATACTCTTCTTTACAGTGCCTTAGTTATTCCCAGTGAAATGACCCCTTTATATACAGAGAGAAGTCTCTCACTTCTCGTGATGTCAAGGAACATGCTAGGAAAACACAGTAGGATTGCAAGAGAGCCAAAGAACAGCATATTTACAGTTACATTTCATTACAGTGCCTATAGTCTGAAGAATGTGAAAGAGCTGCTGCTGTGAGTTTCTTGTAACTTACACTGGTCCAAGGAAACATATTCTCTTCTCCATAGTTCCTAACCCCTCCCCCTCTCTGCCCCAAAATACAACAATGACCCATCTGTGCACATACAAGAGAGCAATTCCTAATATTTAAACACGGATTAATCTGCCAACGCTGATGTATCAGGGACAGAACATAATGAATGTCACAGTGCTTAGTCTTTCTTTTCACGAAAACTGTCTTGAAGAGTAATGAGGAACAAAAAAGCCGACAGAAAGAACAAACCACTGTGGATCACAGCTTATTTAATAAATAACATCATTCATTTCTCTCCTGTTTTTCTCTGAAAATATTTTCACATTTTAACCCCCTTTCAGCTTCAAGAAAGAAAATATTTCTCCTGAAATTATATGTAAGAGCTGAAAATTTCTAACAGAAGTCTTTAAAGAATCATTTTATGGCATTCATAAAGCTTATCTATGCTCTGCATCGTTATCTATTCTTTGACATATTTTCATGGCTGCAATTACTTCACTCTAGAACACAACCATTGCAATTAAGAAGATTAAGAACAATAACTAGGAAAATAAGCTAAATGTAAATCAATTAAATGTAAATCAATAGTCCTTAAATAATGAATTTGATGGACTGCAAAATGTGGATCTCCACCTATGACATGTAACTTTTCTCTTGTAACTGCTGAATCTGATGGCAATTTATTACATATTTAGGTTGCTTGATATGCTGGCATGCAAAAATAACTGAGCTAGCTCTAAATTAATGTGCTCCTGGTACTAGAATTTATATAGAATGATACAGAATTTTATAATAATATAAGTATGCTACCTCACCCGGATTAATACTTAGCTTTTTTTCCTATTTGTTCTGCTGTGGATTGATGTAGGACCACAAAAATCAGTGGGTATCTTTCCACTGACAGTTTGGGAGATGAACCACATCCCCTAAAACTTAAATAGTGGTAAAGGCACTGTGTAAAATTACTATTCTCTAACGGTGAGAATACTTCTTGTTTTTCACCACTATCTGAAATGATTCAATTTCTTCTCTGGGGCAGAAACAGAGTTTTTCCTTTTTACTAGGGCACAGTTTACCTGTATTCATTTAGGCAAACAAAAAGGATAAAAAAAAAAAGAGAAGCAATGTGTGATAAGAGACTGGAAACAAGAAGAATGCTGCTGACAGAAAGATGTGCAATTTATAAGCACGAAGGAGAAACGTGAAACTTCATAGCATATGAGATTTTCCCATGGCAAAGTATTGAGTAAAAATAATAAATTGCCATTGGGACTACCTACTGACATTGTAGGGAAGGAGGCTGAAACATCAAGTTAACTTGATCTGTTCTAGGAAGCATCTAGTAAATGAGAACTACACAGACTGGCAGAGCAACAATACTAGTACTGACTTTTGGGAACCTGTGTGCTGTATGTAGTTAGGGTGTAAGACAGACATTTGTAAGCCCAGATGAAATATTCTATAAGCAGCAGGAGGTAGTCTCGCCATTACCGGGGAAATGGTTCAGTGGTGCATATGGCACCGGTAGGTTAAACGGTTGATGATCTTAGAGGTCTTTCCCAGCCTTAATGATCCTGTGCATAAGTATGGATACAGAAAAGTGGGATACATATGGCATTTTGGTGCTCCACAACTGTACTGTGGGTAACTACCTGAAGTGCCAGAATAACCCTGAGTATCTCTTCAGCGAATGGCACCCAATGCACAGCAGTTAAGGGAGCTCAGATGTAGCTGTGCTATGCACCTCGGTCCCCTCAGGTGCACATCTAATGACAACGATACAGTTGGTAAACTGTTTCAGAAAACCAAGGACAGAAAGAGCTAGGTATGTTAACAAAGTGCAGCAAAACGTAAGCTATTTTATGAAAGGATAATAAATTTCTTAAGTATAATTTCACATACAAAAGCAGCACGTATTTTATTGATAAACCATATGCTTATTAATTGCTCTAAGGCATTAAAGATCTCAATGAAGGTAGATTTCTTTAAAAAATTATATACATTTCTACTAAAACGTGACATTGGTTTTCTTTCATTTTCCAGAAGAGCCGGGGCAGAACCTGATCCGAACGGAGGATCTCGATTGGACCTGCCTCACGACTAAGCTGTGCCAGGGGTTTCAGCCACCTGCCTACGGGCGAGTCCCGGTTACCGACTGCCGCACAGGTGGGACAGGACGGGAGAGCGAGAGGGAGGTTTCCCGACACCTGGCTCCCCGCGCTCCAGGATGTAGTTATGCGGGGAATGGGAAAGTTCGCTGGCGGGCTTTTCCTTCACCATCCTGCTCCCCCCTTTCTTACAGCAGCCTTAGAGAGAAGCCACCGGGAAGCCCCCCAAGACTGTGTGAGCCGCGCTTTGGGAGGGTGTGTGAGGTGGCAC
>VZRJ01013067.1:531798-836715 GCA_013397565.1 Ptilonorhynchus violaceus | reverse complement strand
CCCTCTGACGGGATGAGGGCTTTAGGGGCATGCAGAGCTGTTTGCATTTTGATTAAAGCCCCTCATCTCCCTTCAGTCTGAAGGCAGGACACCGGGGAGGACGGGTCGGAGGGGCCTGTGTAAGGCCGGGCAGAGCGGGAGCGGGGCGAGAGAGAAAACCTCTCTCGGTTTATCACGTATGGCTCTATAGGAGAAATCATCTCTGGGAATATAGTAGAAAGGACGGAGCTCGTATAAACTGAAGGCGCCTGTGTTTAACTCACACTTGTGGGTGCCCAGCATGGAAATGCAGAGATGGTCCACAAGGTGGAAAACGAGAAGGTGGCCCTGGGACTCGGCTGTAACCGTGCTCATCACCTTCGCTTTCCTTCTGCGGACTGCAGAGGTCAGAGGAGGTAAGAAAGCAAAGGGGAGCCGGGGAGTTCAGTCGACTCTCTCCCCTCCTCGGGGAAAAGGACCCAGGGCACGGCTGAGACCGTGTTTCAGAGGAAACCTGTCAGAGCGACTCCCGGTGCCGGGGACACGAGAGCGCTCTTGGGGCTGGCTTGGGGCGCGGAGACCCGCGGAGAGCCCCCGGCAGCGCGGGCCGGGGACGTTCCTCCCAGGTGCCGCGGAGTGGTGGCTCTCCTTCAGCCTCAGGCTTAAACTTTGGATGTGTTTTTAATGAGGTAAAGGAGTTCCACTGGCAGGGTGGGAAGATGAAAGAAATACTTGTTGAGCAGAGTGACTTATCCTCTTCCAGCACTGGACTCTGTTTCGTGGCGTGTGCGTCCGACTTTGTTTTGTTGAGCTGCTGAAGTTCACCGGGTTGTGACTGAAATTGACCGACAAGCATCTGCTTTCTCCTTAGAGGGCGAGGAAAGCTGAGGGCTGGAAGCTCTCTACTCTGATTTTCTCCGTTCTCCGCTCTTTTATTTTTCGTTTTGCAATGGGTCTCAGTGGGCAAAAAGTTTTCCAGGACGCAAGGGGAGGAGAAAGTACATTTGCAGGCGCCCTTTGCCAGCCGTTGCGGAGGGCAGCTCCCGGAGCAGCGGCGCCCCGCAGGTGGTGCGAGCGGTGCCGGGCCCGGGGGGCTCGGGGGACTCAGCCCGACCATCGCTGGGCTCCCCACGGGCGGTGTCAGCGCCGGGGCGCCGTCCCCAGCCTCCTCCCCTCTCTGCAGCCTCCTCCCCTCTCTGCAGCCTCCCGAGGTATCGAGTGGTCCCTTAGGTGTCCGTGGACCTGGTGGGCAGGGTGCGGCCCGCTGGGGACGTGCAGGGGGAACAAGAGCCAGGCAGCAAGCGCAGCAGCCTTAGCAGAAAGGAATCGCCGCCCCCTCCCCCGCACCACCCCTCGCGTTCCCCGCACTTCTCCCCTCCGCACCGCTCCCCAGTAGAGTCAGCCCCGCCGCCAGCCCAGCTGGGCTCTCTGAGCTGAGCTCGCAGTTCATGGAGCTGCAGTGCGGAGTCTCCGGTGGCTGGAGAGTTCTCCTCTCCTACCGGGGATGAAAACGCTCCCTGTTCCTCCCTTCCTCCATCCCTCCCTCCCACCGGAGCCCGCAGGCGCATCTGGAGGCCAGTCTGGCTGTGACTGAGGTTTTTATTTTTCTGTGGGTCTGACATCCATGAAGGGGCTTAACTCTCTGATGAAAGGTTTATTTTTTTATGTGTCTACTATTATTTTAACGAGGTGTTTCTCGATCTGAATTCCCTGCATCCACAGGCGTCCTAGAGGGAGCAGGGAAAGGTGATCAGTTTCCATTCAAGCCTTTATACCTGGGCACAACCTTGGCGGTGTCAGATCAATCAGGGCTCCTGCCCCCTACTGGCCCCGTTTCTGACAGGGACTGGAGGGGTCAGATTTCATCCCTCTTGCAATTCCACGGACTCGCTGGAGTTACACCAGGGTGAATTAACCATGCAGAGCTTCAAGGATTCGGCTACTCGTTACTGTGTAGAAACTAAATTTCTTCAAGAAGCGATGCCGTCCTCAAAGTCCTGATCGATTTCTTACGCCACTTTTCACAGTAGAACTGACTAAATTAAACAGGATTTATGTAGACTATGTTTACGTAATGGGTTGGATGCAACTGACACGTTAAAAGAAAATGTAAACCCAAACAGCAAAGGAAAAACCAACAGAACTTAGACTGAAATTAACTGAACTGATACTTACTGAACTGTATTCAGCTACATTAGGCAGACTAATTTGGTTGTGGTAACTTTATTGAAAAGTAGAAGGCTATATTGAAAGTCTTTTCTTCTAGTCTTGTGTATAAAGGACCTTTCAGAAATATAAAACTACAGGCTTCTTATGTTTGTAGAAGCATTCTGAAAAGAACTTACTTCTTGAACTTTTCTGAGATACTGTATGCTATTTGCTTAGGAACTACAGGGAGCTGTGTGTTTGGGGCTTGATCTGTTATTGAAGTCAGTAAGAGTTTTTCCATTGACTACAGAGGGAGTAGAATTTGACCTAATTTCTCTAACAGAGTACAAGGGAGTTATTTCTAAATCATCTGTTATGCATTCTAATCTTATTTAAAGTAGTTAAAAGATAGCATAGGACATAATGATTCCTATTTGAAATTAGGAGAGGGAAAATACCAAGGAATAAAATAAAATAGCATAAATGGCAGGTAAACACTATGACTAAATGAAAATGCTAGTTAAAATATGAATGCTGGGCAAAATACGAATTGTCCCTATAAAATCTTTTAAGTCCTCTGTTCTTCAATTTTCTGTTAATAAACTCCCTCTATGAAAACAAAATTATATGGTGTATTCATATAAAGAGCTGATCATATAGCAGTGACCTTTTTAAGACAACAGAAACCATTCCATGTAGACAAATCTCAATAGATTCCTAAAATTCTTGACTTTTTTTTCAAGTTTCTTAATTTAGCAAAAAAATTAAAATAGAGGAGTATGAGGTGTCTTTCATAGTGGTAAGAAATGGTGTGTGAAGATGTGTTTGGGTTCTTGAATTATTTCTTCTTTAGACAGAAAAAGTTATAGAAGTGAGAATCAACTGAATGGGAAAAGCAGTGACTCATACTTGGTCAGCTCAGTGCCCACCAGCTCTTAAGCAGCTCTTTTTAGAAAATATTTTTGCTTTATGACTTGGCTAAAGTAAACAAAATTCAGTATTTTAAAAGACATCCTTTGATTTCCTTTCCCCTTCCTCACCTTTAATACTAAAGTTGTTGGTAATGTGTTTGGAATGAATAAACTCATTTAGTCAAAATGGCATGGCTTCAACACTATAAATTTTTTGTAAGGGCTTGACATCAATGCAGTATTGTGATGCTGATTTAAATTTCATGGGCAAGAAATGAAAAATCAGTCTTTTTATTATTTATAAGCTTTTTCAAGCAAATGGAAATCTAGCTCTTAATCTGAGTGAGAAAAAGATTTAAGAAGCCTTACTGAAAATAAGACTGTGAAGCCAGATATAGAAAACACACTTTGGACCTTCTGTGTAAGTGAAAACAGATTTGTTTCTAATATAGAATAGATACTTCTTACTGTCATCTTAGGAAATACAAAGGTTCCTTGTGCTTCCCCCACACAGGCTTGGAAACTAGTGGGAGTTCTAGGTGCAGAAGGAATGCAGAACTGGGCCAATTAGTGATGGCAAAAGGAGAGTTTTCTTTGTGGATGGACACTTAACACTTACTTATTTGTGTTTGCTTAGTAAGGAAGATATGGATCTGTTTGTTGAATGAAAGCTCCTGAATATACCCCACTAGTCTAAACCTGTACAAAATGGTGTTTTAAACTAGAAAAGTATAAATTTCTCCTCAGAACTGTTCGTGATGTAAAACACTTTTGATTTTAACTGATCAATTAACTGTTAAGATTGAAAAAGAATATAAACATTCTAATCATCCCTTTATTTTTCAGTGAAATTGCCTTGTATTTTAATTTGTATGGACTTCTCAGATTATTGTTCACAAAGTTGGCAAAAATGAGTAAATCAAAGGGTGATTTCACTAGATGCAGCTAGTGGTCCTAGACAAAGTTTTTCTGAGTCCCAAGGATCAGCAGGTGAAATGGTCCATTCTTCCTGGAATAGTGGAAGAGAGACCTGGATGTATATGTCTGTTTTGCTATATCATTTGGATTTCTTAATTGTTTCTAAGGTAAAATAATTGTTTCAACTTCAGCAGCAGACATCAGACAGAAAAAATGACTAATACATATTGTTAATTTTCTAGAGCATATATCTTTGCATTTAATTTAGAAGGAGACTTCACAAGGAACCAAGAAAGGACTGTTTAGGCTGCAGGAAACTACATCTTTTTGCTAGCCCTGCAGAAAAGAAGTTTCTCAACCTCAGTCTTGTATATATCTTAACAAATTTAACTTTATATAGGTGCACAAATACTCAGTGAGTTTGGCTTGAAATAATCTCTGTCCCTAGTACCTATAATTGGAATGACAATAGAAAAAAAAATCTTTGATAGAAAACCTTTCCTGGTGCTGTCTTTTGTTCTGATTACTAAAAAACCCCACAAAAAACAACCCACCCCAAAGCCCCCATTGTTTGTAAAGCTGATGTCTGCAGCAGATGTAAAATGTAGGGAAAAAGTTGTCATAGTTATTTTTACAACTGTCATGCCCAAAGTTACTTGATCTCCTCCGAATAGAACCCTTAATTCTAACACAGTTGCAGCATACTAAAGGAGCCATGACATTACTACTGCAGTTATACCTAAAACACACTGGAGCAATTATGTCTTTCCCGGATTTGTTTTGTACAGTGGCGAACAGTAGGGTTTCCATCTGCCAGCAAGATTAAGAAGTTGCTTTTCTTTTCTCTGTAGAGTGTTCTGCGTCTTTTCAGAAGAAATCCTCCTAGCATTGGTTAATTTATCATTGTTCTGAGTATTTGTTGATAATAGGGGGGGAATAAATTAAGCAGAGCTTGGGAGAAATCTCTAATGTTCTAAGAATGTGAAGTCTCATGCAGTGATAGAGATTTGCCCTCTGGATGGACACAATAGAGAACAGTGGCTTAAAAGGAATTAGGTTAACACACATGCCTGTTGCAAGGGCTTCTAACTGTTCTACTCAGTATTAAATACCAAGTTTACAGACTGTAAATGTAAGGATTAATTGTTGACCCGGTTATTACAATAGCAGTAGAATCTGGCAGAACTTAAATTCTTTTTAGCACATTAGCACACATAAGGGGCTGTAAAAACCTTTGTGAATTTCAGGCCTGGGACTTCACTGCATGTCCAAGTGTTAATGTACACAGTGTGTGAAATAGAAGGTATTTGACAGGGCTCATATTATGGAAGCAGAGTGTTTGCTGCAAACCAAATTGAAAGATGTATTACAATAGATGATTTTAAAAACCTAAGGTCCTGTTCCTGCTGTAAATAATGTCAATGGCAGCTAAGGTTTGTCTGATAGAAAAATGATAGAAATGATAGAAATTAACTTAGTTGTAAGTCAAATTATGGTCACATTTTTAAAGTATTACTGCAGCCTAAGTGTTACCTACTCTGTCCCTTAGCTGTGTACCTTACCTTACTTCAATTATCGTAGTGATCTGATAGATTATCAAACATTCAGAGTTTACAAGTAGTTCAAGATTTTACAACCTTGCTGTCTGCTTAAGAGGAATTCCTGCTGATATTGGTACAATACAGAATTAAGTCTGATTTCCTTGCATTGCTCTCACAAGAGAGATAAAACCCTTGACATCAATGAAAGTATGGTGAAAGTTTTTAGTTGTATGAGTTGTTTCTCTATCGAATTAAATAGGATTAGTTTAAATAACACCATTTCTAAATCTTGTCCTTAGCTGTATTCTGTGCTTAAAGCTGAAAAATGTACAAATGTTCCATATTTAAAAACTCTCATTAATTTATTAGAAGATATTTTTGAACTCTTATTTGAGTTATTTCTCAATAAATACCTTCATGACAAAACTTTTAAGTGGACTCATTTTCTTTCATGTTTAATTGCTGAGGGAACACCTTGTCTCTTCCTGTATTGGGAACCATTTTTAGACTGTGTCTCTTTTTTTGTATGGTAATAGAAACAGGATACTCAAGAATGTCATTTTTGTTTTGCTGATTTTCACAGCTGGAACTACTGTGTCTGCTGTCTGTACAAAAAGAACTTTTTGAATCTTAGCAGAGGCCTCAATATAGTTAGACACTTGGTCTATAGTCCTAAAAGATTTTGCTGTGGTGCAAAATAAGAAAAACTCCATAGAAATATGGAGACGGATGTTAAAATATTGTAAACTAATGGATCAATACAGGTCTGCACAGATGATGAACTAGCCTAATTTTTTGGGAGTAGCAAGTGAAACCTTATATGGAATCACCATCAGATCTTTAGTGCTTGATTGTAGTCGATGTTGCTAAACAGGTCCTAGAAGTACAATATATCCAGTCTCAAAAAAGGCTTTGAGTAATGAAAATGTCACATTCTGTGGTGAAATACGTGAAGCAAATACGATAAAAAGTCTCAAAATCTAGATTACACTTCAGAATTATGCAATGTAACAAAACCTGGAAATAATAATTTTTTTTTCCTGAATATTTCCAGTAGATAAATTAGCCTGCAAGCTAATGTTGCTAAAGATCTGAGTGTGTGGTTGTACAGAGACAAGTTTTCCACTGGCTTTAGTATAGGATATAAGTGTATGAGGGGAGGGTTATGTTTGTTTGGGGTTTTTTGGGGTTGGAGTTTGGTTTTTTTTTTAGTGCATGAGTGTTAGACATTGGTCTTTAAAGTGAGATATAGTGAGATAAATGAGATATAGTTAGTAGCTGGTTAGTATCAAAATTGCATCCCATTTGTGCCTAGACTGCCTGCATAGTCTTTGAAACACTTTAATGTATTTAGTAGATTTTGCAACATAGGAAGTCAATGAAAAATTTCCACAAAACTGGTGTGGAAACAGAAGTAGCCAGTTCTGAGCAGTTTCACAGAAGCCTCTGTTGGTGAAATAGTCAATGCTTTAAATAAAGCATTCCTGTATGCATCTGGGTAATCTCTAGTTCTTGTAATCATTAAATATGAAAGCACTGCAGTAACACCTATTTCTAAAAATGTCACCAGTCAAGATCCCAATTACATAATTCATCTAGGAAATTCATGTAGGAAAATTCTTAACAGGTAAAACAACCTTGAAGTATGTCTCTAGAAGTGTATATATAAGCAACATATATTCAGTTGATCTCATAAATTTGTACTCAGGTTCCTAGAAAAAAAAGAAAGAGCTTAATTTTCAGGAGCGCTATGTAATTACTTTAGGCAACTCAATTGGTTTCATTTTTGTACCTTGAAGATGCTCTGTAACTCACTTTTGCAACCCATAAAACAGAGAGTTCATTTTATCCAGCTCTATAAAGTCCTTTGGTTAACATCTATGAAAAGTATTAGAACCTTCTTAAAGGGCAATGCAGAACTGATGCTTTGATGCTGGCTCCCAGAGCAGTCTTCTGTTACAGGGCTGGGCTCTCAGTAGAATTGGGAGGCAGGTGATTCTTTGCTAAGCCCGAAAGCCTGTGAGGAAGGGCAGCTCTGCCCAGAGCTGTCCAGTAGGAAATGGTAAGGACAGAAGAGTGCCTGATCCTTTTCTGGTGCTTAGACACCTATGGCTGAACTGCAGGGAGTCATTGCTTGGGATACAGAGACTAGAGCCTGCAGTGGGAAGGTAAGAGAGTCCTTTCTAAGAACTGCAAAGCTCAGTGAAGCAGTTGGGCATAACATGCTTTCGGCTGTTTACTTCTGTATTAATGCTTAACAGATGAAGAAAACAGTAAAATAATAAGTATAGATAATAATATTATATGTATTTCTGTTTTTAAAAGATATCCAGCATAACTGTCCATTATAAGTAAAAGTGTCTAAGAGTAAAAATAAGAACAGAAATATTCTTACTGCATTAGAAATAGCACAGTTTTCTAGTAATAGATAGGTCTTGTTTTGTATCCTAAAGGTCAACAAACTATCAGTTTATCAAATCCAGATTCTAACTCTGCTGGTAAAGACCTCTTACATTCATTAGGTCCTGGACCATTTAATGAGTGTCAGCAACCTTCATCATAGTAATGTTTCTCTTTACCTACCTATAGAATACATGGAATGTCCTTAGAAGGAGCACATAGAGTTAAGAGGATTCAAAATTTTAAGAAAAGCAAATAAACTAAATAACTGTAGGTTATTATGCATGATAGGTAGCATGATTTCAAAAACCTGTGATGCAGTCAGTACCTTCTACTTAGGTCCCTAAATATATACCTAGAAATCCAACCATATGTAGGCTATTTTGAAAGTCTTGTCCACAAATATAAGGAGTCTCTTCATTAGTACTCACCAAATACACACGTTTTAGCCTACCAGGCTATCACAGCTTGTAGGTTTTAAATGATCAGTTACAGTGACATAAAACTGGACTAAACTTGGAAAAACACACTCCATTTAGAACTGAAGATTAATGTTTCAACGCTCTAAGTTTTAGTTTTTGAGGTGGTTCCACTGGAACAGATTACTGGCAGAATGAAGCTTATTTCCATGGAAAAATATGAAGTGAAATAATAGTAACTTAGAAGCATTAGTCTTCCTAAATTTCTCATATAATTCTTTGTACTGGGGAAAATAAAGCTCTTTTCTGCTCCAGGGTTTGTATCTCACTAATTAGGAGTTATTGATTGTAACTCTTAAAGACTTTGTGGCATGAACACTGATAAACTTTCACTTTCACATCAATCAAAAAAGGGGCATTGCTGAAGAATTAGAAGAACTCAAGAAGTTATCTGTTTATTATATCAGAAAAACATATACTACTGTTTAAAAGTACTGTTTACTATATGAAAAAGTAGGAAAAAGCAAAGTTACTAAAGGTATTAACAGTATAGCAAACACTGAGTTGTGCCCTCCATAAGCTCTATTTGTAAAGTAAAGAATACTCCCTCTTTTTTTTTCACTTGGAGTTTTGTTATTGTTTGCGTTTAAAGTATGTCCCTCAGCATGCAATCTGGAAGCATCTTGTGAATTATGTAGGTGAGCACAGCATTTAAGTAGGGAAGGATCATTGTGCCTGTGCTTTCTCATAAGATTAAGAGACTGAGATCTGGGAGTTACCAGACCAAAATCTAAATATAATAGGATTTCAACTTCTTTGCTTTATTAGGTAATTGGACAGAAATAAACATATTTTAGTCTAAATGAGTCATCCCCTGAACAGTTTCTTATGGAAATGAATTTTGTAGCCAGAAGTTGCCACTGCTGTCACTTCCCTGTCAGTCCCAGAGAGTTCTTCTTTGAGCCCTGATGGTAAATTCCTTCCCTCTGAAAATGCAGATGATGGTTTCCTGTGTATACCCTATCTTCAATAACAATCTGTCTTGAACTGTTTGGTCCTTAGGCACCAGCACCTTCATCTGCAGTTAAAAAGTGCTTTACTGTACAGTTTATAGCAAGAGAACAGATGTCAAGTTTGGTACATCCTATCTGAAAAGGTTCAGGGTTCCATTCCCACTGCAGCTTCTAAGTGGTTTGCAGCACATTCCATGTTGAATAGAAGAAAACTCAAGGTGTTGGACCTTTAGATAAACCCATTCTGACTTCCACGGTTATCTTTTGAGGAATATCAAACTCACTCAAAAGTTCTCAATTCAGTGAGTAATAGATTTTCAATCTGTTCTTATTCCAAGTCTACTGAGGATCACTGCATACACCTGGGACAGGATCACTCTAAAAGTTCGACCTCTGCAGATCTGAGTAAAATATGAAATACTGCATGAGATCCACACTAGTGTGGAATTGCAGCCACTCACGGAATTGCACATGGACTGCTTCTTGATACAGCTTTACCTAGGTTAGAAACCTGGCTGATAGCCAAGTAGGCTGATAGCCTAGATGGGTCAAAAAGAACTGCTGAAAAAGCACAAGTATGTGGTAAATGTTTTCTTCTGCAAAAAAATTTCCAGTGCTAAAATGTCCATGTCATTTTCTATGAATGAAAAGAATGACACAGAATTTGTCAATTTATTTGTGACCGCAGCAAACTTAAATTACGAATAAGATACTGTCATTGGAAGCTGATATGCATGCTAAGAAACAGAAGATCAAGGTTTTCATATGCTTAAGTGTCAATTTATTGACACATATACATTAGCTACTTAGGGTAATATAGGACAGAACATTCTGCTTAGGTGAAACAATACAGCTCTATTTTTAGCGTGTGTTAATGGCCTAATATTTACATACCTCACATTGACAGTAATGTCACTCAATAAATTGATTTGAGTAAAACTTTGTAAAAAAGCATGCTGTAGATCAAAACATTTTCAATAATGCAAAGTCATTAAAATAATTAACCTTAAAATGTGATTGTAGCTACAAAGAGAATATGTATAGATTTTAGTCTTTTATCCAAAATTATTGTAGCTGGTATAACTCCAAAATGATATTGCTGCTATTAGATGCACTGCTGATCTGTCTTTTTGGGGTTCTGTGCAGTTTGCGTTTGCAGGGTCAGATGGGCTTTGTCACAATGCAGAAACTTAATGGTGGCTGCTGAAGCAGAAACAAGGAATTTTATTGCCTTTTACTAAGGTACTAAGTTCACAGTGATCTCAGTTACAGACAGGATATGTATTTTATAAACTAAGTAGATATGATTAAGCACCACTCATTTCATTACCATCTACATTTAAATAAATCCAAATGTGATGAACCAGATATGACCATTCCAATGCAAATTTTCTTGCATATGTTATAACTTGTCCCTTTCTTGTAGTGTATATTCTTTTACCTAGGGTTGTGTGATCATCGACGAGTAGCATTCCCATAGAGAGATGGGGAATTGCTAAGCGTTTTTACTGAAAACTGGGGTCATCCTTAAGACAAAGAGGCTTGATGGCACGTATTGAATAAGTCATGAGCACAGACTGTGTGTCCAGAGGACTTCAGTTTCTGCTCTGGTGTATAGTTTCTCAGTCCCTCCTTTCTCTGCTATCATAACTTGTATTGTGGTGGTACCTGGGAACCTCTACCATTGATGGTTTCCACCAAGAGAAAGGCAGAGCCATATTCTGTAATAGATCCCAGCTCGAATATCAGGAAGCCTAAGTGAAGGAAGCAAGTTCTCTGAACTTGAATAATGAGTGTTATTTATATTGTGACATTATGGCATGTCGGAAATTAATCTGCTGTTTTCACCAGATTCTGCTTAACTCCAGATACCACATTGAGCAATGGTAGTAGGTGTTAGGTATAATGCAATATAAAGGCATCAGAATTTGATCCATATGTATAATATCAACATTAATAATAATGACACATCACAGATTTCGTTTCAATTTAGAGATTGTGGAGTGAAATGAAAGCTGTGATATTTTCAACCGCAATTATATGATAATAATGTAGTCTAGATTTCTACAGACATTCTTTTTCAATCTTTAGTCGCGTTATATTTTACAGCATGGGATTATTAATTCATAGAATAGAAAGCATTGTTATAGCCTTTGAAACAAATGTATCATTATATATAGGGGAAGTCTAGACTTGGAAATGCTAACCAAAATTGGAAGTAAATTTTTACATGCATTTTCCTCCTCTCTAGGTAAACAGAAAACACGTGAAGCTTCCCTCATGTAATTGACTCTTGATATTCTCTGCTGACCTGGCAGTGTAAAAGTGTGATCTAGCATCCAGTTTACAACTACTTAACTCCCCTGAATCCTTTTAATTCCTGGCAGAGATATGCTGACAAAAGTTTTGGGACTTTTTTCTTTCTTCTTGTTAGTTTACATGCTTTTACACATATTTTAGTACCATTTAAAGTAGCTTAGAAAATTTTATGCTTCTGTCAATGTGTCTTTTTTTTCCCCCCCATAAGTTTCATAATTAGTTCCGATGGAAGAAAGCTAAAAAGAAAACAAAGGAAGAGTAAATATGGAGTTATATTTAATATGAAATGCTCTGGACCAGATGTTCTGGTCCATACCACTATAAATATGGAAAGCTCATTGAGTGAATGGATGCACTTCAGTCATACCACAGTAATGAAGACCAGAATTTGGCTCTACAATTTTTAATATTGCAAGATACAAGTTATTTCAGGTCTTGAGATACGACACCACTAATTTTTGTTTGTGTGCTTTGCCTTCTTTATATTTTAAAACCAGGAACTTATGATGGATTTAAATGATTAATGGTTTGGTATCTTGAAAGATACTGGAACAGTTGGGTTACCATCTCACACAATTCTGGTTTTTTAAAAAGGGATTTTTGAAGAATTCATCTTTGCCATTCCAGAAATCCCAGCATTTTTACACACTTCTCTGGTTACTACAGTACAGTCTTTCAGTGGTGCTGAAAGTTGCATGTCTCTCTGAACTCTTTTGAATCAAGGACATGTGGTGTTGAGCTTTGAACCGTAGTCTATAGTGAGAAGAATAATCCCCTGCAGTTGGTCCTGTACCAGTGCAAATGTAGCAGAGTGGAAACCTGCATTTTGATTGCAGACTGCAGGCTTGCCCTGATAAACACAGGCTTCTCTCCACAGCGTTATCTTGTAGCTTTGTCCAGCTTGCCTGCAAGAGGTGGCCTTCAAGCAGCAGTGCAACATGGTCATAAACACCTGCATAAGAGACCCACTTTCCAGGTCTGGATCTTGTATTTTGTCAAATTTGGCCTGGCAAACAGATTTGAGATTTCAAAGCTGATGTCCGGGTTTCATAAGGAGAATTAACTGCATCCCAAGGACTGGTGAACAGAGCTGTTTGCACGATGCTAATTTGTTACTTCCTTGCCATCTGAAATCTTGGCGCCAAATTGGAAGAATACAAAAGCATTACATCATATAACATTAATCTGCAGTTTTCTTTACTTTTTGAGAAAACTGTTGAAGAAAATTAGACTAGCAAATCTAGACTAGACTAAAATCCTTTAGACAAGCTGTTTTATATGCTGTAAGAAAAATCTTGTGAAAGACCTTTGACCTGCCAATATGTGGGTTACATTAATATTGCGCTATATAAATACAAGCTGAAATCTTAGCTTGTGGACCATGAGAACAGGCAAACTGCCTGCGCTTAGCACTGGTGCTCTTTCTGGTTAATTCTTACCATTCCCAGATTCACATGGGAGCAGCATGCTAGACAAGAGGCAGTTTCCAGAAAAAACAGAAGCTACCAGGATACAGTGCCACTGAGCACTGCAGAACCTGTGAAAACTGGTGGAGAGAAGCCACAGGCTGTGCTCTTCACTGACTAGGAGTTGTCTTCTTACCTCTCTCCCTGATCTGCCTACAAGCAACCTTGAGCAGGTTACCTGTAACCATTTTGGGCCTGACTGTGGTCTTTCAAGAGCTGTTTATTTTAGACTATATTCCTACTTGTGTGTGTTCTGTGGCAACAGCATCTACTGCTTTCTGTAGAGGCACTGAGCAGCTTATCTGAGCAGGCACAGTGAGCTCATCGAGAATTTTAAGACTAAGGTAACGGCAGCATGGTTAAGCCTATGCTTGTTCCAACTAGGTTGCCATAGTTCCAGAAAATATAAAAAACATCCTGAAATTCCCTGAGACAAAATTTCTACTAGCAAAAAGAGGTTTTTTGCAGAAACCTCTGCAAAAAGTGGTAGCCCTAGGAATGACACAGGTGGAGTCATGCTTCTTTTACATTCTTGCCTGGTTTATCTAAAGACTTCTAAAGAACTTCTTTACTTTTTAATTGTTGGTTGAAGTGGCTATCTGAACTCTTTATTATAAATTAGGGAAGCAGTTTCTGTTACTTGTGATCTATATGCATTTAATAGGTCAGCCATGTTATCTTTGGAGTTAGACTAATTACCATTTTTGTGTTTACTTCATGTAACTTGTCATTTCTACATAACTTGTCATTTCTCTAACTTGTTGCATCTATGAAAAATTACTTATTTTAAATTGACTAGTCCTGCTGTTTTATGTTTTGTGGATCACAATTAATGGAAATAAATAAAAAGCTATAGACTATTAGCAGAATGTTTCTTCTTATTATTTGGAATTTGTGGTTTGAAGATTGTCCTATTATTATTCTGTTTCTTGTCTGGAAGTTTTTTAGCAGCAGAACTAGCAGGGAGTAATGAATAATCTTGTTTATGGGTGAATAGTCTTCCAGTCAGCCAGGCAAAGAAAAACCATTATTTTAAAACATAATGAAGAATCTGGTACAAATTATAAAGAAGAACAAAGGAAAAAGGAATGTTGCGGTGGTTGACTTATACAGCGAATTGGAATTTTTACTAATACTTCTGGTGACTGGTTCTACATTACTTTACTTGTTCAAATTATTATAGGTACAGCAAAAATAGCTGTTGGTTACTAGGAAAAAATGAGTATTAGTTCCTTCAGTATGGTAGTAACCAGAAATGTGTGGAACACCTATAGAAAATACATTATAGCCATTAAAATTATTTTGTCGGTACTTAACAGAGAAGTAAGACGTATATTTAGATTTTAAGTAAATTCAGGTGTGTACTGTAGCATTTATTCACAATGTGTTACCTTACAACAAACATTGGCTATTTGGTTTATGTTTAATGACACAAGGTGATCTGATGAGAAAAGGAATTGAAAAATTGCAAGATGTGAAAAAAAATTAAAGAAGTTCACAAGCATTTTCTTGTAAGTGTATTTTAAGACATAAGAAGTTATGTGCATTCTAGGCTGATTGAGAAAACAGATTGGTTTAACCACAAAGTCGAGTTTTTCATATTTGGCAGTGTCAGGAGATGTATAGGATGAGCTAGTTAAACTTAACTTTGTTCACATCTGTTATTGATAGTTAGTATACAAAAATGAGATCTGAGATACTACAGTGACAGAAAAATAGTAACACTGCCTAGAACTGTACAAATAGTGAGAAAAAAGATACAGGTGTTTCCTGTAGTGACTGTCATTTGAATATCACTTTGTCTGCGTTTTTATACTCTTTCACTTGTTTGCAAATAGTTGTTCAACAAGTTGCATATTCACAGACAGTGAATTTTGGGCCTTGAGCTGATATTTCTTGACATGTAAAATGAATGATAACAAACAATAAATCGGCAAAAGTTAATGCCACAGTGTGGTTCAAAGATGTGGAGTAAGGTCAGATTTACCAAGCACATTTGTCAGCTTTAACAGTGAAAGCCATTTAAAACTTTGTCTTTCCAAATAAAGTTCTTATGAGTTTGCCAGCATAAGAACTGTGGAATATTCCCAGTGAAAAAAACCCCTCTGTTGAAATTCTGTTTCCACTCTAAAAAAATACATTAGTGGAGCCATGATCTGTAGGGAGTATGAGAATGAGCACCTGAATTTTTCCTAAGAGAAAAGATATGCAGTATGCCATCTTCCGTCACTGTCTCTGTTGACATGTTTGTCCATTCACTACTTAGTCCTTTTGCCATGGAGAACTTTTATAGATTAAGGCTTTGTTGTTGACTTTATATACATACATATATATATATAATATATATATATAAAAATATATATACATAGGAGATATATATGTATAGGCTTGTTCGTTTGTTTTAATTTGCATCAATAGCAGTGCAGTAACAGCTCTGGATTTCAACTTTAAATTGTTAGACACTGAGCACAATGGCAATCTTACTTTACTTGGTCTCTAAAGTACAAAACTAGTCAATTTGCATTTTAACTTGGAAATAATGAAAGACTGAAATTCTGTCTATTTAGTCCTTGCAGGCAAAGCAGGTACATTATTCTTTCTCTAACTTGGATGTGAAATTAGTTTGGATACTTCCTTATCATTTTGTGTCTGAGAAAGCAGTTATATGTAATTAAAATATCTTTTAATGTTAGCAACAGATGGTTTTCTGATAGCGGATTAATTTATTAGCGGATTAATGCTTCTGAAAGTTTTGTATGTACTTTGAAAATCAGTTCCACTTCTTAGAAATCACTCATTATAAGTATGTATTGGAAGTTTCAATCAGAAAGATCCTCAGTGTTTGCAAAATTTTCAGTGATTTTCAGTGTGTAGTCTAATTTGAAAATCTGATCATAAAAATTTCATTAGATGGGATGAACTCTTACATATTTAAAAATGAATAATCCTGTTAAAATAATATTATGCTGTAGGAGTAATGTGCAATAAGTCAAAATAGGATGTAGTTACTGCTCTGATTAGGCATATGCTTTTGCAATGGAATGAATAGCCTTTTTGGAGGCTGCATACCACCATAGAGATGCAAGATGAGTAATTCTTTTTGTTGTTTTTTTTTTAACTTTGTCAGCTGAACCCGTTGATGTGCTGAAAGCATTAGAATTTCACAATTCTCCAGAAGGAGTAACAAGAACAGCAGGATTTTGCACAAACAGAAGGAATTCAAAAGGATCAGATGTTGCTTACAGAGTTTCAAAAAGTGCCCAGCTGAGTGCCCCAACAAAGCAGCTGTACCCAGGTAAGATTGTCAGAAAGCTGTTACTTTTGTAAATCACCTTACTGCCTATGTTTTTATGGTCTCTAAAGCATAGCATGTAGTCCATCATCAGTACCACAAAACACTTCTGTTATCCCTACACTTGGGCCTGCATATGAATGTCAGGATGGGCTCTTTATCCACCAAATAATTCAGTTTTTATTGGCTTCAGTTATAAAGCTCTTCATCAAATTCTGCCACTGCTGGAATTGACTTGTAAGTCATATTACCTGTTCTTTCATGATGCTAGCTGATGGAAACCATATTTGGTGGTTTTGGCAAGTTTCCTCCTGTTTCAGTAGTGCATTTAAAAGCAGTAGTACTTCCTGGAGTAATGCTGCGGTGGTGGAAAGGAGTTGTGGTTGGCCATTGCAAAATCGTTCTCAGAAGTACCATCTGTTAAGAATTACCTCAGAGTATCTGGGTATTTGGGGGACTAAGCAAAGCTAGTTGTAGATAGCTGGTAATGTGATTCCATCTTCTCTCAAATTTAAAATGAAATAATCAGATTTTGGGAAAGATTCTTTGGATGTGCAGAGAGACTTTTATTCTATTATTTTGCTGCCACTTGTCACTTGACTCAAACTGTTGAGGAAAATGATAGTAAGAATATTAAAAACCAAAATCATGGAACACTTACATTTTCTGTTTTGACACATCATGCAGATTTTGAACAAGACTGTCTATAAACATACAGATTAGAAGTGGCAAGGAAAAACATTTTCTTTTTTTGTCTTTCAAAGTAGCAATCATATAGCTATCACTCAGATCTATAAAGGGGTAAAACATGCTTTATTTTGTAGTAATAATGTGTTCCCAGAGCAACATGAGAAACAGCTATACACGGTTCAAGAGTAACTTACACGTTGCCTTAACTCATCACTTACTATTGACAGAAGAAGATCAAAGCAAAATTCACTACAGATATAATATTTGTATTATTTTTTAACAAAGTTCCTTGGTTTTTAATACATCCTCTCAACTAAGTTGAATGTAATTGACAGAGCTGTCCAGCTGAAAATATCGTTCACTGAATAGCACATTAGTCTATAGTGTCTTGCTGATATTAATGTTTATATATTTATAATTAATTACTACTTCACCTTAGTGAGGTTAGCAGAATATGGACTGGTCTTTCTTTAATAAATGCAAAAATGATCCATTGTATTTCCTTACAAGGAAAGGCTGAAGGAGTTGGGGCTATTCAGCCTTGAGAAGAGACAAGTGAGAGGGTCCCTCATTATTGTGTAAAAATATCTAAAGTGGGGGTGTGAGAGGATGGACCAGGCTCTTCCTGGTGATGCCCAGCGACAGACAAGAGGCAATGGGCAGACACTGATGCACAGGAACTTCCACCTGAATATGAGGAAAAACTTCTTCACTGTGCAGGTGACTGCACTGGAACAGATTGTCCAGAGGGGATGTGGAGTCTCCCTCACTGGAGATATTGAAGAACCGTCTGGACACAATCCTGTGCCATGTGCTCTAGGATGACCCTGCTCAAGCAGGGAGGTTGGACCAGATGACCCACTGTGGTGCCTTCCAACATGACCCACTCTGTGATGGAAAAATTGCACAAGTTGCACAGTGTAATAAGCTGCCACCTTTATAGTCTGAGTTTTATAATATTTGTCATTGAAACCAAGTGGTACAGCAAAAAACTTTAAATGAGTGTTCAAGTACAACTGGAAAGAAGATTAAGCTGATTTGGAATCACTGATTTTTTTTTTTTTAAATTTAGAACAGTACAGACACCTTCTGCTAAATCAAAGCCTGAGAGTCAGAGCTGGAAGTCTGAAAGCTTGGGTTGACTTGCACTTATTCATGAATCAAATTGTAGCATAAAGAGGAGATCTGGCAGCTGCAGTAATAACTGTTCTTATAATTCTTGAATGCCAGAACAAATAAGCACCTCATGTTGTTGGCTGACATCTAAATTTCTATAGCCTTTGTCTGTCATAATTTGTCTAATGACTCATTAATGCTTTTAGTTGCAGCTTTACAACTGGGATGAGTTTGCTTGATTTTACAAATCTGTTGCAACACTTCTGTGTGCAGGAGACAAATAAAAAGCATTGCTCACTCACAGTATAAAAAGAAGCCACCACAAAACTTTGCTTAATTCAGGAAAATGTCCTGCTATCCTTTACATTGGTAAAAAAACCATTAAAACAGGTTTTTGGAGGTGATTATGGTAATTACTTCCTTTTGATTCTTGTGGAAGAGGAATCCTCTCTCTTCACCACAAGAAATCCTCCTTTTTCAGTTTATTCTTAAAGATATTTGAGTGATCACATCCCTTTTTTTTTTAGTGTTCTGTAGCAGTGGAAGGACTATAGAAGATATCCAAGATAAGATCAAGTTGTGAGATATCATTTCAGCTAAACAATACAAGTTGTAATGCATCCCATCCTTGCTTTCATCTAGCTCCTGTGACTCATCAGGAAGTATAATATATCCAGAAATATAGCCATCTTTTAAAAAATTAATTTAATATTATTTACCAGCTTCACAGAATATAATAGGCTGATTTCACTGACTACAAGGCACTATACGTTTGTAATGATAACTGCTCAGGTTTTTGTTGTACTGTTCATTTACATGCTCTAAATGATCTTTTACAAAAGCATGTAGGAATGACAACCCAGATATATACAAAGATTTTTCTAGATATTTTCCCTCCAATTGTTACTGTTATTTTTAATTATTATTCAAATAGAACAATGCCAATAAGCAAGAAATTTAAAACTATTCAAGAAGACTTTGATACCTATTCCAGATGTGTGTCTAAGAACTATATATGCATATAGTTTTACATAATAGATGTAATATATACAGTTTTACATGTTAAAATGTAATTTATTTTTTGACTTTTTCAATCAAAACCGTATCTGGAGTAATGGTGCTTATAATTACACAGAGTAGGTTCAAAATAAATTATTTGGGAATATTAGGTCATAGCAGTGATGACAGAAACTACTGAACTGAGACACATGACTCGTTTTCAGTCACCTTTCTTTGACAGCTCATGTTTTTTTTCCCTGGGTTGTTATCTGTTTGAAGAGCACACGCCCAGACAAGCTGAATTAGTATCACCTGCCTTAAGCATTTTCAACATATCTTTCAGATTAACAGGGCAAGTGCTCAGTGCTTTTCAAATAGTTTCTTTGGCCTTTGTTGACAGTCATCTTCTCTCTTTTCCATTTTTTTTCATCTGTTTGCTCTGACATTAAAAGGTATAATGTACAGTCTAATCTACTCTGCTTTACCTTGAAACCTTTACCAACAACTTGTCAGAGTAAATGAAATTTTCCTAACGTAATTTTTTATGTACACATTTTTGAGCATTAGAAAACTCCAGCAGCTTGTATGCCAGATCCTCTGTGCTTATAGAAAAAAAGTAAACTTTTCAAGAATGGTTTCATCTTTTCTGAATTTATAGCTGTAGTATCACTTTATTTACAGGTGGAGATTTTCCAGAAGATTTTTCAATATTAATGACAGTAAAACCTAAAAAGGGTATCCAGTCTTTCCTTCTGTCCATCTACAATGAGCAAGGAATTCAGCAAGTAGGTGTTGAAGTGGGTAGATCCCCTGTCTTCCTGTTTGAAGACCAAAATGGAAAACCTGCCCCAGAAGACTATCCTCTTTTCAGGACAGTCAACATCGCTGATGGCAAGTAAGTGTAACATTTTGAGATGAAAAATAGTACTGCAGGCTGTGATTATGATATTTACAAACAGTTCTCTTGAATATTTAAATAAGTCAGTAACATGGTTTCTAGCTGGTTGGACTGCTGTGGTACAAAATCAGAGAAGCTTTGCAGCAGAATACAGTTCCAGCTCGAGATGGTGTATACAGCTGCAAATAAAACAAACCACAATTTATTTGCCATTTTTAGAAATTGAGACTGATGAAATAGTCATAAAAGTTAGACCCACCAAAACGAAACCTATGAAGATTCTTCCTGTGCAATATAGAAAGAAACTCTGTTTTCAAAAAGTCTGAGGAACAGTGTCACCAAAAGAATTGTCTGGTCCATTTGAAGGTGGCAGGCAGAATGAAGACAAGTTGACGAGACAGCACAGAATTTCCCCTATCCTGAGCCA
This sequence comes from Ptilonorhynchus violaceus, assembly GCA_013397565.1. NCBI lineage: Eukaryota > Metazoa > Chordata > Aves > Passeriformes > Ptilonorhynchidae > Ptilonorhynchus > Ptilonorhynchus violaceus. Next base: position 816,179 of record VZRJ01013067.1, on the reverse strand, counting down.
AAACAGCAGATAAATAAAATTGTTTGAGATATTTATGTATAAGGAAATAGGAAAGAATTAGCTGGAAAATTAATCTGAAGTGCTGAAAGGATTTATACTGCACCCCCAGTAAAGGAATTAATCTCAAACACCAGTTGCATTATTAATGTGGTTTTTAATTTTTTGTAGCTTTGTAGACAAGCAATCATTCTCTGGGAATGTCATTCTAGTGCTTGTAAAAGGACATTAATTCTTTCAAAGGCTTTTTATTTACTGTGCTGCAGTCCAGGAAGAGCAGCCACAGTCTTCAGAGATACACTGAAATAAATTTTACTAAAGCAAAAGAAAACAAATTAGTAAGGAAGGGCAAAAATTGAACTATAATGAAATATGTCTATAAAGCAATAAAGAAGAAAAAAAAAAGAAAAAAAAGTAATTGTCTTCTTGGCCTAGTATTACCAGACAGTGGAATTATATGATGAAACCTAAGACTTTATTTGTCTCCCTAGCAGAAAGAGTGATAAAACAAAGCAGGAAACTTTTGTTTTAAATTGATTTTTGCTAAATGACAAAGCTTAGACATAGATTTCAGAATTTCACTCAAAATGTTGATAAACTGGCAAAAATGAAGAAATAAAAATGAACTTGGTTTGGTACAATTTCCTATAGTGAGACTATGCAACTTCTAAGTCAACTGGAGTAAATTCTGTCCACAGTGAGCATGATTTCATGCTTTCAGCTTCTACACACTTTCAAAAGATAAGCCAACAATTTTCTTCTGACTCGGCTATTTTATGAAGGATCTAGGACAACAATCTTCATTTCAAACTGAGATATATTTTTAAAGTGTAAACAGTGTAATGTGCCTGAGGATGCATGGCCAGTTTGCTTTTATAATGATAATGTTTAACAGCATTCCAGAGAAAACATGGAATTATAGTTCTGGCTCAGTGATAGTATTTAGCAGTCAGATTCCATTAGCTTCAAGGTGTTCCTTTTGATACACAGAAGCTCTTTGTAACAATGATCTAAGCTTTCTCTGATTTAGGCTACCCTAATGCCACAAATGCCACCTAATATAATTTGATTCCAGCCTTCCTCTTACCAGTCACTAATATTACATACTTGGACACTTTTTGCCCTCGTCTGTCAAAGATATTGTAACATTTTGCTCCATGTTAGATTATAGAGTGATCTGCTCATGTTCTTACATACTTAAGTTGTCATAGCAGAGAGGCTCACTAAATTAATGTGGTCTGTCATGATTATTGATAAAGTCTCATAAAGAACATAGTAGAGTTGGGCAAAACATACAAAACTTTATTCTCAAATGTCTTTAAAATAAAGTCACTTGTCAGTACTCTGAATCGCTTCATTCACTTTTTGGTGAATATTTTGTAGGCAAGGCTGTTGTTGCAGGAATAGTGGCACACATTTATAAGTAAATGTATCTGGAAAAACATTTATGTTGGAGCTACTGTACGTATTTGAAAAATCTCCATAGCTGTGGGATACATTCAAATATGCAAAGGAACATGGTAAAATTTTGGTGGCTGATCACACAAAAAAAATCAGAAAATATAAACAGTAACTAATAGGCTGCTGGGTTAGTTATATTTGCACAAGTAATTCCTTAAGTAATTTTGAAAATCAAACACATTCATAAAAAAAATTGCTATCAGATCATTCAATCTATTAAAATGTAAAAGTGCACTCGCTTCTGATTTGTGTTTGGTAGTGTTCTCTGGCTAAAGCTGCAGAGAAGGTCAGCTTGAACTTCCTCTTGCAGAGCATATTCACAACGAACTATGAATCAGATGCCTTTATGCTAAGGGACTGAATGTATATAGCAAATAGTCAAAACATTGTGTACATTTGTGTATGTATGAAAGAAGGAAATAAAAGGAGACATTTAAAATTTTATCTGTGAATGTATTGGTGCACCATCTGCAATAAACTGGTTTGGTAAGAACACAATGACCTAGTTTTAAAAACATAAATTACAGTAGAATTATGTTGGGTTTTTTAAATAGGTGGCATCGAGTAGCTATCAGTGTGGAGAAAAAGAGTGTTACAATGATTGTTGACTGTAACAAAAAAACTACAAAACCACTTGACAGAAGTGACAAAACAATCGTGGACACCAATGGCATCACTGTCTTTGGAACCAGGATTCTGGATGAAGAAGTTTTTGAGGTACAAAGCAATAATGAACAAATGGAATTGAATGATTTTTGTGTTGAGTGAGATGCTTAATGCAAACCAGAAAAACTTTTTAGGTCAAAAGCTGGTATAATACAGAAACTTTGATTAATAGAACTTGTCAGGATAGGCTGAAATAGAAGAGAATGAGAGAAGTGTATTGTTGGAAGATTTGATGCATTTTTCTGTCCTTTATGTTGTATCTGGAAGGGAGTTGCTTTTTTTGTCTTTCTGCCTGATATTGAGATACCTGAGATATTAAGGAGAATTAATCAGAGAAAGTTGTGTAGTATGATACTGAATCATTTTCTTTCTGTCCCTCTTAAGCATTTGCAGATATTTATGTATGCTAACAGTATTTGAGAGCAGAGGAGAAGGACCGAGAAAGTTTTCTGTGTAATATGAATCCGTTATAGTGTTTATCCCACTTATTACTCCTTCCAGTAAATGGAACATTTGGCAATAAGGACATATATGTTTCCATCATTTACTGGCCAAGAAGTACATATAGGAAGGGTAAAATGCCTTTAAGGAAGTATGTAACTGCCAATCATGAGGCCTTTCTAGGTAGAATCCTTATGTCAACAATTATTTTTACAGACTAATAATGAAGCTTCTTAGATCTACACTATTGAGTTTCTTTTATAACATTGTTATACAACAGTTAAAGCTGAGAAATTTAAATTAAAAACTAAAAATAAGAAATTACAGTTTGGTAGTTATTTCACATACAGAACATCTGTGCTCCATAAATGTCCACAACTGTAATCCTAGCTTTAAGCAGAACATATGCATGAGACGCTGCATATCAAGAGGGGAAATATGAATGTTGAGTGTAACACTGTGGCATTGTTATCTTTGTTTTCCATGGACATGTTGAACTGTGAGCCTTTTGAATATGGAAATTTCTGGGGTGATTTAATGGATCAACCAGTATGATATGTATGGTATTTGTAGCTTAATTCACCTGTAGTCCCCAATACAGTTTGCACATCTGTGTAACGTTGTTTACCATTTGAAGATGAATTCCACAGATGCCTCTGTCTGGGGTGTGACAAGGATTTTTGATCTCCTCATGGGATAATTACTTTCAATTTTCATTTGTATTTCTTTCTTTGATGAGAAACCAAGTCCCACAAGTAAAAGTACTCAGAGAAAAATAAAATTAGATAAACTTATGTTTTGTTAGTGTTTTACACATGATTTTAGATTATAATAGAAGCTAAAGCAACAGACCCTGGCTTATTATTGCAAAGATTGTAACCATTTTAAAAGTTGTCAAGGAGGGAAATGCAGAATAACTAAACATTGATGTTTGGTTTTTTTAACTCAGCGCAACTGCTAAATAAAAATATCTGTCTGAATTTTCAGAGGTGCTGAACTAGTTGTACATAGTTGGGAAATAATTTTTTATGATATGTGCGTAAAGGGACATGTTTGTTTTATCGTTTGCATTAAGGGATGGGACGGGATGTGGTAGAATGCAATTATTTTTTGGTGAGCAACTGTTGGAAGAGTCAGTAAGGTTGGATGAAGACATAACAGCAAGTTGAAATTAGCACTTAAAATCAGAATTACCAGATTAATTGAAGAAACTCAAAAACAACCCTACATTTTTCTTGGACTAAAACTTGTGTGAAGTCAACATGGACAGAAGGATATAACTTTAAAAGAATTTGCTAGGATGAGTTAAAATCATTTTTCTCCGAGGATTTTGTCACTTGTGGAGTGGTGGACAAGGAAGGTAGTGGTAGTGGTTCTCTGCCATATTTTTCAGCTGAAATCTCTTTGACTGACCTGGCAAGTCAGTGCTTCAATTCCAGTTGAGATCCACTGAGAAGAATGGCTTTGGACTCACAAAGAAATTGTGCAGCTATCTGTAGGGTCAGTTTAGAGGCTGAATCTTAACATTCAGTGCTGAGAACAGCAACATTTCTACCTTTTCTAGCCTCACTGTACATTTCTGAATTTCTTAAGTGACTAAGTTTCCTTACTCAACTGAGTGCACCTCTTTTCTCTTTTTTTATTCAGAAAAATCTGTTACCATCTTGTAAGGCTCTTCTTGAAATTTCTGGGAGTTTAAATTTAGTCTGAAATCTTACTTAAATTAGAAGCTTGCAATCCTGGCTTTTGGGATAGGTTTCTGCTTTCTCTTTTACTGTACAGTCACCATGGATTAATTCATACCTATATTCAGTTATCTGAATCTGTAGGTAAAAATGTGCATGTTGAAATTAGAATGTACCTCAAAGTTTAAACAAAATACCACACCATATACATTTTAATGGATCATAGAATCACAGAATACTCTTGAGTTGGAAGGGACCCACAAGGATCATCAAGACCAACTCCTGGCCCTGCACAGGACCATCCCTAAGAGTCTCACCCTGTGCCTGAAAGCATTGTCCAAACGCTTCTTGAACTCTGTCAGGCTGGTGCTGTGACCACTTCTGTAGGGGAGCCTGTTCCAGTGCCCAAACACCCTCGGGGGAAGAATTTTTTCCTAATTTTGTCCTCCTCTGACACAATTTTAGGCTATTCCCTCGGCTCCTGTCACTGTCACCAGAGAGAAGAGATCAGTATCTGCCCCTTTGCTTCCTCCTGTGAGGAAGTTGTAACTGCACTGAGGTCTCACCTCTGTGTCCTCTTCTCTAGGCTGAACAAGCCAAGTGACCTCTGTCCTTCTAAGTTTGGCCAAACAAAACATAATCTAGTTTATTTTGAGTTTGCTGTCTTTTTTCTCTCTAAACAGCATTCTTTTTGTTTTATTTGCAAGAATTTATCCATCCCTTAGTTACTGCTGCTACAATTTCTAAAGTTTGGTGCTGTTTCCTGAAACCTGTTCCCACTTGAGAGTGTCCTAATTGTGTGTTAAATGTTCTGTTTTTCTCATTCATGGCAGCACAGAGTGACATTTGGTGGTTTCATGGGTCTCCTTGTTAGTACTTCTGTGTTATGAACCCTGCTGTATCTTGAGACCACAATAGTCACTGAAGATACGCATAACACAATGTGTCTTATTCTGTGTGCAGGAAATTGCAGAAGTTAAGTTATTTAGTCATGACATTAGATGTAACTGTTCAAGATTTATAACTGTATACGACAGACTTTTCATACGACAGTTTTTGCCTTTATTAGCTTAAATGTAGGAAGCACCTAAGAAGAAATACCTTTTGGAGTTCACAGCTCAGTGTCAAAAGGACTAATATTGTATGCATGCATCACAGAGGCTGGGTTTTTTTGGGTAATAATGATATATTTAGTTGTAATAGGCCAATGATTTGGTCACAGGAGCAGTGGAGCACTCTTCAGTCTCCTCATACTGAATGGAAATTTAAAATGTGGAAATAATAACCTGTAGATAAATATAATGTACTCTTAGTCTTCAATGACCAACTAAATGAAGATGATAGTGTTTCTTTTTAGTCTTGAACCAATTTATTTAGCATAACACAACTGCACTAAAATGGGTTGTATCTCAGAGGTAATTCACCTCCCGTTGAAAGCAGAGTTCAGCCCTGTCAGAATCAATGCTGTGAACAATTAGAAAAGTTCATATTCCCTTACAGAGTACATCTAAACCGCTATGAATTCTGGTGTACACAAATGAGTCAGAAACAAATATTAAGACATAACATCATTCTGACCTCCTCACAACTTTATTGTATCTTTTGAAAAAAGAATTGCTCTTTCAGTCATATTGCTCTAACATATTTGCATGGACCATTCCTTTAGAATCCTGAGAATAAATATTGTTTATTTAACAATAAATAAAGTTGTTTATTTAACAATAACATTCCTCTGAGGAATGTTTCACACTTACTTTAAAACAATGTTACATTGCAGTGGATCAAATATTCTTCTTTGTTTCTGATTGTGTTATTTTAAATTTGTAATACAAAATTTAATTAAATTAACTTCTTGACTATTTTCTTTTCTTTTTTTTTCTGTTCCTAATATTCACCTCTATTTTCTAGGCAGTTGTCCTGTCTTTGTTCTGATTCTGGCAGTCTGACTATTACTAACACAAGAACATGTTACAGCACACTGGGAAATTTTAAATGCATACGTTTTAATCAGTTTGACATGACTGTTTTGATGTAACTGTCCTATGATGATCAATAATTTCTAAATAAGTAAGCATACTGGGTGTCCAGAGATCAGGTAGATCACCACTGAAAGAGGGAGAGGGCTGATTAGTGTCCCAAGAGCACGATAAATGGCTGCCAAATTTGCTGGGTTTGTATATTTAAAACACACAATATTCTTTGGTAAGTCTCATGCTAAAGCTATGAGGCTTTTTTTAGTGGTGCTGTCAGAAAGATTCTGGTTTAGCTTTAAAGGCAACAAAAATTTTATCTAAAGTGTTTTCTAAATCTAGTGTGGGGTTGTGTGTTTTATATGAGAAAATTCCAATTTGGAGTTGCCTGCTGTTTATTTAAGAATGTAAGTGCTAATCCAAGATTTTCTGGCATTGTGCTTGGTTAATATGGAAATCAATATGATGTTAAAAACAAGATAGTGAATTCAAGCAAGCTTACACATCAGGTGCATCCAAATGATGAGAAGCAAATTATAAACAGTGAATGTGTCTTAAAATAATAAAATTATGCTGTCTAGAAACTGTATTATTATTAACTGCCAAATTATGAGACCTTCATTTACACTGCTAAGCCCTTGCTCACTGAAGTGGATCTTTTAATATCAGTGGGACTAATTTGTAAATGCTTCTTTTTGAAAGACTGTCACAACATTCCTCAAACTTTTGCATGTGTCTTTTGAAATTAATGTCTTCTGTGTTTTCAAATACATAGTGCAAGAAAGGCTGGTTTGTAAGTGCTTGCTGCAAAGAAGAGAATTTCCAAAATTCAAACAAAACAAAACAAAAAAGAAAGAAAAATAAGTGAGATGCTGGTACATGGCACCTAGTGAAAGAATTTTGAATTGTATCCATTGAAATACGTTTGTAGCTTAAATGTTTTATAAATAATAGGGATCTTTTTATTCTTTGCCAGCTTTAAGGATTTGTCACTCCTCATTTAGTACTTCTGGTGTGAACGATACAACAGTTTTTCATAAGTATTTTATAATAAGTTAATAACTAGCAGAGGCTTTATGCAGATATTTTCCTATAGACAATTTTTTACCTTCAGAACTCCACACATCAGCCCAATACCATAATTTTTTAGGCACTTTTCTATAAATGAGTATAAGAAGACAAAACTTGATGTATAAGACTCTCATTTAAAGGCAGTGAAAGCTTTAAGACCATACAGTTTATGAGATTAAATCCTTGCAGTAATACTTGTTAATAAAGGGTTTAGAGTTTGATACTAGGAATTAATCTGTTTTCATGAAAAAAAACACTAATACACTTGTGTACAGCATAGGATTCCTTGAAATAGCTGAGTGAGCAGCTGGAGATAGACTGGTAGTGCCCTGACAGCAATATGGTTTAACCTGCAGATGCCTTCAGATGAGGACCCATCCCTCAGATATCTGTAAGCATGGTAAACCGAAGAGTGCAAGTGCAGAAAGGCCTCTCATCTGTGTGCATGCTCCCTCAAGAAGGTAACAGTAGCAGAATGGATAGAGCTTTCCTGACTGGTCAAATTTGCTGTACAGCTGAAGTTGAATAGAGAAGCCAGTCCAAAGCAAAGTGACCCCAAAGGTGTGTAGTGTGAGCGAGGTGTCCTCAGTATCCTCTGCTTCACACTGCCCTGCTCAGCTGCACTGACAGCTCATGGAAACACTGCCAAAATGATTCCCATTATAGTAACACATGTCACATTTAGTAATTGCTACTGACCCACTGAATGTCCATCAGACTAAACAGTAATGTTTAGCATTCCAGGCAGAAATACTTAGAATCAGCCTTTCAGGTATCAACACGAGAGCAACTGGCCAGCTTGAGCACTAAGAAGTAAAAAGAAAACCAACACACACAAAAAAAAAAAAAGTAAAGCAAAGCAGACCATTTTTCCATTTCAGAGGCACCTAATGAAAAACCAACATTTCTTACAAAAGTTTTCTATTTGCTTTGTTTTGTTTTACTTTATTCTTTTTTATCTCAAAGAATGGTGATTTGGTGTTTATTAATTTTTCATAGTATCTCCAAACTTACGCTCAATGAACAAAAACAAATAATTCCAGTTTCCCTTCCTTATTTTTGGAAGCAGGAGGGGGAGAGAAGAAAGTAAAGTTCTGGTAGTTCATTGGAATTCAAGTTCATTTTCAAGGAATTTTCCCAAGAAGCAAAGGAATGGTCATTCAACTAAACTGTCTGTAATTACATTTAAAATTAACAACCTGGGCTCAAAAAATGCTTCATGCTGCATCGGCTGCCAAAAATTTCACAGATAGGATTTATTATCACCACATTTATTATTGTGTCTAATACATTTCAGTTTTAACCAACAAATGTAAATAAGTTTTCAAAGGTACATGAAAATGTAAGAGATTTGCAGATCTTTTATCTAGAAAGCAGGATGTCCTTGGTCACACGTGCATGCATGTGTCTATGTACACTGGCTGTTACATAGGCATTGTAATAAAATCTAATCTCTCAGCCAAGAATTGCAGTTGACTTTGTGAACAGCTGTGTTTTGAAGGTTAAAAATTATAATTGAGACATCAACCTATTTATTATCCAAGCTGGATTTATCCTCATATAAGCATGGTGTTTCAAAGAATCAAGGAGGCATTGATTTCTGTGGAAACTTCGACCTGTACAGAATTCTGCTTTCACAAGTTATTGCTTTTACAGTGCTTCAGTCTGGCAGGCTCTAAGTATCTTTCTCTAGTTATATTATGCAAGGGGCCCAGGTTATGGAATATTATATTAAAGGCTCCTGGAATTCCTCAATCCCTCAAATCTTTGCAGGAAGATTAAATGAATTCTGCAGCAGGTTTTTGTAAATTCTATAGTAATAGTATCCATGCTGTCTAGACTTTTGTTCTTTGGAGTCTATAGCTGTACTGTCACATAACTAATTAGAGAAAGTTGGCACAAATACGCAGGTTAGGGTTTCTGCTGATTTACTGAAAAATTCACTTTGTACTTCTTAGGCCTTAGACATAATATGAAAATGAAAGATACTGATTTTGTTCTCCTGAGTTGATAGAGTGCCTAGCACTGGTTTTGTTTCATTTTTATCCCCATTTATGGAAACATCTTTAAAATTTAATTATCCTTAAGAGATACTCATTTTATCCAGAGTATGAATTAGAAGGATGTATTTTTGTGATGCTAGCTCTCCCACTCTAGTTGCAGAAAGTATTTTTGAACCTCTAATATATAAATTAGGCATTTAAGTAGTTGCCACTTCTTTTTTTTTCTTTTTTTTTTTTTTTGGTCAAACTAGAAAAAGAGTAAGCAGCTTTTTCCTAATGAAATTATTCTCAACCTCATTATTTTGCAATAAGAAACTACAGCTTGGGTTCTCAACTCTGGTCCAGTCACATATGTAGCATCCCAGTTATACAACTGTCAAGATCACTTTTTCTTAGAAATTGTTTTTTAATGTTTTGAATAATTTGTGAAGTTTGTTTCTGTGCAGAAAGTCCTGCAGAGCTTCTCAAGTAACACTTACCTGCTATTCCCTGGGCAAAACCACTTTCACCTGACAGGATTATTTTTTATTAAGATTCTTGTAAAAGAGATATCCCCAAAATCTGTCTCTGAACTGTTTGAGTTTCTGGTAGAACTAGGGAACTAGACCATACAATTTTACTTACTGGAAGAAAACATTAATTTCTGCACTGATTTCTTCATATAGTGTCATTAAAACCTTGTGAAAATTCATACTTTTGCCTTTTTAACAATGTGGCAGGTAATAGTAGAGGTGTCTTATCTTGGTGATAGAAACTTCTAGGTAATAAATAGACTATAAATGGTCTACTTTATGGTTGTAATTCTCTAATGCGCCATATTTAGAAAGCATTAGTAGGAATACGTAGAAAGAAAAGAGAATGTTTCAGTAAGACACATAATATCTAAAACTTTTTATGAAGTCAATTAAGGTAATAAGCAGACATTAGTGTTTATTGGTATAATGATAAAATAATTCATTTCTTACTAGTCAGGCCCTTGATGATTTACATTATCGAGAAAATCTGACACCATATCTAACTGGGGATTTTCCTTGTTCCTGTTTCTGCTGTGGAATCTAAGGAAAGCTCCAAAAATTAGCAATTATTGCCATGAGGCTAACTATAGCAATAATTACATGAAGATGGAAAGGAAAAGAGAACTTTATAGTTTATTGTTTTTCTGCAAATTGGGTCTCCATTTCCTTTTATTGTTACTCAACACTGTATTTTTTTAGTGTTGCAAACTGTTTTCGTATCAAGGCTAAGTTTCCAGTGCAGATACCCCACCTTGTGCATCGCAGCTTTGTGTTTTTCGGCAAGTCCTGGAGTGTACATACTCATAAGCTTTTTATTCGAGGATGTCAGTGTGGAATGTCTATGAGATTCACAGAGGAATTTTCAATGAGTGAATTCATCACACACTTCTCCTTCTTAGCTGGGCTGTTCCTTGTTGTGGAACAGTTAATGTGAGTGAATGTCTGTGCAGTTCTTCCCCCAGGCAGGAATTCTACTGATTTGAGCATATTCTTGTAGCTCTCTAGCCTGGTTCTCCACATTTGCTGTGGCATGAAACAAAGAAGGGAAGTCTCCTCAGTCAAAATAACTCATTTTGGTAGCCTTGGAGGATTCTGCAAAGAATAACTTATTTGGTGGAGTACCTTTTAGAAGGAATCCTTCTGTGTTATGTTTTCATGCTAAGCATAATTGGTGGACAAGATATTTTATGATTCTCTGGGAACTTTTTTCATATAATCATGAAGCTGTTTCAAAAGTCTCTGATTTTAGTTATGAGCATATCCCCAAAATAGAGAGGAATGAAAATGTTCATAGACGGTATTTTTATTCCATATTGTGATGGATTACTGCATTGACTTTGTGAGTTATGTGTTGACTTTAACAACTTAGTGCCTTAGTTTCAGTAAAGAATTTAGGATCCAAACTAAATATTAAGTTTTAAAATTGATCCCCGTTACTTCCAAATGGTACTTGTTTGCTTAATGTTAGACAGAATACCTTGCTGGATGTTCCCCACCAACTCTGGGCAACTACCAGATGTAGCTCTCATCTTTCTTATCCCTAATATGCAAGTTACATTAAATACCTGACAAACCACTGTTTAAAATACATTTTTTAAGTGTTATCCAGGATGAAAAAAAATTGTTACAAGGCAGTAGGTTATTATTCTTAAAGGCAAAATAGGCTTTTAGAACTTTTTGAGGCAAGTTAAGCATGCACTTTTTTACAGGTATTAATATGAAAAAGTGGCTGTGTATATCTGCCTGGTGCCTCACCACACGTTGTCTGTGTCTGCTTTCTACTATCATCCCACTTATCTCTGACACCAGAGCATGGTGAAAGACTGGCTCAGCAGAGACATGAAAGACTTTACTTCTATAACATGCTAGATACCAATTTTCAATTTTGTGAAATTGCCTGAGCAGTCTTTGCCTATTTGGTCATGGAAATTTCGTAGAGAAGGAAGAAGAACTAATCTGTATAGACAGTTGCCTTTTGTACTTTCTTTTTTTCTCTCTGCACTATTCAGAGTACTTTAAGGATAGTCAAGTGTATTTGTACATTTTAATCTTTCTTTGTCCTTCTCCATCCGTGCTCTCTCTTTTGCTTTCATCATTCTACCCCATGAGACTTCCTTTTTTCCTGAAATTTTCATATGAGAAGAATGTTACGACATAGGCATATATGTCTAGATAACTCAGTGTTGGTTTACAGATCAACTACTGGAATTCTTAATAACCTATAGTTTCATTTAAAGTTCTTGGGACTTGTGCAGGTAGATCTTTAAGTATCTAGTTTATGATGCCACATCATAAAATATGACCAGATAATTTGTAGTTTATTTGCAAGGAACTTTATAAAATTCTGTTTTGGTCTGATGAAGCCAAGCAGTTAAAATCAAACAGTGTGTTTGCGAAGACTCAAGTAGTTCTGTGAAAAATTTTCAAAGAGAAAGAGTGTAGATTTGTCCAACAAATACCTTAGAGTGATAACTAAATCACAGTCATGAAATCTGCAGTAATGCGTGTGGAACTTCATGGGCTGAGATGATTGACCTGGTCTGAAAGGAAAGCTCTTTGCCTACTGCAACAGTACTGCCAATACTTCACAGAACAAAATACTCAGAGAAGCCATTTAATTAACAAAGACAGAAAATAAAAACAAAACAAAAAAAAAATAGAAAAAGAAAATGAATAATTTACCGGAAATATTTATAGAACATCTTGAAAGAAAAAGAGGGGAAATTAACATTTGGGATTCCAAATGTAAAATCCATCAGTTCCTCAATAAACTTCTCGCACATGAATAGCCAGTAGCAATTTATATATTCTGTAAAAATTTATGTATTCTGTGAAGGATTTCTGAGTGCCTCCCTCCATGTGGACCCATGACAGGCAGACAGGCGGGGCTGGGAAGTACAGTCAATGGATCAGGAACAGCTTTAACCAATTTAGGGACATTTAAGCCAAGTGGTAACAGCATACCGAGTGCTTCTTGCAAGCACACAGTCCAACAAAACTCAGTGCCAAAATTCCATGGCATTCAAGATCAGCACAAAGCAAGCTCCAGAGTACTGGCTGTATTCCTGGACCTGGGTTCACTTAGGCTCTCCTACTAAACAGTAGTTTCAGGAGCTGTTTGGGCATACTCCCACTGGCTGGCACACTGTGTACACGGTGATCAGTCTGGGCACCTCAGACAGCCAGGAATGCTCAGGGGCAAAGAGCGAGACCATGACTTGAACTCAGCAGGATGAGGACTGAGGTTCTACACATCCATCTCTAGGTTGCTCAAAAGGGTTACTCCCCTCTTTTGTCTTACAGTTGCTAATTCTTTGTAATTTTTTCCTCTGCCTCACTTAGTTTTAATGTGGTTGGTGAAAGAGAAAGGGCAGAGTACTTTGGAAACACTTGCAGGAGATGGGGAATGCGTAGCCCAGTCTGACAATGACTGTACAAAACCTCTCAAAGCGCTCAAACTCTTGAGGGAGTCATGTAAGGAATCAAAGGAGGAATTTTTCTGTATGTATAGCAGGTTTTGTAAGAAGTCCAGATCAGGAAGCATTAGCAAGCTAAGGAAAATAAAAGAGACAGTCCAGAACTGCTGACAGGGAAATAAAGTGCTGCATTTGTAGTATTTCTGGAAGCTTAGTAAAAAATATTCCAAATCTCAATTAATCTGAGACGCATGAGTCTATAAAATGAGTTGAGAGTATTGTGGAAAGCAGAATTGTGACATACAGCAATTATGTGCTATGAAACTATTTCCTACTTTATGACTAAAAACTTAGTAAAAAAGTTGTAGAATGAGGAAAATTGCAGATTATTGTTTGATTTTTTTTGTCAGTTTGAGGAAATTTTTCTTATTTTATTGTTTTTTCCTTTTGAAAGGAAGGAGTGCTACAATTATTATTTACTATTTTAAAATATTCTCTAGTTTTCTTGATTTGTTAAAAGTTACTGTTATGATAGTTGTAAAACAATTTTGAAAATAACTGAGGGTTTCGTGAATTTTCCCAGCTGTAGATTTCCATCAGTTATGATATCTTCTCTTTAAAGACAAAACAGGCACAGGTATACTAACGAAGGTATTCACTTGCTCCTGTTGTGGGTAAAACCAAAGTAAAAATACATTACAAGTGTATAAAAGCTTAAAAATCATCCCCTTGTGGGGAAATAGTGAGAGATTGAAATTAATGGGTTTTCACCAAGAACATGTGCCAATTTTCAACAAACTTATTTTTATGTAAGCATAAGAAGCTCCTGGATGAGAAAATTTATAGTGGAACTGTTGGCAGGCATTTACCTAATGCTGCTTAAATAGTACCACTATGTTGAGAAGTACACTGGATTTCACCAGACAGCTTTCTGTGGAAAATGATAAACATACAAGGTCTCTGTAGGGGATCTCAGCGGAGCCATTTTTATTATCCAGAATAGTGGTTCTCTTTCTGTGATTTTTTTTTATGCATGATATAAGGGAATAGAGGCAAAAATAGCATTTGTTAGCAGTTAAATTATTTTTCAACACATTCTGTAGTGTGTATCTGCAGAGTGCTTACTTATTTTATATTCCAATAACTGTGTCTCTGGTACAGACTATTTTATTTTATTTTGTTTTATTTTGTTCTATTTTGTTTTAGTTCATCGTCTCCTTCTTTGAGAGTGCGGATGTGATACAAACTCTCACAATTATACTGTTGATCACTTGCATGCTGGGCTGCATGCTGATAATAGGAAGTGGCCTGAATTAAATCTTAGGAGTTTAGACTGATTCCCAGTGAAGAAGTAAACAAACAGCATGAAAATCACAGATCAGAAGTTACACCTTCCCACTCTCTCCTTTCAAAACCAGAGATCATTTTAAGCCAGAATTTTGCACCTAGTCCCTTTGGTATTAATTTGCATTGTTTTGCCATGTGAACAATATTTGTTTTCCATAATAGCAGCAGAAATTAGGTAGATATGTTATTTATAACCACAGATGGTAATGTCTAAGTATTATGTGCCTGGTTTTGTTTCTGAATGTGAACTCTGTACTTCTGATGAACCACAGGCTATCTTTGGTTTTGCGATTTAATCTGCATGTGCTTTCCTGCAGGGTGAGATCCAGCAGCTGTTGATTATAGCTGATCCCAGAGCTGCATTTGACTATTGTGAGCATTATAGCCCAGACTGTGACTCCCCAGTGCCCAATGCTGCTCAGGCTCAAGATCCTCGGGTTGATGAGGTGAGTAATCAGTCATGTATTACTGGATTTATTGCACATTAGTGGTTGTGCTGGAAATAAGTTACCCAAGGAACACTTCCAGTTAATGGCATGCATTGTCCTAGAAGTGAAGGAAGCAGGTTGCAGGAGTGCATTCATTTTTGCTGTCCACTCATGTCAAGCAGTTGAAAGAACCTATCACGCTGGTGGTGTTGGAACAACCAGCATTCTCAATGAAGTTCAACTGTAATTCTTTAAAAAAAATACAGCAGTATGAGTTTGTGTATTTGTACCTATTTGTTCTTCTGTGTATATTTATAATTTTACTGATGCTGAGTATCAAGTGCCACATTTGAAAGACATAGGAGTTTGAGTATTCTACAATTTGTAAACATCTTCTGTTAGAAATGCCATGTGTTTTAATGAGCTATGTGCACACAAAAGTATTTCAGCCACTTCCACTCATAGGAGGTAAACCAACAGGAACAAAACAGAGTAGGAATTTTTCCCAGAAACATGAAAGATATTTAGAGAAACCATTAGTCACTGTAGACAGTTCTCACAGCCATAAACTGAGTAATTCACTGAGGTCAAGATAGTTCCTTAGATTAGACCTCTGAGCACTTGTATCTGTTGCTGTACACATTCTAAGTACTTGCGTTAAACAGTGTAAAGTGAAATGCTTTTCCAAAATGTAACAAGTCATAATTGAACTTGGCTCTGGACAGCTAATATGCACACCATGTGTGATCTGTGTGGTTGTTACTACTGATTGCTCAAGAGATTAAAAACTTACTGAGTTGTTCTTAGATGCCTGCTTTGAGCCTGTTTTGGGACTGAACTTTTCCTAAACACATGGTAATTTGATTTGTTGTTACTGTTTATTCTGACTGAAAATTATGTCAGCAGGAGACAAAGGCCCATAGGGTGCAGAATTTCTTTCAAAGGGACTCCCTCCCACATCCATTCCATCCGAGGTGTAGTTCGAGATGCATCAAGATAGGCAGAGGCCTTTACACTCCGTTATAATGTCTGGCGTCTGCTCTCTTCAGGAGGACCCCATAGGACCTTCTGCCTATGTGCCTGGATACTTGGATCTCCATATTCCAAACCAGAACAGATTGAAAGCATATTGCTGATAATTTATGCAAAGACAAAAAAGATAGCAATATCTAAATATTTTTTTTCATTATTAAATTTCAAAGAAAATTTACGTTTTGATTGGAAACTTTCCTGGGCTTTGCTGCTATTTGGTTGCTCTCGAATTTAGTGGTTTTTAATGTGTTTTTCAAAGGCCTTTTTTTCCCCCTTGATAACGCATAGAGTTTTGGGAGTGCCTACAGAGAAAAAGTAACATCAAAGATCTTAATTTGTAATATAACATTTTAAAATAGGTTTGAAAAAATACTGAAAAGCACTAAATGATTAATAAAACAGAGAACTGCCATTTCTATTTGCTTTCATGTATTGCTGAGAGTGGTGACTGAATTATTTTGCTTAGCTTTCTGACCTAATACACAATTTCCCTGTTGTTCTCCATGAATCTATCTATGTTACTTTGCATAAATATTCCCAGCAAAGTCAATAGGTCTCTTTAATGTGTAACAGTAATCTGAAATAATCACATCAGCAATGCTACCAGTCCGATGAATATGCAATAGAATAAATGGCTGATGGAATTTATAGAGTTATAGAATTGTCTGCTAAATAGTAAAAAGCCAGCTTGTTAAGGAAGGCTGCTTTATCTTTTGAGATGCAGCCTGTCAAATCACATAATTTATTTTGAGGAAATAAATGAAACAAGTTTTGTTTAGGTACTGGAAGAAGTTATAGAAGATAGCAATGCTGATTTTTGTAAACTGTAATTGCAAAATTAAATAAGATGTTAAAAAATAAAAATATATTTTCAGCTAGTCTACAAGGAAAATGATTACTTTAAAATGCTTGATTGCGTGTTTTGAGGAGGTTAAAAATTTGATTGGTGATATCTGATAGAATTTATAGATTTAGACCTTTGCAAAGCTTCTGACTTGTTGACATATGATATTTTAATTTTTAAAAAAAAGGTGTTATATGGTAGAGTACCTGACAAAGAGATTCAAATCTGGGTGCCTTATTTCAGAAATTCTTATAAACAGTGAGTTGTCACTGAGTTAAATTTATAGTAGAGTTTCTTAGTAATTGTGCTAGAAGTATAGAAATGTGTGTAAAATGGGTGCCATTAAAATTTGTCAGTCATGATAGTGCAGAGCAGTAAACAGCGACGATAACACAACAGAAGGCAATGTTACACACATACAAGACAAAGCAATAAATGCAGGGCAAACATAATGAACTAGGAGGTACACACTGCAACACAGTCTGCTTGCATGTGGTTAACAGAAGAACCTTTCATGTGCAGCAGATTGTCCCCATCTGGGGGCTTTGTCTGTTGCCATATCAGTGAAAGCAATTTGGGGGGGTATATGGTTTACCAGACTGGGATACTAATCATGCTGAAAGCCAACATGAAAAGATTATTGTTTAGCTAGATTGGTTTCATGGTTTGATCTTCAATGTTTTCACATGAACTCTTGTGATAGGAAGGGGGAAGAGAGAAAACTGGGCAAAACACTAGGCTTTGTGGATTGTGGATTTCCAGGATTGCGTCTTCAGAGTCAGTTTTGGATTAAACCAGCAGAAGCTGAAAATATTTGTTGGACGCTAGCCTCAAAAAATTCCGGTTATTAGAGCAGGGAAAGAGTTTTTCCCGAAATAATACAGTACATGTCTTGGTTTAAATAAAGGAGTAACAGTACAGGTGCAATATTACCTCTGTATGCTGCCGGTTGAAACATACACTGCATCATCCCATATGTTGCTCACATACCATATGCAGGCATCCAGAACGAAAAGAAAACACTGGCTTCAGACAAATGGGGTGGGGGGAGAACAAAGAAAGTTGGATAATTTCAGTTAGGAAAATATCAACTAAAATTTTTAGGAAAGAAAGAACAGATTACCAAAATGGTGAATCTCTAGATATCTTCAAGCCAAGGGTAGATACCTTTCTGAAAGTTTTGGGAAATGTTATTCATACTTTGGTTGACTCAGTTACAGAGTGACTGTAAGAAGTTTTGAAGTTTGCAAGTACACAAGAGTTAGCCAAGTTGGTCTAATAGTCCCTCCTGGCCTTACATCTCTGAGCCTTTGAATTATTGCAGACCAGAATAAGAAACTGATACTCGGCTTAAAGATAAGTTATGTAATTTCAGAGCCTGTTAATGAGTGTTTCCAGCACTGATTACAAAACCCAAAGGAAGTGGTTGACTTTTCATCAGTAAAATAGTAAATTATGTTTGTGAAGTTTCGTTTAGGAAGATAAATAGGATTTCTCTTGATATTGCACACTTTTGTAGTCTCCTGGCAAGTTCACAGCCTAGGAAGGGATTTACTCTGAAAAGCTGGATTATTTTTAAACCACTAAAGAAGCATCTAGAGAGAAAGATTTAGGTAAAAAGATATTGGTTTACAGGAATAAGTGCTTTGTTTAACCGAGTGTAATCGTCATTGCTCTAGGCAGTACTTTTTTCTGCAAAGCAGCAAATAATCAAACATCCAGCATTTTAGGTTTTGGGGCATTTCTTTCAATAGCAGTGCTGATTTAAATGAGTCATTTTCTGAATTTATTTCCACTCTATGCCCTGTTTCCAGTTCAGCTGGTGGAATTGTTCATGCGTTTGTTGTGGGCAGGGTCTAAGACTTCATCTAGACTAAAAATAATTACCAATCATAAAATGAGAAAAACTATGGAATATATTGTAGTGAGTCTCCATTAAGTGAGCCTGAGAATGCGTGTCACATCACTGCAACACCAGGAGTGGAATATTTGCTTTTTAAAATGTTTGAGTTTGTCTCAAGGCCTTAAGACCTTGACTGAGCTCTTCTATGTAAATTCACTGGACAATGATTTATAATCAAGTTGTCTCTACTAAGGATAACTTAAGTGCTGCATTGAGATTTCCTTTTTCTTGTTGCACTTCTTTTTACCATAGCATCTTGTTCAAACTGCAGTTTGGGTGATGCAACACAAGAGGATTTCAGTGCCTACTTTTTATTTACAGGTTCTCTTCATCCTTGAATTAAATGCTAAGTTTATCCTAAATAGAGTTCAGGAAGGATTAAGCATCTCGCAATGGGATTTACAGAAATCACAAGCTGTGAATAAAGACATAGACCTAGTCAGCCTAGAAAGGGAGGGCATAACTTAAATTCTACCCTTCTTTGCAGGCTTACCCAGCTGTGCTATCCGGATCCCCATACTATTCTTCTCCCTCAGCAAGGTCAACTCCTGCATCCTCACTCCTCCCTTTCTATAAGAGATTAGGTATGAGTGACCTAAGGATTTAAAGATACAAGCTTTGGACCTGATTGGGTCTTTAAACTGCCATTTTAATTAAATCAGTCCCTTTCTAGATCCGAGTGACTGTGGTATATGTCTAAACAAGGTTTATTTAGTTGGGCAGCCTTTAACTACCTGATGTGTTCAGGCTCTGCAGAATCTGTTGCACTTGGCTGTGTGCTAGAGCTGTGGTCTCTGTGTGAGCAGTTCGGGCTGAGCTGTTGGAATAGAGGCATGTCAGTACCCTCCCTATACAGAATGCTTCTATTCCTCTGGCATTTTTTCATCAGACCTAAGTGTCATTCAGTCTGAAAATGGGGAAGCAATAGATTAATAGCAGTAGTGACACACTTTACTCTGTTGTTTATTATCATTTATTTCCATCTTCAAGACAGGTTTTAATTGAAGTGTGCATCAGTCTTCTTGTTCTTGCTTGTGAATAGCCAGGTATGAATCTCAGTAACTTGTAAAGTACTCAGTGATGATGTCAGCAGTTGGCACTACGCAAAAAGGTATTGCCTAGAAGTTCAGGAATCTTTGGGTTTTTTCATATTGAATATATGACTAGATTTTAAGGATCCTGTATGGGTATGAAATTATATTTTAAAACTATCAACATTGGTTTCTTTAAGGAAGATACATACCTATGCTTTTCTTATAAATACCTGGTAAATAGTCTGGCGTCTGTCTTGTTTTCAATCCCCTTTCTGCTATAAATGGAAATGTATTAAATTCCTTTCCAGTTCAATCACATGTGCTTGGCCAGCTCACAGAAATTAGAGCAGTGAAAGACCTAGCCATTCTTCATCATCCTTGATGTTGGCCAGCATATTTTCTGGAGTATCATCAGGTCTAGTTTTCAAAGGATCAGCAATAAGGCTTTCAAATCTTCTCCTGGAAGATTATTCTGCAACCCAGTGAATCACACAGTCTGACTTCTGCTGAAGAAATGGCTCCCCAAAGGAACTTAGCTTCATTTATTTTGGATCTATCCCAAACTAATGAATTACTTGAAGACATGAAATGTTTTCCTTTAATGAAATGAATTTGGTAAATTGAAAGTGAAAATGGCCCCCAAATGTGTTGACTTGGACGCTTCAAGAATCCTTTCAGAACATCTTAATTTAGTGTCCTTTCAGGTGTTTGACTGATCAGAAAGGCATTCTCTGAAAAATGCAGAAAGATGATTATTTTTATGTTTATGTTTATTGTTATCTTTAGAACCACAGTTAACTAACTTAGCGGATATTAAAAACAGTGATCTTCCTAGCTCTCTTTTTCTTTGTATAGATATGTAGACTTTTTATTTAATGGAGTAACATAATTAAGAACCTTAAGGGTCTTATTCTCCTTTTGAAACACGATGTCTTTGGAAACTGAAGATAATGTTCTTATGTTCTTTTATCTTCTTGGTTGTATCACTTTTATGAACAATAAAAGAACTATCTGGTAGAAGAGGCCATCCTTTCAATCTTTTAACTTTCTTTCTGCCCTAAGGTTGACATCTTCTACCATTTATTTATTCATATTACTGCAGCTGATTTTTAAAACTCTCGTTTTGCTTGGTATCCTTTATTTTATTGCATTTTGTAAAGTGTTAGTGAGCCTAGAATATTTCAAAGTCATCTTTGCCTCTTTAGCTTGTAGATGATTTAGCATAATCTTTAGGCAATGGAAAAATTGAGCTTATGACAGTTCTTTGGTTTAAGATTTAGATTATTAATTATTTTAATTTGGAAATGTAAAGCAAAAAATTGCTAAAATCTACATTTTGGAATGGGAGGTTAGGGTTTTAGAGTATGGGTAGCAGAAGAATCGGTTTCCAAAGTAAGGTTTCCTTCAGAATATTTAAGTTATTTCGCAGTTCAAATAGGCCTTGCATGCTGCTGATCATCTGCTTCTAAAATTCATCTGATGAAGAAAACAGTTCATCTCTTTAATTGGAATTGCATGATGATCCGGTAGTGTAATATAATCACTCTGGTAAAGAAAGCATGAGGTCATAATGGAAACATTTTGTCCCATCAAGAAGCAGCAGGTTTTATTCTTCCTTTCATTTGTAAGAAAACAGTCATATGCAATATTCATTACAAGAATGGCTCTTCAGTAACTATTGGTGGTCTTACAAGAGGAGAAAGAAAAGAAAGAGGAAGAAAATTGCATCACATTTGAGGTATGTGTTACCTGATGTCTCTTAGCTGAAATCCCTTGCCAAGTTTAACCTATTATTTGAGTTGAAAATATAATTTTGAGTCAATCCTTTTGATATTCATGGGGAACCATTGTGAAAATTAATACAGTATATATATTTTGCTGTAACTGTGAGCACTTGGTGCTTACAGCAGAGCTGCTCATCCCTGTTGTCTCAGATCTGTCACCATTCCATTATATAGCAGTATTAGGGTTTAGGTAAACTTTCATAGGCAGATGTCTGGAGCAGGATTGAAGTAATGCTGCACGTCTGTGGTAGGTATATTTTACACTTGTCAGTGCCCACAGGAGGATCCTCAGAATGATCCACAAGTTGAATGCCCCTTTAAATCCTATTCCTGTTTCTTGATTGCCTGCATTCTTGGCCCAGGAATATCTTTGGTGTAGAGCTAACAAAACAAATTATACTCTCTCCAACTACATCATCACCTCTGTCATACTTGCTTCCATTCCATGCTTTGGTTTCTTGCTAGAGTTAGTAGTCTTGAATGAATTCAGAAAGTGGTGGAATTTCCTTTTCCATTCGTTAATTGAATTAATTAATTTTGAAATTCTAGATGCTTTCTCCTATATATTCAAGAGTCTACTTACTATCTTTCCTTTGATTAGCGGTGCAACTATGATAGATTTCTGTGAACTAATAGCAGGGCCTGGGTTTTGCACATCCAAAATGTAAAGGAACTTTTCTCAAGGTTTGTTGAGGTCAAACTAAGTGTATCATACCGCTGTCTCTGGTTATTTGCTAAGGGTGAGCTTTTGATTGTGTAGCTCTAGAAAAAGAAGGGATATGTGCCATGTATCCAGTCTTAACTGTTAATTGGCAGGGTAAGTGTGAGTTGCCAGCTTCACAGCAGGTGACTAAAGCTATTAAATCTGTCCCTGGTGTTTGTAAATTTAGTCTTCATTTAGCTGACCAGTCCTTCACGAGTCCTATTGTCTCCTATTAAAAACAGGGAACAGCCTTCATCAGGTCGAGTTGGTAAAATCATACAGTGAGTAAATCATATTTCTAAAGTACATCTTTATACCAGTTAGGGATGTAGAGATGCATTCCTCCATCTGGATAGATTGTGCCTCAGGAAATACACCTGGAAGATTTTGCATCTATATTTAATTATTTGCAACAGGACCCGTGGAGTTCAGTACAAAACATATTCTCTGTTTATTGGCTGGTGTGAAAGGTGGGGCTTGCTGGTCTTTCAGACAGAAATGTCTGGAAAGGAAGGATTGCTAAGAACAAGGTTTATCTTGTAGAAAGTTTAGGGCTACTACGTATTTACACTTGTCCTTCTTGTAGCAGTGGGACTAAAAAGTACTGTGATTTCAAAACTACTTGAATGTGGTTTTGGCATGGTGTACATGTCTTAGCTTGTAAGTTCAAGAATTTTCATAATACCCTTTTGATGCTGTGCTCTTAAAGTGGAAGATCTTCACCTGCTTGGCAGTAATCTGATTCGAGCATGGAAACTGTACCTCCCCACTTCTCATCCATCCTTGTTTTTTCTGTCTGTGTGCCTGAATATCAGTACAACCAATATCTACCATTGTATTTGTTATCACATTTTGCATATAAAGAAAGTTTCACTTTCTTTAATAGAAATGAGTGAAGCACAAGACCCAAAAGTATTTTCTGTGTGATTATGCATGATGCAATAGATCTGTCCATATACTTGTGGGTTTTTTGTGTGTTTTCTAGTTCTCATTCATAAATGTCTGACTTTTTGAACTTGGTCTCTTAACATAAATATCGGCTTATCCATTTTTTTTTAATACTAACATACTTGGCACAGATATTTTTCCTTTCCTTTTTTTTCCTCCCAATCTACATTTCTGTTTAGTTTATGAAGAACAACTTGTAACCTGCTGTTGCAATGTAGTTAGTCACATGGCTGGCACAATTCAGCACGGACATTCAGCTTACCTTGAGAGAAACCATACTACTGAGATTTGCAAAACAGTTATAATACTGAGTAACACAGAATTATATTTTAATTGTTAATCGGTCAAAGTGACTGCTGGAATGAATGCTTCCAGTTTCAGAATAGGTCTACAATGCTTACTAAAAAGGAATCTATGTGTCTATAAGTTACTAAAACAAACTCCTAACAGCACATTTAAACTTAAATCTGGCTAATGACATGGTAGATTAGCCTCAAAAACGTTGCTCCATTTACCCTTTAAGATATTGGATATTATTTAACGTAGATAGTGTCTTTTTTTTGTGTACCGATAAAAATTGCATAGCCGAGTGTTAGATTCATGTTGTTTGCCTGAGGAAGCATTTAAAAGTATGTAAATTGTTACCATTGTTAGGGGTGGAATGGCTGAATTTAGAGAGGTAAATTCCACTGGATACTCTTTTTTTCTTGTAGATAAGCCTAGATTGCATGGACTTCTTGAGAGAAGATAAGCAAACCACTTGCACACATTTTTATAATTTCCAAAGAAATACTGCAATTTCAATGCTATTGAACTGTAACTATTTCAAAAAGTCTGGGTTTATCCATGTGATTCTTCCTTTACACCTTTTTGTGGCTGTTTATGGTCTCCTAGAACCTTGTCACTGCACTTTGTTTTTTGGGTGGCAGTGGCACACTTCTTTAGAAACAAGCTGTATTGAGTTGCATTACCAGAACTACACAAGCCAGAAAATATACTTATATATATTGACAGATCTGTAAAAATACGTCATCACTGCACGAGGCCGTTGAACAATACCATTTATAAGTCAAACATGTTTCATTGACTTCACTGGGGTTAGAACTGAATCTTAATTTGCTGAAAAGGGAGAGAATAATCACATATTACTTACCATGGTTAAGTCTAGAATGCTGCTGGTTTTGAAAAATACAGATAGTATCAACTGGTTTTGGTAATGCAAAAGATACAACTGATGAAATTAAAGCATTGCTTACATAATATGAGGCAGATATAAAGTTCCCATATACTTCACAAAGAGGATATTCTCCACCTAAAACGGTATTTTGTTATTTAAATGTAGTTTGAAGTGCTCTTATTAATGTGCAATATAGCTTTGAACGAGTGCCAGAAGTATGTTATGTCCTTTCTATATGTTTATCAGATCTCATGACTAACCAATTTATATGTGCATGGGTAGAAATAATCAAAAGGACAATCGAGCAAAAAGCATCTGACTTCTGAAAGAAAATCTGTGTCTTCTTTTTAATAAAAGCCGTTGATCATAGTAAGCCTCTGACAAGTCACAAGAGTGAAGTAATAGAAACTCAAGGAATTTTTAAGTGATTGAGGGCCTTTCAGTTTTAGTCTTATACTTGCTGCGGAAACCAATTTCCGTGCACTAAAATCATAAATTAAAAAAATTGTATCAAAAAGCATTGCCAGAGGAAACAGTAAAACCAGTGTTTTGGTCACATGGTAGAATATAGTTTGGAATATGGAGATCTGTTTTAATCTCATTTGTATTTTCTTCTAAAATGTCAATCTCTTTCTGATAATGATGACTTCTATGAATCCTCAGACTCATTGGGAAGTGTAATGTGCTAATTCTCTCTCTCATCAATCTAATGAAACAAACAGATATTGTCTTCATTTCACAGACTGATGATGCTGACTTGTAACAGGAGAGAGGAGATTTCAGAAGTGACTAGTTCACATGAGGCACATTAAAACATTTCTTCCTAAATAAGGAAAAGCAAACACTTGTGCAGACTCTGGCCAGAATTCCACTTTCTTTTGGCTCCCTGCGCATGTAAAGAGGACTGGTAACAACCAGGAGACTACTTTAGTTTACCAGACCAACCACTTCTTGTAGCTTCAAGCATGACAGGAGTGGTAAGATAGTTTAAAGCTGCCTTTTCTTCTCAGCTGTGATGAGCTGTAGTTGGTGCACATAATATGGAGACAAGTATCTTCATGGCACAGCCAAAAGTACAGCTCAGGAGTTCCTGGCTCCCTAGATCATGCTCACAACATTACACAAGCCAATTCTAAAGCTACTTTCTCTTGCAAAACTTTGGTGTGCCAAATCTTTATTTGATAAAAATTATAGAAACAGGGCTATGGAGCAATTTACAGAAGCTGAATCTGAAATGAAATTACAGCAGTGAGGCATTTGCTCAGGAAATGTGTACGATGGAGCTGCCCTGGTTTTCAAACTCGACATCAAGCAAGAGGAAGATAGCCATGTTTACTTGTGAGTTGTGGCCTATTTCCTGTATCTGAAATTATTTACCCTATCCATGTCAGATATTGGCATCTCTGCTCTTCTGGTCACCTAAAAAAAAATACAGGTAAAAGAAGCATTATTTGAAATTTAAAGATGAAATAAATACATGATTTCACAAAGATCTGTTGGTGCTCCCAGGAATCAAAACTATAGTTGATTCTTCTTTGCAGTCCAATAAAAGAGAGGGTTTTTTCCTGGCATTACTACTTACTTTTTTACTACTTTTTTATTATGCTTTGGAAAAAATAAGAAATTGGAGGGTTTTTCCCCCAAATGAATAATTATATTGAATTGTTCATGTTACCTTAATTTTGTTAAACTTTCTCCCTAAATAAAGGTTAAGATGCTTTCCAGTATTGTTAATCTAGTTTGCTACCACTAACCTGGGAATGCCTGATATTTTTCCATTTGCAATGTAGTACACACCAGAAGATTTTATCGAGTATGACTATGAGTATGGGGATGCAGATTATAAAGAAACTGATTCTGTAACAGAGGGACTCCCACTGTTTGAAGAGACAGTAGCACAAACAGAGGTAACAGAATCTGGTCTGTTTGTTGTGTGGTGTCCAGCTGTCCCCTATCACATGGTTTGTCAATTTGTGTCTTTTGTGTATAAGCTTAATGTTTTCCTCTCACTCATTTCTTTACTTTGTAGCTGTAACACTTGCTTTCAATTAGAGATGGAAGGTCTCACAGCTGACAGCATTCATCTCGCATTTGGTTACCCTTCTTTCATTCACGCTTTCTCAATTTCTTTTTCATTTTATTTATGTTTTCCCATTCCATCTTTCATAACGTTTGCAGAAAAAGAAAGCCATGGTCAAAAAGAAGAAGAGGACAGTGGCCGCTAGCTCAAAGGACAAACCTCAAAAGGCCACAACAAAAAAATCTGAAAAATATGCATCCAAGAAGAAGAAAAGTTATCAAGCAGCAGCAAAAGGCAAACTAGGGGTAAAGGTAGCCAAGAAATAATCAAGATCTTTCCCAGACCAAGACTGGAAGATCTCTGATAATAAGAAAAAAATTTACTTAACCCCACTAGATGAATACATCTGGCTAATACCATAACCTGAATAAAAGCAATACCTCTTGAATTTTTCATACAGGATTTTTTTTAATAATGTACTTTTTTTCTTAATACCAGGCCAACGTTATTGATGGATTTCAAGATTATAGCATAGCTGAAAATGACTATGGGCCCCAAACAGAAACTCCCTACAGAACTACTGAAGCAAATGAGGTAATAAGGACTGTCAAAAAAATACTTGTCCCACCAGGTGTCAGTGATTAAAAAAGTTGAAATGCATTCTAAAAGGATGGATTTCTACATAAAAGATATATACTGCAACAGCGGTTAATGTGATTTTATGTTTTCTCAGCCAATATCAGAAAGTACTATCTTCTTGGGCGGAATTCCCATTAATTCTGTAGAGATCTGCCCAATCTTCAGTCTGCAGAATTCATGATTCTGGAAATAATTCAGTGATATGTGGTATGGGAATGTGATATTCAGTGTGGATGTGAATGGAACTATGTCTAGCATAAACTAGGTTCGATTCTAGACATAGTCCTCCTGATCTATTAGGAAGTGGAGTCTCCAGTTTTTCCTGTAATTCTTAAGCTGCAGCATGAAATGAACCTACCACATAGAATGGCTGCCACCACAGCAGCATATGGAAGTTGAGTCAGAAGCCATCGTTCCCTTTTCACAGTTCTTCAGCTAACAAATTGTTTGATTTTCAATTGTTCTATTCAAAAGAAACATTAACTGTCGAAAAAGATAAAATTATTTTTTTGACTTATGTTAGAAAATGCATTCCTAGAAAGCCACAATAACAAGTCTAAACATTATTTTGTTAAAATTACTGCACCTAAGCCAGTGTTGATTAATATGTTTGCATATTAATTAATGCTAGTGTTAGAAAAATGATGCCTGATTGTAAGAAACATTGTTTTCATTTTTCTTTTACCTTTTCCTTTCAAAATTGAGATGATTGCTTAAAAGATGTACAAAACTCCCCCTTTCCCCTTCCCCTGAATATCTGAAAAGAGAAAAGGAGTCCCCATTTGTTTTATGGTTTTCCTCCTATGTATCTGGGAAGGTGAAGGTTAATTAAGGTATGTTTTACTTATTCTACTGTAAAGCACTCTTGTGTTCAATTTCATGTTTGTTTCTCACAAGTTGATCAACAGGTATATCTAAATAATTCAATTTCTTGGGCAATTCTGAGCCCAGTTGTACAATAGCAGGGTTGTAATGAGATAGATTCAAAGTGCTAAATGCTCTCCTTGGTGAGAGCAGTTCTTTATAAAGGTAAAATTTGGCTTAGAATTGGTTCAGCTCTGTGTTTACTCCAGCTGCAAGGTAAAAGTCATACTCCTGTAACTAATGGAATTAGGCAATTTTTAAATCAGAATCTGGCCTTCTATTTTAACTGCAATATGTTTCAATATCATTATTAGATCAAGATTTTTTAATTACACTGGATGTTGATTAGCTTCTTAATATTTTCGAGATCATACTACTTCATATTGTCTGATCATTTAGAATGTCATTTCATATTCAATATCTGAACTTTGATTTCTTTCAAAATTATCCTGTCAAAAGACCTCTGTAACAGAATAAAGCAATCCTCCTTTATTTCACAAATGGTTTTGTACATCTCAAATATAGCATTCTTTTAAACTGCTTTAGTGCTTTTAAGTTGTTTGCTTGGTTTGACAGCTTACATAATTTGAGATGAGAGCTTAGATTTCAGAAAAATTTAAATTAATCTGAATTTCACAGGTGGAACGTGACTCAGACAAAAAATTACCATGACATGTATGAGTCATGACTTTTACTGATAAATAAAGTTCAAAACCATTAACAAGAGAAAAGAAGTTTAGCTCAGAATTGGTATTTATAGACAGAAAATAATGAAAAAGTCTGGGCTTAACTAAAGTGATGCTTGAATTTCCTCCACATTTTATTGTAAAAAGATCTGAACTTATTCATGCTCATTGCATATGTTCATTCATGAATGCTTGTAAGTGTGAAACCAAGCAGGGAAATTCAGCTATATTTGGCACTAAAGTAACATTATGCAAGCAGTACACATAGTACTGGATATATTGAATTCAGTGGTTTTGGAAATAAAAACCCAAAGCGTATGACAACATTACTTCTTTGTACTACTTATACAAAGATCTTTTAATTACTCTGAAAGGCTGAACTTCCATTCCTTCAGACTCTAATTAAAAGACAATATGCTGTAGTTCTACTGTTCTTTCTTCTTTTGACAAGTCATCATGGTGGATCAGCGTATGCTTACATTGCTTTACTAACAATAACCCACATATTCCTCCTATTCCCAAATCTTTGCTACTGATACGAATAGCAAAATCCTGTTGAAGAAGTATTTGCTGAAGAATACATAACTGGAGAGGATTATGATAAAAAAAATGAGGCAACTGAATATGGAAGCAGAGGAGTAGACCTCAGTGAATCTGATCTGCTGGTAGATGGAGATTTAGGAGAATATGATTTTTATGAATATAAAGAATATGAAGAGAAACCAACTGATTCCACTAATGAGGAGTTTGGTCCAGGTGTTCCTGCAGAGACCGATATCACAGAAACGAGCGTAAGTTGACTGGAGGCATAATGCAGATTAATTTAATTTAGCAATTCTTTTATAATTATACAGTCTCAGAACTACACAGACCCTGATCCAGAGCTTCTTGTACATATTAGATATATTCTCATTTTTGATAGGCTTTGGATCAAGGCCATCCTCTTTTTTAGTCCTCTTTTTTTGAACTTTTTATTTTTATTAAATGTAAAATTTTTGTCTCATTTGCCGAAGGGAATAAGGGAGGGCTGAAGATGGGAGGAAAAGAAAAGAACGGGTGGAATTCAAAAAATAAATGATAACATGAACAGTTTTAAAAATCTTTCTAAACTGAAGCTAAAGCTGGAAAGAATGTAAGTTCCAATGCAGGTGCAAGTGCTGTAATTAATATTTTTATATGATTGCCTTAAGAAGTTGAAATGCATATAAGTGTCTGGAGTCCTATGGCTTTTGCTGCTCTGCAAGAAGAAAATTCATGAGTGGGAAAGTGAAGGTCTGAACCCTTTCATGAAAATAAACTTAGTCGATGGTGACAGGTTTATGGTCTTGCAGAAGTGATTTAACAGCTCAGTATATATAAAGAAAGATAGGATGACATGGTGGATCCTGTGAATCATGCTCTTCTTTCTGAGTTTTATAGCTCTCTCTTTCCCTCTGACTTAATCACAGGCTAAACAGCAAGGGTTTAGCTTTCCTTTAGTTGTGCCAAGATCCTTATTTACCAGTTTACCCGCTGTGGAAGCTGCAAAGAAAACTAATATGGCTAAGACTGGAAGGAAAAAAATTCCCGTTTGGATTTTTTAATTAGGAAGACCCTGAATACAGAAGAAAAAAAGAATTTGGTTTGCACTATTTGCTCAGTCTTATCTTTATTTTCTCCTCACAAAGTCAAAACTTCAGTTTACAAAGGATCCAAGAAATAACAGCAAATGCTGTGAGGTTGCTTTTCTGTGCCAACCTTGAAACCCATCCTTCTGTATTTCATTTACTGCTCCTTTCTAAACCCTGTTGGGGTCATTGTATTTTTTAATGATCCTTATCTGTGCAATGTGATACAAGTGTACTCTTTTCCTTCTAGCCCAGATGGGGACACTGTGGCAGAATGACACAGAAAAGGTCAGATTATCTGCAAAGCAAAGAGCCCATAAGGCACCATTTGTGCCTGCATTAAGCAAATGACTGTGTAGACTCTATCCCCTGGTGTAAATTTCAACTTAAAATGCCTTGATACAAAGCTGAAGGAGTCAGGAATCTTGAATTAGAACACAGGCTCTGGTCTATGCCAGTTTTATTACAATTCTCATCTGGTGAACCAGAGATATCATATCATTTTCCTTTGACATATGGATGTATTTGGAATAACTGAAGTTCTGTCTTTGATAAAAAAGACAAGATGGAAAGTACTCCGTATCTGGAAACTTTCAAAAAGGGGCAATATTTCCAAAGATGGAGACCCTGATGTCATTTTTTTACAAGTAATTTATGTTAATCTAATAAAACAGAATTTTCTATAACTTTTGCTACTTAATTTTTATGAACTATCGATGGGTTTATGAACATCATTACTAGTGAGATTTGTGCCTTTATAAATCAATGCAAAATGCACAGTCCATTAATCTATGTCTCTTTTTTTCCATTCCAAAATATTTAATATTGAAATACTGTAGTATTATCCTTACCACTGTCAAATCCCCAGCTATTTTAGAGTAAATGTTGAATCACTCTACTGAAATAAAAAAAAAGCATTTCAAATTTTCATCTGGTCAAAACTAAATTTAATTTCTAGTGGATATATTAGCAATCAAGAGAGGTACTTCTGAAGAAAAATACATTATCTCATGGTTTGAAAAAAAAACCCCAAATGAGTTTCTTTTTCTTTGTTTGAGACTTGTATCTGTCTGTTTCTTCCATTAGTATGTGTTATTGACATATTGTTTTAGCTACTTCTGTTATCTTAATCTTGAACCCAAAACTTCCTATAGGGCTTGTCCTAGAAGAATTCGGCAGTTGATGCTAATTCATGTAGTGAGGAGGTATAATTGACTATCTGTGAAATTTTATTTAGTGTTCACAGTGCCACTTAACTCCTTTCTCATTTATGCCATGAAATCACAGACCATTCTCAGACTACTTTACCTGTTGTGGATGTCTAATGAATGAAATCAGGAACTGGAAAGGTACTGTCCATATTGGACCAAGGGATCTTTCTTTCCGTCTTACTTTAGGCTTGCTTAATTCAGAAAGCCAGGAAGAATTATTAGTTGCTAAGAATATTTCCAATCAAATAAGAAAACAAACAATATTGTGACTTGCACACAGAGGTCTTAGATTCTAATTCCAAAGTCCTAATGTAAAGCATGAGACACACACTATTGCATCTCATTCAAAAATTACAAATTGACAATATTCAATAATTTGAAAAGTACGCATACAGTTTTTGCATTTTTCATTTCTCATGTATTAAGTATTTTTGATTTATATGGTTCGTACCTGTGATGTATTTTTTATAGCACAGACCAGTTCCAGCTTTAGCTTTCAGTTACAGATTGCTGCAATTCTTCATTGTACCAGGTCATTAGACCTTCTACTTATTTTCATTTTTGGGGTTGTTTTTACTGGCCAGGTGACAGGACATGGGGCTTATGGAGAAAAAGGCCAAAAGGGAGAACCAGCTGTGATTGAACCTGTAAGTACAGATGTCAGGGTGCTTTCCTGTAGCATATATGTATTAATAATGTACACTGTTATTGCATCATTACCAGGTGATATTGTTCATGATAGGATGACAGTAGCATTATCCACAATCTCTGAAACAGTCCCTGTAATGCAGATGATATAAAGTGAATACAGACAGTGGCCTGTTCCAGCTACTCCTTGTAGCTACTCCTTCTCCTTAAAACAAGGAGAATCTTCTTGTGCAGATGAAAACAAGAGTGCTGATCTGCTCTTCAGGCCGTGTGGTAGCTACATCTTGGACAGATCTACCCAGGTAAGTTTCAGTTTAGGCACAGGTAACCCTGTCACTACAGGTTTCAGCAAAGGCAAGGAAGTCTTTCTCACTTTTAATGCCACACAACAATGCAGATTCTAATTCTAGTAACTGTAGAGAGAAGATTCCCATAAAAGTTTATCAAAATACTAAGAAATGTTAACTTCATTAGTTCAACTAAAAAGATTTTTTATGTGTTTCTACAAAACACAATAAGTTTAATGTGGTGTTTCATCCACCCCTAGGGTATGCTCATTGAAGGACCACCGGGACCAAGAGGACCTGCTGTAAGTAGATTAATCACAATTTCCTTTATTGCATTTGATTTATCCACTGTGCTTTTGTATTCATGAGTTAACACAACATTAGCCTTATTATAGTTCCCAAACTGTTATCAGACTTAGCACTTTTAGAAGGGAGTAGAAAAGGGTCATCTCTAGCATTTTCAGTGACAGCATGCTACAAGCTGAGGGCACATGAAAAGCAAAGTTTTGAATGTTGACTATAAATCTTTGTAAGAAAAAACAGTATGCTACCTTATAAATTATTTTATCCGAATATGTGTTCATCATAAATTTCCAGAGAAAAAATAGTTCAAAAGTCTGCAAGCATTCAGCATAATTATGTCATTCATTTTCTATAGGGTCTTACAGGTCCCCCGGGTCTGCAAGGTCCTGTTGGTCCTCCAGGTGACCCTGGTGAAAGGGTAAGTCAACAAACAGATTATCCCATGTATTCATGGAATATCTTGCACTAATTGCTACAAGAATGAGTTAGATCCTGATCTGAAATAGATACACATAGGTTAGAAACTTCAGTGGGACTGAGGCTGATTCATTCAGCTGGGCAAATCAGCTGAGAATCTGGACAAACATTTTCTTAGCGATAGAAATATGTGCTGTAAATACAGGAAGACATTTAAGTTCCTATTTGTTTATATTTTTCTGGTTTGAAATATCCGGAAGTAATAGATACAAACATTTCATATGGATTTGAATGAATTTTAAAAAAATCAGTGTGGTCTCAACAGTAATATATACAAATAACAAGCTTTGCAGAATTAAAACACATGGGAATATTGAAAGTGATGGATTTAGATGATCTTGGAAGAATTAATTGGCCATATTCAATAATATATGGCATGAGAACCCTATCCAGTCATGAAATTAGTTAAAATTAAAGCTATTATTTTAATTTTACATGTTCTCATAAGCCTTTTCTTACTGCCACAACCAACACAATTTTAAAACAGCCCAAATATATTTATTTGAGGAAAATGTACAACTAAAAGAATTTCCTGTGTTTTATGAGTGACAGTCTACTGATGAATCTAGCATGTTCATGCTGTATTTATGCATACAAATGTTGAGAAGATGTTATCACTTCACTGTATAATGAGATAATATTAAAATCCCCAAAATGCTTTACCTTACTAGTAAGTAAGCATCCACACTTCTTTCATATTTCTGTCCTGTAGATTAACTAAATATTATGGAATTTGAACTTAAAAAATGGGAATTTTAGCATGTTGTAATGGAATACCTACTGATAGTACTTAGTTTTGTAACTGCCTGCCTACTGAATTCATCATAAGGAAATTCTTGGCTAAGCACATCATGCGCCTGTCATGGAACAGACATGACACAAATAAATAATTGTAGCAATTAGGCTGGGAGAAGAATGGATTGAGAGCAGCCCTGCAGAGAAGGACTTGAGGGTGTTGGTGGACAAGAAGCTTGACATGACCCAGCAATGTACGCTTGCAGCCAACCGTGTCCTTGGCTGCATGAAAGAAGCGTGACCAGCAAGTCAAAGGAGGAGGTTCTCCCCCTCTACCACTCGAGTGTACCTCTTCTATGAAGGCAGGCTGAATTGGGGGTGGGGAGGGCTGCAAGAGAGGTGGAGAGAGACTTTTTACAAGGGCACATAGTGCTAGGACAAGGGGAAGGTTTTTAAACTGAAAGAGGGCAGGTTTAGATTAGAAATTAGGAAGAAATTCTATACTGTGACAGTGGTGAGGCACTGGAACAGGTTGCCCAGTGTTCTTGAACACTTCCAGAACACCCTGGAAGTGTTCAAGGTGCGTTTGGATGGGGCCTTGAGCAACCTGGTCTAGTAGAAGGTGTCCCTACCCATGGCAGGGAGATTGAAACCAGTTTTTTAAGGTCTTTTCCAACCTAAGCCATTCTGTGAGAGTAAATTTAAGTGACTCAAAAGGTTTATCTTATGTAACTACCTTTTTGTTCTCATCCTTTTTCTCTCATCTCTTTGTTTTCTTAGGGTCCACCTGGTCGCCCTGGTCTTCCTGGTGCTGATGGTTTAGCAGGTCCCCCAGGTACCATGTTAATGTTGCCGGTAAGTTATGGTTACAGGGTAAGCAGCCTACAAAAAGTGAAAGTGTCTTTCAAGAAATGTATAGGTATTTTCTTTTTCCTTCTAATTTTGTCTGTGGAATGAGAGAATGATACCGAGTTTCTTGTATGGTGTAAGCATTTGAAATTCACATACATGTTGCCTTTTTTTCTCTCAGACAAAACATACGCTTTAGCTCCTGCATGGCTGCCAGATTGGAACCTACATGAATGAATTACAGACACTGAAAATCTCTTTATATTTTCAACAGTACCTACGTTTTGCTACTCTATGTACTAAACAAGGAGTTTGCTGTTGTACAGAGGGCCTGTACTCCCAATAGGCGGGTGTGCTTTCAAGTCGCATTGAGGGTTTTAAGTATTCCATGCTTAAAATCAGACTTCAGTGTCCTCTTTGAAGAGTCAGTGCATCCTTTGAATAGAAATATATGCACATAGCCAGCTCTGCTCCCACTGGAGTCAAAGCAAAACACCATCTGTTTTAGCAGGTGGAGGAGCAAGCCCAAAGCTGTTAAAGTATCTTCCAGTGTTGGGTACGAGAAGTACTGTGTGCATGGAATTAATTATTCCTGAGTGTGTGTATGGATGCGAAAGATCCGTGTCAACCCTGGGCATAGGCACACTGGACAAACTGTTGTGGGCAGTGAAAGATTCATGGCCCTGATATCCACTGTGCCTATGCCATACCTTTGGAAAGCTGTGCTTGTTGTTGCACCTTAACATCTCTGCAACATTGCAAATCTTCTGCCAGCAGTTTCATGAGCAATGGCAGTCCAGAAGCACAGGAATGAGTACTTAAATTTCATTCTGTAATTTATTTTGAAATTGTCAGAAATTACAAAAAACTTTTATTTTAGATGCCAAACATTTTTCAGTTTTGCATCTGCCTTAAATTACATTGCATTTTTTCTATGGGTAGTTACCAGTGTATGGAGAATTAATTAATTTTGGTACGTATTTTTATTGAAGTTTTGTAGGCAATTAAAGTCTATTTTGGCCTCTTTGTTAAACAAACAAGCAAACAAAAAAAATGAAAACCAAAATCCTATGAAATCAAGAAAATACTTGCTCATAAGGGATTAAATTTATACTTCAGTTCTAAACTATTACCAGAGACTTAATATTCATGTTGGATCCAGTGGCTTCCATGCAGCCATCTTCTGAAGTTAGTGGAGTCAACTAAAGGCTGTGACCTTGTGTCTTTGAAGTGGTTTGCACCAGTGAAGCAAATAACAAGTATGATTTAGATTTGATAAATTCTAAATAGTTTTCTTGTTTTGATATTTGCAGTTCCGCTTTGGTGGAGATGGTGAGAAGGGCCCAACAATCTCAGCCCAGGAAGCTCAAGCACAAGCTATTCTTCAGCAAGCTAGGGTGAGCACAAGGAGCCAAAACCTAGTTTGTTTTATGTGATATGAAGTCAAAGATGGGGGCTATTTGCTAACTCATTCCAAAACTGTGTTAGTATAGAATACGTATGCTGGGTGGCAGCTTTTTCTTGATACCTGTTGTTCTGTTTGTTTATATTCTCAGATTGCTATGAGAGGTCCACCTGGCCCTATGGGACTCACTGGAAGACCAGGTCCTGTGGTATGTAGACAAAACCGGGGCACAGATTTAAGAACATGATATTGCAGCCTATGGATCTCATTCTGGCCTTGCCTACACCTTTGTATTTGTACTTATTTTATTTGAAATTAATATTATATAACTAAAGCTATAGTTTGTATTCTTATTCAAGGTCTGCTATGCAACCTAAATACAAAATGACTTTTTATTGTAGATTTCGTGGTGTTTGCATAGAGCATACTAGTGGACTTAAAAAACTAGTGAATAGTTTTACATAAATAATTGAATATGCCTCTACAGTCAGTCATCTCCGTAAAACCACTAATACAATTTCTTGTACCAAATACGAAACTCTCCAGAAAGAGATACTAAAGCAAGAGTGTGCAGAACCACCTTCGCTCAATATTTAAGCTGAATCCAGAAAGTTTTTAAGAGGCATTCCTATAAGCATATAAGAGCCACACAGATTTCTAAAAGAATTATACTTTTTTTATTTCAGTCTTGAATTTGACTGGAATTACTGCTAATACCACATAATCTGGAAATGGCCCTGTGGATGTTAAAAAATCTTAGTATTTATACAGAGTGTATACACTTGTATTTTTAAGCAGATCTATACAACAGCAATTCTTTTCTAGAGTAATTCTTCCAAAGTAAATAGTCACTACCAAGCAGAGAATCTGGCTCACAGACTCCTGATTCATCATGGTTAGGGATGCAATACTTAAAAAGAGTCAAATATATCTGGTCTATTTCACAAACCCATGCACTATTTCCAGCAGTGTATTTAATTCAAGCAACCTGCAGTATAACATTCAGTCTATATAGACAGAACTGTAGAAGTGCTGTAAGCAAGGAGTGCTTTGAAAAGACTGCTATGATGTTGACAGTGGGTTGTATACCTTTAGCAGAGGTATGACCTGGGTTCATACTCATGCGTTCATGTTTTAAAAGCCTTCATGAATTTCTGTATGCAAAGTTCAGCAAGTTAATAATATTAATAGTTGTTTTGCTTCTAAACCACCAGGAGGCTCTAGAAACCCAACTCTTTGATCTAGAAACATTTTTTTGCCTACAGTTCCAAAAGCAAGTTTCTTGCTCTGTAAATTGTTTTTCTGCCCAACTTCTTTTAAGAATGAAAAA
The DNA here is from genome assembly GCA_013397565.1 of Ptilonorhynchus violaceus. Taxonomy (NCBI): domain Eukaryota; kingdom Metazoa; phylum Chordata; class Aves; order Passeriformes; family Ptilonorhynchidae; genus Ptilonorhynchus; species Ptilonorhynchus violaceus. The sequence continues at coordinate 778,693 of VZRJ01013067.1, read as the reverse complement.
GTTAGAGCCTTTACTCTATATATGAATTGTACTGTGTTAAATTAATTTAGTAGCCAATAAGATACATTTACAGGTATATTAGTTACTAAAAATCTTAAACATAGCAGTGTCAAAGCCCCAGTCTAGCCTCAGCTGAGTCTGGTATTCACATGCTTAATTAACATAGCATAAAAAATATCTGCCTAGAGATATTAAATGCAATCAATTATATTAATTAAAAGCAGATCTTATGTCAGAGAAACCCAGAGAGACAGTCACCACCTACCAAAGCCAGTCCCAGTTTGGCATCTGATTTTCAATTTGCTTAGGACTTGAAGTAATACCTGGAAGGTCAGTGGGAATCTTTCCACTGCAAGATGTGAGACCCAGCACTAAGTTAAGCCATTAGATTACTTCTCTCTTCCAATGTTCATGATGGTGAACATAGGAGGATTATCAATTTTAAAAGGTCTGCAACATTTGTTTCGTGTTAAGTACATACATTGGGCCACAACTTGTTTCAAAGGTCAAAAATGAAAAAATTCTTTTGCACATAACAACAAACTTCTGGATCTTCTTTCCCTGAGACTGTATTCCCTGTGTGCATGCCAAGATTTTTTTGGTTTATTTTGTTTGGTTTTGGGAGACCACTAACTTACTGTCTCTAGTTCTGCCCCTGATTCCATGTAGAGTATCTTACCCTGGATGAATATCTGGTTTATGTCTGTTTATGATTAAAATTTACTCTTAAAATCTGTATCTTCATTTCATAATAATAAAGAGATGTAGTTATATAGATTCTCCACTTCTTCAGGGCCAGATGCACAAAGAACTTGATTAAAACATCGCTGACATACATTACAAGATTAGACAGGGTATTTTTCATTGATAACAATGATCTTTGGATTGAACTCTGAGACTGTTATTTTCTGGTTTGAACAACACAGAAATAGATAAAGATAAAAAGAGGTGGCTTTCATCTGTCATATTCCCTACAATGGATGCACTTCTGTTTGCACCACTTATGTTCTTACTCTGCTCATACTTGGCTCTCAAATATTAATATAGAACAAAGAGTTACACTTGATCACATTTAAATCCATGGGAGTTTTCTTTGGTAAGAGAAATATTTCTGCCCAGTGTTTAGACAATGATATATCAAGGTATATCTGTAGATACAAATGGTGAATTCACACCTCCTGATGAATAGAGGATTATTTGTTATTTCTCCCTGTAATTCATGTGTAGAAATAGAAAGTAACTTACTAATTTAAAGAGGCTTTTGTATATTTAAACAATAGATGTTGCTTTTTTTCATCAAGGGTGGACCTGGAGCAGCAGGTGCTAAGGGTGAAAGCGGTGAACCAGGTCCCCAGGTACAACAATATTCCCTGTTATGTCTGAGCATGTTTTATTTCTAAGAAAATGTATTCATATCAATTAGAAGAAATCAATCAATTAAATGCTTTCTGCATGCAATTGAAGAAAAATATCTTTCACAATACTGTCTTATAAATTCAATAGCTTGATCAATATTAAAATCGTAGTTAAAATCAATAGCTTGATTGTTCATTCTGAAATATGAAGGTAGCAATCTTTGTCTAACAAAGAGCAATTATCACATGTAGAGTGTCATCACTTCAAAACCTGTTTTAATATTGTCACTTCAGGCTCTTTTCTCTGTTCAATAACTATATGTTAGTCTGCAACTGGATGGCCTTGGGCTCTGAACTTATCAGATCTCATAAGGTGAGGGAGGTTGAATTTAGTTGGTGATTAAACAGGCTATTTTCAAGAAAGATGTGACATAGCAAGAAGTCTTTAGGAATCACTGTATGTTTTGCTTCTTAGCTTTCTATTATATAAACTTCTCTGCAGTGATTTTGAAGAGCACTGAAACACATTGAAATCTTTCAGTTTAAACCGAAAAGCAATAAGGAGATTGTGAAAGAAATCATGATAGAAGTATCCAGAACAATAATTTTGCCAGATCTCAAGTGGTATCATGGATCTGATGTGCCTGTCTTAAAACTCCACATGGATACTTGCAGTAGAAAAATAAAACAAGAAAAAAGAAAAAAAAAGCATTCTGAACAGCTGGTCAGTCTTTCAATTTGCTTGCTTACATTTGTAGTATTTTTTCTTTTCTACACGATATTCTTGGATGGCTTGTCCTTACCATTGCTTTTTTTCACGTGAAGAAGATGCATTTGTATAGGGGATGAGAAAATTTCCACCGTTATGCACACACAGTCATCAGTGAAAGTAACGTGTATTTGAAAAGTGGAGTGAGTTTTTTCGATGTAGGATAATTTGGTCTCTCTCTAGTTGAAACTATGTTGTGTAGAGCTAAGACAGCATGTGAGCTGTTTACCAGCACAAGTCATGTTTGTGTTTAAGTTAGGGGTCTGAAATAGGCACTCTTGAGTTTTCATATAATTATAATGGGACTAAAATAATTTTGGCATGAGGGGAAGAAGGTTTGTCAAACTACAGGACAGATCTTTAAAGCCATGAAAAGAATGTAAGAAACTTATATATTTAAAGGATGACTTATGCGATGTATAGTGCCATCTCATGAAAACTCGTGTTACAATTGGTAGTGCTAAGGCCGATTTAGATGCCTGTGTACTTTTAAAACTAATGGGAATTTGGGAACCAGAATCCATCTCCTGGGGAAAAAATGCAGCTTTGTGTATAAAAAAATCTTATCTTGTTATTGAGATGAGGTTTTTAACTAGCTTTTTGCTGATATTAATGTGATTCTAAGAATTACCCTCTTTAAATTCAGGGTCCTCGTGGTGTCCAAGGTGCCCCTGGTCCAAGTGGAAAAGCTGGAAAAAGGGTAGGTAGCATAAAGATCAGTTCTGCTCTGGGTAAATAGCTTTTATTTAAATGTATTTAAATATTAACAATTCCATTAATATGATTCCATTGCATTTTCAAATGTTTGCCGCTTTGGGTTTTTGCAGGGACGTCCTGGAGCTGATGGTGCCAGAGGAATGCCAGGAGAACCTGGTGCAAAGGTAAAATAATAATGAGACCTGAGGCTTTATTTCAGTCTTGGAATGGGCTAGACAGATTTTATGTAGGTACCACAGTTTCATCTAGGCCAACACAGAATTCTTCTCTCAAGTGAAAATACTGAAGTTTCAGATAGCTGGGTCAGATGCAAGAGCTGAGAATGAATTATGCATTTAAAATATGATAAGTAATGGTGATGCCTAATAGTCTGACCTTGAAGAAACCTGATTCTTGGAGCATGATTCCTCTCTGAGTCAGTTTCTAGTTGCAGAGTATCAGTAATGGTAAATTCAGTTTTGCAACTGCAAAATGCAGCTAGAATCAAGCTCTTCATTTCAATGTGAAGTTTCCTTTTATAAATGGCATAACCACAGGACAGTGAAAAAGGTGTAGCATCTTCTCTTGCTACAATTCGTAGAAGCAAATTTCGTGAGTTTGATCTGTATGCTCACCCCCATGTGTTTCATTTGATAACAAAAGTGTACATACAACCAAGGGTAGAAATTAAGTTTTAGGAGGAAAGCAGTATTTACTCAGACAATGTAACAGTTGTTTACTGAAGCTGTGATTTCTTCTTTCCTAGGGTGACAGGGGATTTGATGGTCTTCCTGGCCTCCCTGGTGACAAAGGTAACCGGGTAAGAAGAAAGATATGTATGTTTATACAACACCAAATTAATACTGTCACAAAAATAATACATTATTCATTAAGAATAGCACTAAGGACTGAGGGGAAAGTTAAAACAGAATGTCAGCTTTTCACACTACAAATAATATCTGTACTGTCAGGAAATGTATTCCTTGTGAAACTTTTTAGTAATATCAATCAATAGACAACAATACATATATATATTTATGGTTTAAATATATTTGCAGAATTTAGATCATATGTTCAGCTAGGTTTTGCTCTCATTTTTCTTAGTTCAAGAATTTGCCTGTTGGGCTTTAAGTAATTGCTGTAAAGGAAAGAGTAATAGAGAAAGGAAACTAGCATGGCGTTTCTGTATCAGGAGCATGCCAAATTTTAACTTTCTTAGAAGCTTGCTCAAAAAAGTAGATATGAATATTTCAATTGCAAACTGAATTGTTTAGTGTGGCTTATTCCAACAACTACAGCTTAAAGAAAGGTCACAGTCAAGTCAGATTAAGTTAGGAAAACTTGGAGTAATATTTAAAAAACTAATGTACTTGTTCCTTTTGTTCTACAAAGTTCTATGGGACGAGACTTCATCTTTCCCCACAAAGTGCCGAAATAATCACAGCCAGGGATTTCCGCTTTAGATTATACCCCTAATGTAGGTTCTAGCAACCTACTGAATGTCCCTCCTTTACTGTTGTCCTCGTAAGTGTAATGCACCATAAAAGAAACAGTGAAGGGAATGTCAACAAAACCATTTCTGTATGTGCTCACGACCAAGGAATTATTACCTCACCCTCACCCTTCAATGGGTAAGCACAGTTGTACTTCTTAGAAAATCTCAACTGTGTTGGCTACTGACCCTAATGTAGTTCTTTTTAATAGCATCTAAGGATACTCTTTTGAGTTCTGTTTGCAATGAGGAAGGAAATTCTGCTGTCATGAAGAATTTCGTTATTCCTCTCTCATTATCCCCTTTTAGGTAAAGAGTGTAAAGCAATCAGTGCATCCCATAATTGAAGCCCAGTGTGCTCAGCAGGCCAACAGCAGAGGGGGCTCGGCATTAAGCACTTGCCACATGCACTCTGAGGGCTGAGCAGAAATTTGGCCTGAGTCAGGCAATGTGTGTCTGCTTTCCAGGCTGGAATACTAGACTTGTCCGGGGCACCTTCCAAGTCATAAAGAAATAAAAAATTTTTTGCAAATATTCAAGTTGTTTCATATTTCCTTAAAAAAAGAAAAAAAAATCCCCCCCAAAAAAAGAAAAATAAGTTTGGGTTGAAATTTGAATAATAGTAATGAAAATAATGACTTATCTTCATAATTTCTTTCATCCCGCTATTTAAAAATCACTACATTCTTGTGTTTCTGTGGAAATCTTCTGTAAAAGTATGCACTATGATCCTTGTGAAAGCAGCTCAGTTCAAAGCCAGATAAGATGGCTGTAGCTCTTGGGGTTATATATAGTGACAGATTATAATACAAATCTTCAGTTCTCTTTGGTTTGCAATAATAAACACAGCAAGACAAGTTAAATACTTTTTCTGTTGAAGTTGCATTTCAGCTGTAAAAGAATCAATGTTGAAAACCCATAACTTTAGAATACAAGTTTCAGGACTGATTTTAGGATTAGTCATGTTGGACATAGGAGTTGTAAACTGGATGTCTCTCATAGGTTATGTCTCTGGCAAATACAAGTTGTCATACAAGTTACTGAATGAGATTCTCTGACTTTCAATGTAGAGCAGATCACACCACATGGTGTAATATTCCTTTTAACCTCAATGTCTGTGACTTTTGAACTTTTCTTACTTGGATTTACTAGACACATAACTCTTCTCCAGTATAAAAGCAAGACGCCATATACTTCAAAAAAAGGTCCAACAAAAAAGAAATTCAGGCTTTAAGAGAACATTTTAAGGGAAGAAATACAAAATTGAAAAACTGAGAATGCTGATAATTATAGGAGGTTTTGTTCTTACGGAATGACAATACCAGGACACGAAATGTGTGCTTCTAATCTAAATCTAAGTACCATGTGACGGCAAGAAGAGAAAGGTATCCCTTAAGGGGATAAACTCTTTCAACATTTGAAAGCCCAAATCAGTCTTCACCTGGATATTAATTGGAACCCAGAGGACAGACCATGCATCTCGTGTCTTCTTTCAGGAGTGTCATTTAGCACGTAGAAAAACACTTTCTCTACCTGCAGATAATGTTGAGTAGTTCATTATAGCACCTAGCAGAACATAGAGACTGCTGTATTAATTCATCTTGAAGGTATGAGAGTGCAGTTCATAAAATTGCATTTTCTCTTCCATGCTGGGGAGAGAGGGGGGGGGAAGAAAGTCAGTAGAATAAAATCCTAACATCCCTAGTACTGGGGGGTGTGCTCTGGGGTATATGAGGGTTACCTAAAATTCCCTAGGAAAGTTTGAAAATGTAAAGAACAGAGCCACTAAACAGTGACTCCATATATCTCTACCAGAATCCACAGCAGTGGTCAGGCTCCTTGGAGACACTGATAAAATTAAGGCAAACAGCATGAATACTTGGTTGTTGTCCAGTGCCAGAAGGAAGTCACAGTCTCAACGCCCGCTGCCCAGAAGGAGGTCAGCCAGTGGCGTTTGAGCTCTGTAGCACACTAGCTCTCTTTAGGAATTGGGAAAGAAAAATAAATCCTAAAAGTATGGTCCAGAATCTACTGAGGCTCTGCATATATAGACTTGAAAAGCCCCAACCTCTGAGGGGAAGTGTGGAAGTCTGGATGCCTTCCAAAGCCTCAGACAAACCAGTCCCAAGGCTCTCAGTAGCTGGTGCCAGGGTGCGTGGTTCTGAAAGGTGGTTAGTAAATCTCTGTATTCCTGGGCCCTACAATTGGTTTATTAACTTCTGCCCCATGTGCATATGGCTTGTTTTAGTGGCAGAAATACATCATGTGGGGGGAGAGGGAAGGTGTTGATGAGACAAAGGAAAACATGGGTAACACTACCTTTTGTAGCAGTAGCTTGTCTGTGTTCTGGGGCCAAAAATCACAGAATGAGAGAATTACAGAATATTCTGAATTGGAAGGGACCCACAAGGATCACCAAGTCCAACTCTTGTTACAGAGTGAAATTGTACAAACACAAATTATTCATTGTTTAAAAAATGCTCATTTGTTTTTATACTAATGTAATGAAAGATTTTACTGAGTACTATAACCTACAGATTTGTATCACTGTGTCAAGACATGTTTTGACACATCAAACTTCAGCTAACATATTTGTTTTCATTTCTCCTCCCATCCATTATTATTTCCAGCAGCAGAAAGTTTCCAGCAGTTATTTTAATGACTTTTCTTATCCTACAGGGAGACCGTGGCCCACAGGGACCTCCTGGCTTACCTGGTGAAGATGGATCAAGAGTAAGTTGCTATTCACACAGGAAAATCCAGAGTGAATCCTCATATAATGAGAATATGGTCATGATATGTTTGGTTTTTTTCTAAAACTTGTTTACCTTTTGTACAAAAACAGGGAGAAGATGGGGAAGTTGGACCAAGAGGTCTCCCAGGTGAAGCTGTAAGCAATTCTTTCTTATTCTTCTGTTTCTGTTACAAACAAAAGTCACTTTCATATTTTTCTCCATTCTGTGGAACTGTTCTGAAGTCCAGGTATAAAAATTTTTGCATGTGTTTGTGTAAAGAGAATACTGATTCTGGCTGAAAAGCAAACAAATGGACAGTTTTGTTAGGGTTGAAACACCACTTACAGGATTAGAATTAAGTCTGGGATATATTCAGCTAAGTATAGACAACTTGCATAATCACAAATGCCATTTCATATCCTATTGAGTAACATCCGCCACTGCAGTCCTTGATACATTAGAACACAACCAAGCCACACTGCTTTAAAAATGTTTTCTAAACATCTGCTTATTAGAAAATAGGGCCTGGGTTCTCCTCTTTTTTCACACTACTGTCCTTCATTGTGTATTTTACACTTGTTTCACATACAGAATTTCCATTCCTGTCAGTTGGAATTCTGCAGGTGCTGTCACTGCAGAACAGAGTTCTGCATTGCAGGCAAGAAATCAAGCCTCAGAAAGGGGAATTTTACCCTAAATGTCTGATATACTGCTGCTACTCACAAGGTACAAGGAAGTGCTACAGAGTCAGTGTCAGTGATTTCTGACTGTATCATACATGAGGAGACTGGAGACTCAGTTCTGCCTACTTTAGCAGCATGACATGAATGATGACATGAATGATGAAAACTAGTACTCATTTATATAGTATAAAACCAAAAGATTATGCTATAAACACAAATCTTGTTCACCTTATTTAAGAGAATAGCCATTGGTCTTCTGTGAATTTTTTAGGGATAAGAGGAATAAATCTGATTTTGGTTTCCAGAATGTCTTGTATTTATTGTAATAAAATTAATAGCAATTTTTAATTATCTATTGGATCTTTACTACAGATAAAAGCACAATTTTACACAGAGTATGACACACCATCATATTTTAAAAATACAGGAATACAAATATGTATGTTGCTGTTCAGATCAGACCTTCAGGCCAAGATACAGCTGAAATTTTAGTGGAAGATGTTGTGCCAGTGTTCTGCACCAGGAAATACAAATAGGAATCTCCCACCTTTCTCTGCAATGACCATACAGAAGCTAAATCAAAGCTTCCACTGACATCCTGTTCAGACATAAGATGTACTTGATGAAAATCTCTTACCAGTGAATTTTTCCCTTTCTTCCTTTCTTTCTTCCTAAACACCCATGCTGCCTTGCTTTCATCCTTCCTATTCCTTTTTACATTCCTTGGCCAGTCTTGCTTACGGGTGTCTCTGTTCAGAAAAAATCATGCAGGTGTCAATGGGTGTTTCTTCTCTTCCAGGGTCCACGGGGATTACTGGGCCCCAGAGGAACACCTGGGCCCCCTGGACAACCTGTACGTATGAGTTGTTCTGCATTTACAATTTCCAGAAGAAAAATCGAAGTCCACTGAAAGTTGCTCATGTTCTATTGTTTGTTGTAGGGCATTGCAGGTATTGATGGACCTTCAGGCCCAAAAGGAAACATGGTGAGTAAGTAAACTGGGAATTAAAAAGATTCTAAGAATCCTTTCCACATTCTCTCATCCCTGCAACTATGCCAGCCCTTCCATTTAATTAAACTTTTCTGTCAAAATATTCAGATTCATTATGATTTTATATGGAAAAGACAAGGCTTCTGTTACTTAGTTTTCAGCCAAAAGGCCTGACCATGCTTTCTCTCAGGCTCCTTTAGCACCATGGACTCCAGTGCTTAGTTCCTATGTGTGGGCTGTTATTTTCTATTAAAGAAAAGGTCATGATATTCATTAGCATGAAAAAATTTCATACTGGAGAGAAAGTTGCTGGTAGACTTTAAAGAGGGAGGAACAAAGATGATTTTGTATTCCTTTTAGTCCTGACAATGAAGATCTGTAGTGCAGAAATGCAGACCTAATGCCCTACTATTTTTTTGCATGGTAGGGTCCTCAAGGGGAACCAGGACCTCCTGGTCAGCAAGGAATTCCAGGCCCACAAGTAAGTGTAAAATAACTCTCAAGAAATACGATGTAATGTGCAGCAAATGTTTAATAAATGGAAATTACTAAAAGGTTAGCTTTTCATGTGCAAAACCGATAAAGCTTCAAGGATTTTGTAAATAATGCTGCAAATGTGCCGAGGGCAGTGGGAGTAGAATTTTCAAGTGAGTTTTCAGAGGGATTTTTCATTCAGGAGAAAAATGACTCATTCAGTGTTCCTGGAATGCAGCAGGAATGGCCACACCTGGAGGAGGGTTCTGAATAGGATCTTGTTACAGACCTACTGCCAGAATAGTGGCTTGTGCAAAAGACTCACACAAAACTCCTGATCTAACTTGTAAGGGGGGAAAAAAGCCACTTGTATTTGCCAGTGTGTTTAAACAGATTAATGAGGGACCTTTAGTAGGGTGAATGTATGTATATTGTTCTCCTTGGTTTCTCACACTGGTTTCTTTCTAACAGGGGCTTCCTGGTCCTCAAGGTCCTATTGGGCCTCCTGGTGAAAAAGTAAGTTACAGCATTATTTTGTTACTTTACAGTCAGTTCTGTACAACAACCTTGTTTATGAGCTTGAGGGCTTTGCTATATTTTATAGAATAGTAACCTAGATTTAAATACTAGATCTTCCTGAAATCATCAAATAAATGAATAACCAATGAATAACCAATGTCTTTCCTCTCATATACACTTTTTCACAAGTATAATTTCCTCCCTTTATTTTGGATTAATTTTCTGTTATTAACTTTAGAATGCCATCTACAATATTAAAAAATATGTAATTGTATGTTACTTAATTTCACAGCGAGATGCAGAAATTATTTTCATTAATCTCTTTTTCATAACAAAGTTTTAGCTACTCAAGTCTGATTCTATTATTTTGTCAAGGATTATATTATGACATAACTCTACAGTATAATTGGCATACTGTAGTGTCATTTGGTGGCTTTTTCCTTATCTGTTTGCACATGTTCTTGTGGCGTGAAACATGTCTTCTGTTCATTTAAAACAGATCACTATTGAATTTTATGCTAATTTTACTTTTCTCCCATTTTTGCTGAATTCCTGCTCAATTCATTCTTCTTTGATTTTTCCCCTCTTCACTGTTTACTATATTCTTCTGGAGAAATTGATACCTTTTTTCTGTCAGTGTGCTTAAGTATTATTCTAGCAAAATGGACAAATTCTACAACGTATGCATTTCCTAGATTTTCACAAAGGCATACCACACCTTTCAGCCATGAGCACTGGAGTTCTATCACCTGTACTCTTTGCCTCTTTAACTTGTTGAAAACTTTCAGTGATGAATCCTTTTATTCCTGAAATTCTAAATAATAGCTAATTTTGTACACTGGAGAATTCTTCCCTGCCTTGTGTTATGTGTGTGCATGTTTGTAGGGTAATTCCTGAAGCCTGTTCTCAGGCAAGAATCTCACTGAAAAATACAGGTGATTTGTGTTGGCTAAAGATTGTAAAAACTGGCCTTGCATTTATTTATTGTATGATAGTGTCATTCTGGCTTTAGTTTTGTTATATTTTTGGTTTATCGCTGATAACCATATCAAGGGATTTAGGTATAATTGCATTTTGTATCCTTAGCTCTTAGTGTCACATGTGTTGGGCATGTTTTTTATTGTTTTTAAGATGTGTCTGTTACTGCATTTAGGGACCACAAGGCAAGCCTGGCCTTCCTGGCCTTCCCGGTTCTGATGGGCCTCCTGTAAGTAAACAAATATTTAATCCCCTGAATGTTTAAATACTTTTACCAACTGATAAATATTTCTGGATACCTGTGTTGCAAAAACAAAATGAAGGGGAAAAGCAGTGGTAGTCTTAGTTGGCAACAGCATTTTAAAATCTGTCTAAAATCCCCATATCATTAGAGCTGTTAAAACTAAGAGAATTACATTTTTGAAGCAGCTGCTAAAAATGTCTGTGGGCTTTTAAAATGTGGTACCAGATGATGAAATGCATTTGCAACATCTTCAGGGATGCATAACTTACTAGCACACAAAGGGCCAGATACTGTTTCACTGCAGTCCTCCCCACGTCAGTATGGCAAAGCAAATCACCTGTAAAAATGCTCACCGCTTGTTCTCTGAGGAAACAAAATAGACTGGATCTTCCTCAGCTTCCTGACCTAAGGTCCATATTATGTGTTTGGGATGCTTCTTTTGTTGTTTAAACTGGGATGCACCTAAGCCACGCTTGTGATTGCCAGGAAATTCAGCTTCACTCTGAGGATGCATTCGCTCAGGTGAACAGAGAGTGAACAGCATAGCTTAGGCATTCAGCTTAAATGGAGTCATTGTCCTTAATGACATGCCCATACACTTGGTTTTTTGCATCAAAACCATAATTTTTTAACAAAACTCTTGCCTCTCTCTCACCAAGAGCCATTAGACAATGTTATTTCTGAGACCTTATCTCTCCTCCCCATGCAATTGTCCCTTACAATTTTTCTTTTAGGTTAAATCTGTATTTCTTAAACCTGACTTTTAGCAAGGTTTACCAAAGTCACTGCAAATATATTGCAAATCTACTCTTTTACCTGCCAAGGTACAGTTTTAGTGGAGAATATTATGTATGCAATGATAGTCCAGCTGAGGGTCTGTAATTTTAAATCATTGTCTAAACATTTGAATGCTTCCCCTTGTATGCTGGAAGCAACGTTAATTTCCAAATGTAAGCACTATTTATCATTGCATCTTGTTCAACCTTAAAGGCAGGAGGAGAATGCTGTAAGAGATAATCAGGTGTTAGCACAGGTTTGTACCTGATGTACATCCCTACTGTGGTGGATCGGTCCCGGTCAGCAGCTAAACACCCACCTACTCACTTGCTCACTCCTCCCACAGCAGGGTAGGGGACAGAATCAGAAGATCAAAAGCAAGAAAACTCCTGGGTTGAGGTAACAACAGCTGGATAAGTGGAACAAAGCTATGCACACAAGCAAAGTAAAATAAGGAAGTCATTCACTGCTTCCAACCTGCAGGCAGATGGCCAGCCACTTGCTGGAAAGTTGGGCTGCAGCACATGTAAGGGTTACTTGTGAAGACTGACACCATAACTATTAATGATTATGAATGCCCTTCTTCCTCCTCCTTTCCCTGACCTTTTATTACTGAGTATGACATCATATGGCATGGAATATTTCCCTGGTCAATTTGAAACAGTGTCCCAGTTGTGTCCCCTCATGGCTCCTTGCCCACCCCCAGCCTAGTCACTCATAAACAATTATCTGTTAATCTTTAGTTGCATTAAATTGCCTTTAAATTTTGCAGCATTTTAGTGTAAATTTTGTAAGAAAGAAAAACAATGGATTGACTAATGTTTTGAGTGCTGTAGTATTAATGTCAGTGATATAGAGCAAAGCCTAAGGTGTAAATTTATTTTGTTTTAAAAGCAAGTCACAGTTTAAAACAAAGACATAGAATGTTGAAACTAAATCAGCTTTCTATTGAATCTTTTGATAAATTCTGTAATTTAAAAAATATTTTTAGGAATGTCTTCATGCTACAATAGAGATCACTCTGGTTTCAAAATCAAAGTTGAGATTCTCTTGCATTAAAAGCATCTTACTGCTGAAGCATTAACTAAACAGAAGGACTGGTCAGCATATTCCTGAAAATATTGACATGAATGTAGCTATTGTCCAGCTTTTCTTTTGTTATGTAAATTAAATTCGTATTGAAAGTAAAATTGTTCCTCAAAATTTTGTGTGTCTGTTCTAATGTAGAAGAAATGTGATTAGTGACCTGAAATTCAAATGTTTAAATAATTTTATTTGTATAATAAAATGTCATTACTTAAAAATTATTACTTTACAAATCAGATACATTTCTCTTAAATCAGGGTCATCCTGGCAAAGAGGGTCAGTCTGGAGATAAAGGTGCATTGGTGAGTTTTAAAACTTTTCCATTTATTTACATTGATTTCAAGAAAACTTTTGGTAGTTTTTCATCTTTATGACAGATTTGTTGCTACAAGAACTATTTAAGAAGATAGCAGAAAATCCGTGACACATTCAAAGCATCTTTTTCAGAAAACATATATTCAAAATATTAGAGATTGTAAATAATATAAAGATTAGTCTTTTAAATTAAACCTCATTTTGGAGTTGGCAGAGTGACAATCCGAAATTGCATACATTTAATAAAAAAAACTTACTGATATTTTGGGTTTTAATTTCTGTTGTATGGACTACCCACAAAAGCTCTTCAGAATGTATTTTGTTGAAGACTTAAAAACACATGCTAAGACCTTGCATTTTTTAGGTCATCTTCAACTCAGCGTCAGTGTAAAGTAATTTTTTTTTTCCTTATGAAGTCCTGAAGAGCCTTGAAGCTCGTTAAAGTGTTCTGCTTACTCAGTATTCATCCTTATTTATCCAGAATAGCACCCGTTATAGCACCTGAATTCAGTTTCAGTTTTCAGGGGCAATACTAAAAGGTTGTATTCTGGATGACAGGATGGGTGAATTAATAGGACAGTTCAGAAAGTACAGCACCACTGACATCAGCATATATTTGTCAAAAATATTGTTATCTGTAAAAGACTTGTAAATTTTATCCTGATTTCTTAAGAAAATAAAGCTTACACAGAGAATTTATGTTTTGGATGTCCAGGTGTGTGACCATCTGTCAGTGGTTTCTTACTTTTAAATGCACTGTTCAATTTCAGCCAAATTTGATAGAAAGTTTGGTTTCTCAGAGATGTTAACAGTCTAAAGGTTTTGTGGAAAAGCACTTTGGAAAGAGGAAAAAGACCCTATCGATGTCCCTATTAGTGAAATATTTTGTTATCTGTTCATCTCAGACATCAGAGAATCAAGAGCAGCTCAGCCTCAGTCAGACACAGATACCATGTTTCCAGGCTTCCCTGCTTGCATCCTTCACAGAACTCAGTTTCTTTAGGCCCTGCCATTGTATTGCATAGTGTCAAAGTTAAGCATCTTTAAAATACTCAACAAAATGTAACTAACAGAATCCAGACACCAGTCAGTATTAATAGCACCATGAGCCTTTTAGCTTCCAGGCTTGGGATGTCTTTTTTTTTGTTTCTTTTAAGACCATGGTTTTTATTATTCCCGTTATTTTGATATCTATTTTTGACTTGTGTCATCATCTTAATTAACATATAAATTTTCTGCAATAAAACACCACTGGTTTCTAATTGGCATATTTTTGTTAGTTTCTGATTGTTTGTTCCTTTTTACAATTACCATTGTTTCAGAGAATTTATGTTATGGATAGATGCTTCCCAAATATACAAGTTAGATCCAACTTCATAATTCTATTAATAGTTTACAGTGACATTGAAGGGTGCTTTGTGATGCCTTAACTCTTCTTAGTGGCAGGCAGCCCAGAGTTATTTTACTGTCTCACACAAGACTACTGCATTATAGTGAAAGAATAAAGATTAGATTCTGAAGAGAACTGCTTGCTAACCAAAAACTGTACAAACAAAGGTTCTTTACTCCAATATATTTTAGGGGCCTCCAGGTCCTCAGGGTCCAATTGGCTATCCAGGTCCTCGTGGTGTAAAGGTAAGATTTAGTTATTGGATTCCTCCCCTCACCCCTCTTGAATATATGCAAGTGGGTAATTCTTTATATTCTTCCTTTAGGGTGCTGATGGTGTACGTGGACTCAAGGGATCCAAAGGTGAAAAGGTAAATCTGACTGCAGTTAATTCTTTTCCTTTTTTACACTGCAACATCCTTCACTGCATTGTGCTTTATCTCACAGTAGTGAGTTTATTTTTGCCTTTTCCTAAGGACCTACCAAGCCCGATTCCTAAATCAGTGACCTCCATGGTTATTTACACTGGTACAAAGTGAATATAAAACCTTCAGGTTTTAGAGTGGTTTTCAATCCTCTCCACACCAGTTTAAGTAACTTGTCTCTAAAGTGGCCTTAAGTAGAGAATTGGACATTCCCTCTCTTGTTAGTAGATACTGTAGTGGTTATTAAGAAGCTTGTGCATCAGAGAGATTTGTGGTGACAATACTGGGTTTTTATCTGTTTTGGTAGAGCCATGAGATAGATCTATGTTTTTTATGTACATCATGCAATGGCTTTCTAGGCTCAAGGTATTTTGTCCCAGATCTTTGGCTTTGCCAAAGTGATGGACAGCCCCAGTCAGATACATATATATAAATGTGAAAAAAGCTCTCATTTCCCCTGGTACCATTAGTTCTGTGTGTAGAGCTCTTAGTAGAGCAATCAAACACTGTGATCTATAGTGACTCCTGATGGTCTACAGTGGCTGAAACTGCAGCCAGTGTTGGTTTAAATCCACGCTTCCCTCAGCGCTCAAAAAAGGAGACAGACAACAAATACCATCAGTCATACCTCCTGACCACACAGGCAAATTCAGTCTTGTGGCTCTGGTGGTTGTAGAGATATATTTATAGATATTTCTAAAGCAGAAGACTCAGTCTTGCCAAAAAGCTTTGATTCAGAACTTGGCTCAGATGCCAAGAGCTGCTGTACATTTTCAAGCCTTCCTAAACCACAGTTTGTCTAGTCTGCATTCTCATTTTAGAGTTGCTCATTAAATCTAAGCTGAAAAAGAGTGTGTTTAATATCTGTGGAGACTGAACTGTTCAAAAACCCACCTTTTTCTTGTGCCTTATTGAATGACTAATAATCTAGCTTGGACAAAATACAAGACTCCTATATAAATACACTTAACATATGTATGTGTATATATATATATATCTGTGTATATCAATGAATACTGGTTAGCATAATATCCACAATACTTCTGTTTTCCTAAAAATTCATGTCACAGTTGCAGTAAGAGAGTGAATTCTACTCAATACCTCCAAAGGTCACACAAAGATATTTAGTAGTTTGTTCTCTTAGGTGCATTCACAGGCCTTTTTTTACTGAACTTATTCAGCTGCCATTGCATGGGGGAAAGCACTGCAAGAGAACAAAATAAATAAACTTAGCATTCAGGAAAGCCTCTGTAGATCTAGAATGGTATCATGGATATCAGGGGAGGCCTATCTCTGTACTGGCCAGTAAATGTGACTAGAACTCTTTAGCTGTTTTATTTTTTGTTAAGAGCAGAAGAGGA
Organism: Ptilonorhynchus violaceus; assembly: GCA_013397565.1. Lineage (NCBI taxonomy): Eukaryota > Metazoa > Chordata > Aves > Passeriformes > Ptilonorhynchidae > Ptilonorhynchus > Ptilonorhynchus violaceus. The sequence continues at coordinate 762,404 of VZRJ01013067.1, read as the reverse complement.
AATAGAGCATTCAGCTCTCTCCTCCTACATGGAATAAAATCAACCTCTTGTAGATCTCAATAGCTGGAACCTCACTGTGAAAGCTGAAGAAGAGTTTCAGTTCATCTGGCAGCTATTTGGTCAGTAGCTGGCACATGGTCAGTCCTTGCTGATATGTTGCTAAGGGTTCTCATGTAATTATTACTGTCCACGGCCATAACTGAGCAACTTTTACAACTAAAGCTTTTTTGATGTATTCTTCACTCAGCCTTTTTCATTTCTTTCTAAATTTTAAGAAAAGCCACCTTAAAATATGAATTCATGCAATATAAGATGACCACATAAAATTTTGTTTCACCATGTAGAAACAAACATTTTAGACTGGCTTTCAGTATTTTTTTTCAATGAATCACAGTGTCACATCTTTATTACATTAACACATTTTATTGAGAAACTATATTTGCTTGTTTGTTGTTTTTTTTTTTTTTTTTAATTTTGATGCCTCCTTGCCTATTTTGAGCTGTTTACCACTGGCAGATCTATTTCTATCACCCTTTCTAGGGTTATTTGTTGCGTGCACTATGACTACTTCCAAACAAAGTCAAAATGGCTTTAGCCCTGCAGTCCATCTCACTTGCTGACCAGGGAGAAGATAAAAGTTTTGTGAGCCCAGGAAGGCAAAAGAAAACTTCTTTTTCAATGTGAGGATTAAATACAAAGCTTTCTTGCTTCTTTTTGGTTTGGGTTTGGTTTTTTTTTTCAGTAATGTGAAGCACATTATCACTCTCTCCTTGTTTTATTGACAGTCCAAATATTACTCTAAGTCAGCAATATTACTTCAGCATGTAAAAAAAATAATGGCATCATAGTAAAGCATTTTACTATGTTCTTCTTCATCACAAGGACTTTTGCTGCCATGTTACAACTAAGCATCAGATGAAAATGGAGTCAATAATCTTTGTTGTCTAGATATTGGAACAGTAGTTTTATGATGAGTTAGTCTCTGAAAGAGAGAAGCATAAGCTGATCAGTTTATGCTGGAGCAAGACATAAACAACTCTGCTGAACACATCTGGAGATTTCTGCTTGTATCTGAACTAACTCATACAGGTGTAAATGAAACTTGTCTGAATACTGTCTGCTTGTACTTCAGCATGGAGTCCTATTGAATTGCTTGGAGTAAATTCTCTGCCAGAATTTGCTAGGAAGTAAATAAATAATTTGTACTATTACTACCAATAATAATGTGCACCTGTTTTGCCACTTTAAAATGGATTCAGTCTTAATGTTCTTTTTTTTTTTCTACTTACTTTCAATCACTTCAGCCAATGAGAGTAGGCAGGGCTAGGAATTGCTGGACATCAAACTGCTGTATAGAGATGACTACTTCTTTTAAGTTATGAATATTTTATATCTTTTTTTGGTCAATTTATTAAGATGTCACGACCAGTCAACTTTTTGATTCCTTTCATGATTCTTTTAAGGCACTAGTTTAAAAGAAAAACTGCTTAAGAGGGAAGTTCTGCTATCAAAAGGATAACACTGAATAATTTGTCACCAATTTTGTATTTCATTGAATGGATGACTGTATTGAAAAGAATGGTGATCAAAAACACCTCAGGAGTTAAGAAAGGACTTTTCAAGATAATTCATATTAAAAGAGATTAATTACATTGTTTCTACCTTTAAATAGATTTTTGAACAGCTGTTTTTAAGAGTTTTCAAACTAATAATTCATTTTGTGCAGTGCGCTGATATATTTCCTATAAACCAGTAGTAGCCAGATTAGATTTTCTGGTGTCTGAAGTTCCCACTTTATCTATGCAAGTTATTGTAATCTGTAATGAGTGTATTTTCTCATTCTTTTTGCCAAGTAAAAAATCCTCTATATTACTAAATCTTTACACACATTTCTGCCTTTTTTAGGGTGAAGATGGTTTTCCAGGATTTAAAGGTGACATGGGTCTTAAAGGTGACCGGGTAAGTGTTTATCCATAACCCACATGTTCTTGAAAGTTTCAGTGTTATTATTTTGAAAGGATCACTGAAATGAAAATATATATTTAAACCAAAAATAAAATAAAGCTTCTAGCTTAAATTGTTGCTATTCCCTGTGCATGCACAAATATGAGCCAGAGGTGATTCTTGTGAATGAACAATGACACAGGAAGAGAAAGTCAGTCTTGAATATCCATTTCACTAAGCTTCTTGCTAGGGAATCTCCTTTTCCAGATTCCAAGATCTCCAGTATTTGCCTGAGGACAATTTATCTATCCAGGATAAAGATGTTTCCATTCCAACCCAGCATCGTGCAAATCCCTGCCAAAATGTTGTTTATTTAGCCCAATGGGCAATTACTTCCTTTCATAGGAAGTGCTGTGGAGGTTCTAAAAAAACTTCTCATAAGAGGCCCTTGGCCTGTATCTGTTGTCTGTATACATAAATAACTGTGAAGGTAGTATCCACATAAGTACTTAGATAAAGACAATTTTCTTTCTATGGACTGCCAGGGTGCCTTCACAAGAATTTAGGAAAGGAAAAATAAGAATACACAGTTTCCAAATGCAGCTGTCTTCAGGCAAGACAACTAGGCTCTTGCTTGTGAAAGTAATATCCAGTGCCTAATTTATATATATTTGCATTTATATAATGAACATAAGTAGTGGTATTTTCCTAACAGGAAATTGGACAGGGCTTACAGCAACCTATCTAGCTGGAGATGTCCCTATGCACTGCAGGAAGCCTAGGTGACCTTTAAAGAGTTCCTTCCAACCTGAACTATTCTATCATTCTATTCTTTGTTTAGATTTACTGAAAACTTATTTTCAAATAGTTGTAGGTAATCTTTCTAATATATGCATGAAGGCAATTGTTCCATATTTATAAGGTGATGTATTTTAGGGAGAAATTGGTCAGCCAGGTCCACGAGGAGAAGATGGTCCAGAAGGTCCAAAAGGTCGAGCGGGTCCATCTGGGGACCCAGGTGCTGCTGGTCCAGCTGGGGAAAAGGTCAGTAGCCAGAAATCAACATAACCATGCCATTGCCTCATAACATAGATGGAACCCATAATCTCCATCACTAAATTCAAGCCTCCATATCTGCAAAATCTTTAGCTACTTTTGTTCTGACATTACTGTGTGAGACCACTGGAGTTCACATTTGATCAAGTACTGGGAGTCATTATTTTGTAAGTATATAAAGAGGCATTATAGTACTTCACCAGTACATAAGGCAGCTACATTCTTATCCCAAATTACATACAGGGCATGCCAGCTGTGGAAAACAATGCAAAGAAAATAGTTGGGCACAAAGGAGGATAAAGGTGCTGCTGAAGAGTGAATTAATATTGAGTCTTATTATGACAAATGGTGACATGAAAATTGTTTTAAATGGCAAACATATGCTGAATGAAAATCTGAAATAAGGTTGGCAAAAGGGAAAGGGATTGTTAAGAGGAGGTACTGAAAAAAGGATGGTGGCATGGGCTACAAGAGAGATCAAGAAAAAGTACAAATCTCTGTAGAATTCTGACCTCAACAAAAATCACTTGAATTTGATACAGAGGATAGAAAGGAGGCTGAGAAATGCGTGTGTTTCACTGTGTGGCAGAATCAGAAAGGAAAGGTGATTTCAACAGTGATAGTTTGAATAATTGGGGGAGAATGACAATATAAAATAAAACAGAAATGATGTTTCAAAAATGTGTTTGCTGTATTTCCCTGAAGTGACTAGATGGTGATGAAAATATTTACCTTTAAATATTTTGATGAACTATGGCTTTAATTCTAGTTCTGTCTTGAAAAGAATAGAACAGAAGGTGCGTAAACCAAATCAAAATTAAACAAACCCTTTTTTATATAGTTGGTAGTTTTTAAATACAAATTTGTGTTATTTTTCATTCTTCTTATTCAAATTACTTACTATGAATATAGGTTTTCAAGCATTTCTTCTTTATCATGACATATCTGGGACTCTCATATTATCACAAGTCCAGAATATGGAACTCTAAATATTGGTAGATATTTGAAAAAATTGTTGGTGTTGATAACACTGTTAGCTGGCCTTGGAATTTTAGACCCACAGTTTTTCCTTTTCTACAAATATTTATAGCTTTTCTTGCCCCCTGGAAGTCAGATATCTTTTGTGGATATTCTATGGATACTTGGCAAGAATGGAATGGGTCAGAGAGGAATTCTGTGGTGTTGGTCCTGTGATACTTATTTTACTGCAAATGCTAGAATAGTCATTGTGAACTTTCAGGTCTTCCCACAATATTTGGAAAGTCTGTAGGACCAGTTATAAATGTCGTGTTCCCTTGTCATTCCTATGTATGTAACGCAAAGGTACTTACTCTTGTAAGGAAAGTAATGAAATTACCAGACTAGTGTCTTATTCTCTATGTTCAACTGATTCCACGACAAGGAAACTCTATTTCTCAAGGTGCTCTAAGGCAGGATTTGCTTAGTTAATGAAATCTCAAGTAAGGTGCCAAAAAATGAGGAACCTATCAGAAAAGAACTTATAATAAAAAAAAAACAACTGTATTCACACTCACAACCTAGGCAACTGGGCTTGCTTAATCATAAAATCAGGGACAAAACTTTCACTGAATTTGTCAAAAGTTTGATGTGCTGTCTTGCTGTAAAACATTTAAATCATTGCAATGCATGCAGTTTGTTTCAGTGTGGCAAATAACAGGCAGCATTATAATTATTTTCATAAATGTAAAAATTGTTCTCCAACAGTGTCTCACCAGACGTATGCACTTACATGAAAATTATAATACACAACATATTTATTCAAGTGCTGTATTTTTTACCAACAGACATTTTTTGGAAAATTTGCTTTCCATGCAGATCTCTCCTTCGTATTTTTCACTATCTAAGGTTACTGCAGAGCACCATATGATACTTCATAGTCATATCTTTTCCACTGAGATGTCCAAATCTTGATATTCTGGAACATGGACAAATTCTTCCCCAGAGTTCCCACATTTCAAAGTCTGAAAATACTTTCCCTTGCCTTTGAAAGTGGCAAACCATCACTCATCCTGTAGAGGTCTAAAGAGACCAACTCAATGGAGTAAGGTGCTGTATTTCATTTCTAGGAATGGTTGATGTCAGTGTTGATCAGTCCTTTCTGAACATAGTAAGTTGGTAATGTTTGTTGACAAAATCTGTTGTCAGCAAACAATTGGTGGGGTATAATTTATCATAGTCTCAGTTTAAAACTACTCAAGAACAAGATTGGTTCTTCAAATTCATGAAAAGTCAGCCATCACACAGTATAAACTAAAAATAATTTATTCTCACTTAAACCTAGTAACACCCTGATTTCTTGGAGAATATTAATTGCTTAGTGACCTCAGCCCCATCGCACTGCACAGCACTTCATGGGGGAAAAGAAAAAACACTGAAGTATTGGATTCTCTGGATTCATTCATTGGAGTGGGATTTTTATCTAAGTTTGGGGCACTAAACCCACTGATGATTAATTGTAAAAATGAGAAGTTGATTTAATTGAATATTACATTCCATGGAGTATCATCACTCTGTGTTGTGGGAAAATTATTTTGTATAGGAATTTGCTGAAGCACTAAGGAGGATGAAGTAAAATCTAACACTGCCTTCTTATTGCAGGGTAAGCTTGGTGTACCTGGACTGCCAGGATATCCAGGAAGACAAGGTCCAAAGGTGAGCTGTAAATGAGCTGTATATTGAGTGCTTTGACACTGGTCACAATGGCAGTTATTTCATTTGTGTGTTTGGGGGAGCAGGGTGTGGACATCAAAGAAAGGGCCGTTTTACCCATTTTCTTTCTTGACAATCATATTCTGAAGTAACATCTTTAATAATATGTGATTCCCTAAATCAGGCTCTTTATGGAGCACTATCTTTCCTCTTCTTAATTAAGCTGCCTTCAATCCTTTGCCATCTTCTCATGAGCTGTGTTGTGCCAGCATCAGACTGGCATGCACTAAACAATTGGAAAATGAAGGAGTTGCTGATATGCATGAAAGAGAATAGGCACTATATTGACCACTAAATGGATGCTGATACATAGATAAATAGGAATTTTCAGTGTTGTACAAGGTTTCCATTCGTGTCATTACTGCTTCTTCCATGGAATAAGCTGTATCTCTTTGAAACATATAATTTACAATTTTCATCATGTTTTCCTTTAGTTTCTTTAAGACAAACATGACAAAACACAATCCTTAGTTAATTTATGGGCCTACATCTATCTTTTAGCCATCTTATATATTTGGATTGCAATAGAAAACCATGGAGGCTTCTGGTTTAAAAAATTTTTATGAAACGTATTTCTATCAAGTTAATCCTAACACATCTTTAGGAAATGGGTATGCTAAATTAATTGCAAGGGTTTTTTTATCTGAGGTTAGCAAGACAGAAAAAATGGAATAAAAGCATAGTTCTACAGACATTTCCCTGTGTAGAGGAGACCATTAAGGAGACATTGCACCTCCTGAATCTCTGAAAGAAGACTCATCTAGGCAAATATCACAAGTAAAATAATCCCTTAACCCTCCTACACAACTGAACAATCAACCTGCAGTAAAATTCTCAGTTCTGCTGTACTTTGGATCTATTTTTATCTTCAAATTTGAAAATACGGGGGTTTTTGGACAAAATACAACTTTCTGACTGGCTAAGCAAAGTGTTTTTCTGACTGCCCTATACGTTGACCCTTTTCAGTCAAGTGAATGAACCATCTGAAGAATGCTTATTCATTGAACACTGCTTTAGTGAAAAGTACTATCTGTGGAAAGTATTCATGAAAACTATTCACCTTGAAAGACATAGGGGTTTTGGCTTCAGATTCTTAACTCAAAATGTCTGAGATTTTGATTTCATTATTCTCCTTTAGAACTGTCTTTTGAAAAATCTAAGATAAAGGAGTTTTTACATTATTCAGATCTAAGAAAAAAAAGATGTAACATTTCAAATAAAAGTTGATTGATTCTTTTTTCAAAAAAGACTTATCAAGAATATCCTTGCATTAAATTTTTATCCCATTAAAATTGAAAATAGTTCTCAAGCTGCATTCAGTGTTTGCTCTTCTAATATGTTGCTTAAATCTCCAAGAAAGAGTAATGACAGCTACAATACATAACTCACTGGAGACTTCTTTGGAAACTGATTCACAGGCCAGTTCAAATTAACATAAGTCAGTAAGAAAAAAAGCAGAAGAAAAATATGTTAGCTGTGTAAAGCAAATAGGAAATCTTGTCCCAGTATTGTCAAGAAAGTTGACATCATTCTTTTTGTTGATACATACTTGTTTTTCATGATTTTTTTGGTAAGAATTGTTCTTAGAGTACTGCCATTATCTGATAATTTTCACTGTGCTTTTTTTTTTCTCCAATCCAGTCCCTCTCGATTAGCAGAATTGCAAAAACTAATGTAAATGTAAGATACTTACAACCAAGTAGTGATTATTAGTGCCCCATTATTAGAGTCTGGTTTTTTCTAGCCTTTTAATTTTAAAGAACATGCGTGGGCTTCACAGACGAGAATTTTCAGTTTATTCTTATATAAAGTTATAACTGGTGAGGAATTAGGAAGAAAGAAAATGAAAGGAAAATGAAAAGAAAAGGAAGGAAAAAAATGTTACTTTTCTCCCACCAGTCGAGATCAGTAAGAATTTCATTAGAAACTGTGTTAGTGAAGTTGTACTGCCTCTAGGTCTGTTATGGATAATTGGAATTACTATGTAAAACAAGATTAATTAGAGGAAAAACATAAGAACAAGAGAAAAAAATGAAAAAAAATTACTAACATTTCAAAAAAAGCACCAAGAAATTATATTTTAAGTTTTTGTTATAGGCACTTTATTTTTCACTAAAATGCTAATAGGAAGCTGCACAGACATAGATACATTATAACAGCAGGGAGTCTGGCTAGTAAATTTTAGTGGTGACCAAACCAAACACTCTCTTCATTTTCATCTCCAGTCAGCTAAAACTATATTTTATCATGTCTATCACCTCTTTGGTCCCAAATCCCTTATGTCAAATGAACATCTTGGCAGGTAGAAAGTCTGCTGTCCCACTGAACCTGTATGTCAGAAATAAAGAAGAAAATAGTCTCCATTAGACTGGGCAGTTAGCAGAAGGAAAGGGGAGAAAAAATGAAAAAGGAGGAGTACAGCTGGGAGCAGTTTCAAGTCAGATAACCTCATAAATTCTGCTTAGGTATGAATTGCATGTATCAGTTAAATGAAATTTTCCAGTGGTCAGTTTACAGTGAACAAAGCACTTCAAGTGTAAATTAATTTACAGCTCAGTAAAGTGAACAGAGGATGTGACAAAACCTTACAATTTTTTAAAAATTATTTTCTAAAAGAATTATTTTAATGTAAGGCAACAAGGCCTTGTTTGTTGTCTTCATTATGATACAATTATTTCTAATGGGCTGTTACTAATTATTTCTTTCCTACTTTAAAATATGGTGCAGATTTAATGAATATCTTATTGTCTAATAAGGTGACAAATAATGTCTATTCTATATATTGATTTTTTTTTAATGCATTCTGGACTTGAGGTGTTATGGTAAGTTTATTTACAGCTTTCATGAGTGCTGTCACACAAGTTTGGCATGTACAATGTACTTGACTTTGGAGTTGAGCTTTATGTGTCATTTAAATGTTGGCTATACTGTTGTTTTGCTATTGATATCCTCTGACATTTGCATTGATTTCTTGCATAGGGCTCAACTGGTTTCCCAGGATTTCCAGGTGCCAATGGAGAGAAAGGTGCAAGGGTATGATAATTCATTCTTGCATAACACTTAATTGGCTTTTGAAACTCAATGCTGCAGGAAATCACTGAAATCTATGGATACAAGTTACTACCTAAAGAACTATAAAAACAGGCTTTTCATACTTAGCATGGACCTCTGTCTTCATGTAAAACAGGACATACTGAGGCACTATTTATCATTCTTTAAAGTATTAATCTAAATATACAAGAACTTGGACACTTTCTTGCTGCACATGCTGCCATAATTATAATTTGAAAAAGACAAAAAAAGTCACCTTTGCTGGAGGGTTTTTTTTTTTGGACAGTATAGCTGAGTGAGTTGGCAAGAACTATTTTCTTGTATCCCATGAATTAGCCTGCTGCCATGCAATTTACCCTCAAGGAAATTCAACTTGTATTTCATAAATATTCTGACTTGCCACAAGGGGTTTTTTTTTATAGGCTTAGCTTCAAAAAGGCAAAATATACCAGGCAAGATGAAGAACATGTATTATTACATGTATTAAAAAAACATACAAATACATCTTTTGCTGCTTTGTTTGCTTGAAGCAGGTGAGGGAAAATCTGTTACACATATTCTTCAAACTATAACAATTAAAAATAGATTAGAAAGAAGGTCGCTGTGGTGTTGTCTCTAAAGCTGAATTGAACATAGCAGGGTATGTTAGAAAGATGATGAAATTAAGAGGTGAGTGAGAATTCATAGCTGATAGCAACTTAAAGTCAAACAAGTAACATATATCGTTATTCTTAAAACCAGAAATTCATTATTTTAAGATTAAATATGTGAAGTCCAATATCATTTGCATTGCTTCTGTATGGCTAAAATTGTTCTTGTATTATTTTATCTATGATAAAGTCATGTTATGTACAGGCACAAGGAATAAAGCAATGCTCAGTTCATCTTTCTTGCGAAAAATGAGATATAACTGCTAATAAAGACATCAGATTGCAAAAAAAAAAAACCAAGCAAAATGATAGCATCAAGCAGCAGGCTTAAAATTATGAAAATCTAATTATATTGCTCTGTTTTCAGGCCTTCATAAAGCTTTCAGTACAGCTAGGGTATTAACCACATAATTAATACCATCAAGGTGCTTGGATACTTAAGTATTATGCTGATCATTAATGAGACGATGACTGCAGGTTTTGTAATGAGAATCAAATATTATTGTTAATCTTGCCTAAAGGGTTATCACTGTGTTTCATGCTACCACACATACAGGTACTAGGAAAGACAGTCCCTGTCCTTAGGAAGATCACAAGCTGTGTAGCATTCCAAAAACAACATATAATTTTAATTTTGATAAGTGAAATAAAACCAACAGAAAAAAAAGGGGGAAAAAAAAAAACCTGTCAAGAAAACAGGTGTGTGCATTTAATTGGTTTCCAATAAAAGCAAGTTTATGCTAAAACGTCTCTGATGATTCTTTTGTTGCTGCTTTGTTTACCTCAGAGGTTGGAAAGTACCAGTCATTGGGTTCCTTCTTCTACCTGAAGTATACTCTCTTGAATTTTAAGATTCTTTGCCTTACAATGCACAGCAATACCAGTGCATTTGAGAAGAATGAGAAAGAAAAAATTCCATTGAGTATGATTAGGAGATACACTAAAGCAAAAAATTAAGGGCTGGTATTCTGGCAAGTTCTGTATCTCTGTTAAGTGTGCATAATTTTAGTATTACAGTCCCCATTTCCGCTATAAATGAAGAGAGGCTTGCCCATTCTTTTCTCTATTAACCTGTGGAACTGTCCACAGGAACCTGGGAACTTTGTCTCTAAGGCTGTTATTACATTGGACATGATGCCAGGTCCTTCAGACTACTGCAGAGGGACTCTGCTTGTTGTGTGCCATCTTCAATACTATTTCAATGTAATTTAAAATGTTCTAATGCCTCTGACAGAATCTGACTCTCAGGCAAATTTATTGCATTTAGCTGCAAGTCCCAGTGAGCTCAGAAAGATAACAAATTTTATCAAGGACCATGATTCTGTAAATTGAAATGCAAAGTAGATAGTTAAAGATAAAATAACATTTAAACTTAAGGGAGTTGCACTCTGACTCCACTTCAGTAAAAAACTTCGTCTCACAACTAGAGTGTCTGCTAAGATTTCTGTGAACTCTTCTCTACAGGGATTGCATGGCAAACCAGGCCCCAGAGGACAGCGCGGACCAACAGTATGTTCTTTTGATTTGCAATTTAGAGGCTTTCCTATATAAATTGCCTCTGCTATACTGTGAAGAATTATTTTTATTTGATTATAGTATCCAGTATTTATCATCAAGTGCATATGTGTTAAACTGACAGGGTCCAAGAGGCTCAAGAGGTCCCAGAGGTCCCACTGGTAAACCAGGTCCAAAGGTAATTGTCAAGCACACTGTATAGATTGGCTACAGGCTCTTTCTTTTAAATCAATGCAAATCCTTGAACATATTGTCTTCCCTTTCCAGGGCACTTCAGGCAATGATGGTCCTCCTGGCCCACCAGGCGAAAGGGTATGTGAAAGCTGTCTTGGCACATGTTTTTCCCACTGTATAGAAGTGTGATTTGAGGGTGGAAGGGTTGTTTTATTTTCAGTTCTTCCTCTCATATCTTTGTGCTTCTTTGACCAGAGTAAGCAGAACTAACAAAGCTTCAATTCCAATGATGCTTTTCACAAAGATATGAATGGGGTAGCTGAAGTTTGCTGAAAGTTTCTTCCCTCTGTACCTCAGATTTGTACATATAGGAAACAGAGAGTACATACTCACTTTGTGTTATATCCATGCACTTTGTATATATCCCTGCAAATTACAGTTGTACTCACCAGATTGTGCCCTTCAGAATTCCCTACTTCCTGCAGCTTATACTGCCTGTTTATTGGATTTGCAAACACTCAAGCCACCTCCAGGAGATTCTTTGTTGAAGCAGCTGAGGTTTTTTGTTCTGATCAGCTAAGAATTCCCTTCAGCCTACTTTCTGCATGCTTCAGAAATACTATTGTTGTCTCTAAAACAAAATTTTCTGCTTGCTATTATCTTACCAATCGATACGCAAATCCAGTATACAGACAGCTCATTGCACAGCAGTATATAGAAAAATAAATCATATTTGTAATGACAGCACTTGAAACCCTGGTCAGTTTAAGTGGATGAGCTTTCTGCCCAAGTGTTTTTGCAAAGCTTAAGAAATTTTCTTTTGTAGTCATATTTCATGCTGCTAACCTTTTTCATATAGAAAACCTGAAGATTTTCTCCCAGTATCCACCCTCAGGTGCCAGTGTTCTCTAGGAGTCTTACTCTTCAGGAGGGAGCTCCTTGTGCATTTTTCCCAGCTCCTTAATGTCACCTTATTTTGGCATTAGCTAGGATGTGGGATAGAGAGAACTAGGCATAGTCAAAGAAAGGAAATGTAGGTTGCTTTACACTCAGGAGGATCAGAGGCAGACTACCAGAAGGGGAATAGCAGATCCTGGTGAAAGAGGAGTTTGCTGACAGCTCCAAGAGCTTGCAAGGAAGAGCAGTTGTGGGGGGACTGAAAACAATGAGCTGATCAATCCAAGATGAAGGCATCCCTGGAGAGAAACTGATAAGAGCAAAGAGATGAAGAATTGTAGAGCACCACATCTCTCGTCACTTGTGTAATATAAGTGTGAGGTATCTATTTGCTTCCTAATAGGGGTGAATGTCAGCCAAAAAGTAAAACTGTCATATCTACTCCTCTAAGACTATTTCAGGTACCAAAAATGTAAATATTAAATAATCTATCCTGTGTAGCTACTGTTAAAACGAAACTTAACAACAAAAATGGAAATGTAATTTTGATAACATGCTGTTAGTATTCTAGTGCTTTTTCTCACGTAATCCATCTGTCCACTGGCTTGAAACCTGCAAGCCATATTGTGAATAAAAAGAAAAACGTAAAATTTTTTTCCTTAAAAAGCCTCAAGATGTGATGCCAGGGGAAATTTTTGAGAAAGAAGGTGCCTTTAAATGTAAAACTTTGAGTTGTGTTCCTATAACCTGATTTCTGAGAGTGACCAATTTAATTAATATATTTTGTACAGTAGCTGAGTCAATTTTATTAGTTTTCCTCTATAAAGCTCCTCCTTTCTTGAAACTTTAAGCTTTATGTTATACCCAGAAGCAGATGAGGAAAGTTCATTTGTTCACAGACACAGCATATTCAGAAAAGACCCAAACCCTCATATGGGGCACATTTGTGTGTTATGAAGGTTTCAGAAACAACCGTACACCTCTTTTTGAAGAAAAAAAAAAAATTATGGATAGTGCAGTAAGATCACAAAGATTTCTCCCTTTGCCTAGCACTCAGATTTAGTATTTCAGTATAATAAAAGTCAGCCCTTGAATAAGATTCATTGAAGGGCAAATTGTCCCAGGCTGGGCACAAGGGATCCTCTCCCACAGCTACATTTGTACACTGCTGTGCTCACTACAGGAGGCAGCTGTGCTCTGGAAGTGAGCCTGGGCTCTAAGGAATGAGGCTTATGGAACTCAGAAAACAGTGCTTTACCAGAGTAGCAAAAGGGTAGAATAATGTGGCCTGCTGCTTCAAGTCTTTTGTATCGAACCAACATTTCTAACATACTTGGGCAGCTGATTTCATAGCAAAACCACACATCATATGCCAAGTAGAGTAGGATAAAGTCTTGCACTATATAACATCTCTGCTGTGGAACCATGTGAAATAAATAAGATTTTTAAGACTGCTAACTTTGACTTAGTACAATAAAAATTAAACAGCAACGATTATTTTCATAAGCTGACATAATTCTTTTCAGCATATCAATAATAAATTTTAAAAGCTGGCTTCTGGGTTTTTTGGTAACAACTTCAGAAACAGTCATGTAAGCTGGTACTTTGCGTAAGTATCTACGTGTAAAGATGTATGTGAACATACCTGTATGTACATGTGTATGTAGACACTTATACATGCACAATGCACTAAGTCACCTGAGCATCTTTAACTAAATTTGTAAAACCATGCTGCATGAAAAATTTTTATCTCCATATATCTGTATATATAAAACTATAAAAATAAAATGTTCATGCATCATGGGATTTTTCATAATAGCAAAAATGCTGCATTTAATCCCAGGTAACTCTGGAAAGCTTATTCTATTTGGAAGCTTGAACTGTTGTACTGGCTTGAAATACTGTCAAGGTTTAAGAATTGCCAAAGATGAATGTTTGAAAGTTAAAAAGATGACCAGACTATTAACTAAATCCCATGGTTTATGCAACATAGAAGAACAATGCTTCTTACTCACAGTTGGTTCCTATTACACACAGTTTTAGGGGGCAGATGCAAACATAGTTGATATAAGTAGTTTTCCTCTTTTTTTACTGCATTCCTACACAAGCAGTATTGCTTTCAGGAAATCCCTCCAATGTCTGTGCATGTGAATTTTTGCTACCAATATTTATGGCAGTGTAGCTGAGGCTTTATACTTAAATCCAGACATTATCTACAGAGTTCATATATTTTACAGTTGAAACAAACTCTTCAATCCAGTGTCAAGGCTGCTGGAGTAAAACTTTACTTGTTTGGTTGCCTTTAATCCAGGGACCACAAGGACCTCAGGGACCCGTTGGATTCCCCGGACCAAAGGGACCTCCAGTAAGTATCTCTTTAATCAAGTATGTGCAACAACAGGAATGTTAGTTTTCATACAGTGCCTCTGAAATGAATATTTGAAAGTTGATGTAAGGGATGCTTTATGTATAGATTACAAATAGGCTTGTTGAGCCTTAAGGCTTTGAACTCGCATGTTCAAAGTAGTCATTGGTGCAGCTCATAAGACATTCAGTGTAATACACCAAACTGCAAATCTGGTATGTCCTGGCAATGTCCAAGTGACACACTGAGTTAAGGCAAAATACTGGTGTATATTTTCTATTAACAATTGAGGAAATAATCACTGAGGAAAAAATGAAGAGGAAGAAGACATTCATTACTATCAGAAACGTATAGAAGTAAGAACACATTTGAACTGCTGCTTGAACTAGTTTTACTGCTCTTCTGGTGTGCTTCTGCTCATGTAGAGTAAGTACAAAAGCGGCAAACCACCTGTGATTTTTTTTCACCCATGCATTTGTTACTTTTATTTCCAATTCCAAAACCTGCAGTTTCATCAAATACTCCTGTAATGCTTAGTTTTGTGTTAATTGAGTCATTAACCAAAGAAAAATGGAAGGGAAGTATAGGGACTTCCCATGATTTCTGAATTTACAGAAATCCATTTTGAACATGCATGCATTTGACAACAGTCACTCTCCAATTGTTAACACACAACGGGGAGGACACAAGGAAAACGTATGATTAAAATTATAGTTATCTAATATAGGAGCAGTTAGGATTTACCAAAGACTAGTCTAGAAATAAAGAGAGAGCAGAGATTCTTACAGCTAATTGCACACTTTTTATGAGAATGACTAAGAAATGGTTTGATTTATGTATTTTATAATTTCAGGGTCCACCTGGAAAAGATGGCTTGCCTGGGCACCCAGGACAGCGGGGTGAGACTGTAAGTAAAAGTACTCTACTCTATTAGTGTTGTAACCCCCTAAAGGTCATGATTATGTGATCAAAACTAAAGAAATACAGACAACAGGGAAAAGGGGAAAAGGCTGGCACCAAGAGGTTATATAACTGTACTTTTCTTGTGGTTGGTAGATTTAGGCATGAGAAAGCTTTATTTTGTTCCCATGATACAAGTGTGAAGTTATTCTTTGCTATGTCCAGATCTCAATTTAAATTAAGATTTTTCAGACAATTACTATACAGTTCTTTTCTCACTGGATGCCATGTACCATAAATAGTAACATTTAAAAAAAGTCTTACTAATGATAAGCAGCTAGAAAACTGAAAAGCCAAGACCTTTGGAAAGTAAGATCAGGAATGATTGAACCTATTAAAATAAAATTAAATTTTGAAACTGTAACTCCTCTAAGAATCAAAATGAACAAATTCTGGCATCAAAATGAAAAAAAAATGTAATACTTTTAATTGAATTATTTTTTAAAACACACTACTTCTGTAGTGCCAAAACATTCCTCATATTACACTATAAAATAAAATAAAAATTCTCACTTGGATTTTTCAGAGCTAGAGAAAGCTATAAATTAATTAAGTGAGAAATTTTCTCAGCATGTAGAATGTATTTTAGATTCCAGCTTCGCTGAAAATCTGTTAGTGACTGCTGAGTAACTTCCGCTGCTGGAAGGAGGAGCACAGAGCTTGGAGTAACACATCATTCTGAAAATCGCTATTTTCTTCTGCTAGTACTGTAGCATTGTGACATTGTAATGCTTTGCAATGATAGGGGGTTTTTTGTGTGTGAGAGAAACATTATTGACTATTTCTTTGTTCTTTTCTTTGCAATGATGCAAAGACTGGTGTTGTCTCCCATAAGAATAAATTGTAATCATTGTTTAGAATGCAGGAAGCTCAGACTTGTTCTTTAGTCTGATATTAAAAGGTTACTATTTTTCCTTTAGTTTTATTTATTTGAACAAGAGACAGTAATGTGCCAGTACAGAAGGAAAGCAGAATATCCTGTGCTGCAGTGGGGTGACCTTTTCCTTCTGTTCAGCCCTGGTGAGGCCAGGAGTGTTGTGTCCAGTTCTGGGCTCCTCAGGACAAGAGAGAGCTACTGGAGAGTGGCCAGCAAAGGGCCACTAAGATTAAGGGACTGGAGCATCTCTGCTGTGAGTAAAGACATAGAACTAGAGCTGTTCAGCCTAGAGAAGGCTCAGATCCTATCCAAGTGTAGAAATATCTGAAGGGAGGCTGTAAGGAAGATGGAGCCAGGCTCTTTTCAGTGGTGCCCGGTGACAAGAGGCAATGGTCATAAACTGAAACACAGGAGGTTCCATCTGAACATCAATAAATGGTTTTTCCCTGTAGGGGTGACCAAGCTCTGTCACAGAGTACCCAGAGAGGCTACAGAGTCTCTATCTGAGGTATTCAAAAGCCATCTGGACATACTCCTGGGCAACCAGCTCTCAGCAGCCCTGCTTCAGCTGTGCAGTTGCACAAAACGACTCCTGAGGTGCCTTCCAACCCCAACCATTCGATGATTCTACAGTTTCTTGATTACACTCATGACTAGAAACAAAATATTCAAAATAGAATGAAAATATGGACTCTGCTACTGTGCGAAATTTGGACCAAGTCTCTCAGGATTCAATCCGTGCTATGGTTCTCTAATTTTGTCTCTTTGGGTTTAGTAGGGTTAGACTGATAAAAAAACTTAGGAACAAATGCAGCTTTTCATTAGCATTGTATTCTATCCTGTGTATTTGTGAACTTGGGCCAAAATTATTTTAAAAATACTTTTACCCCTTGGGTTCTCATATATGTGTTTTTGTAGAAAACCAGATGGTTTTAAGTCAATCAGTAGGCTTGTTGACTTTTTTTTCCTCATGAACATTTCCATTTCAGCTTTTTAAAAAATGTATAAATCAGAAAACTTTCATTGCACTCACTGGTAGATCAGGGTATTAAGAATTCCATTTCTTATTTAGACACATATCTTATTAAAGTTCATTGGTGCATATGGGCATTACAGCAATTAGGGAATTAGGATAAGAGACATAGTCAAGCTTAACAAATTAGAGAGCCAAAATCCCAGATTGCACTCTGCAGCTTGTTTATGGAATAATAAGCATATGCTGACAGCAACTGAAGTAATTATTAGTGGAGAAAAGGCTACAACTTTTTCCCCCAGTAAGCCGTATACACTTTGAAAAACTGACATTGTTTGCTAAAATTGTAGACATAGGAAGAATAATATCATGATAAATAATTTGGAATATAAAGGTAGGAATAAATTACATACTGAAAACCAATATTATGCCAGTTTGTCCTTAGAAGTGATTATCAATTTCAGTGACGTCAATCTCTGTTTGTCAAGACATTGTTACATTGTCTGGGGTTATGGAGGAATTTAGTGTGTCATGCCTGTGGAAAGATAAAAAAGAAATATACTGGCTGTGTCATCTATTAGAATTGACAGAGGACCTTCTTGCTACAATAAATGCAGTTTGATTGAATTGTCTGTCACAGAAAATAACAAAGAAAACAGAGGCTACTTAGGCACTTCAAAAAACACATATGAGACATTAATGTAATCTTTTTATTGCTAAATATTTTAGATGAAGCCATAGGATGTTCAGGTCATTTTGAGTAGTTGCTGCTGAAATCTCCTTTGCCTATTACATCTTCTACAAATCTGGATCTGTAGGAATAGATCAGCTTGTAACATAAGACAGAAAGCAGGGTAGTAAATCCATCGTTAGCATCAAGAAACAAAGTATCAATGCATTCTGCAAAACTGGGAAGAGCTGGTCTTCTCAAGGTGCTTTCAGTAAGTGAGTAATGTTCAACATTCTTTGTCTTTCCTTACAATAGGCTTACAGACAAGCTTTGATTGTGTGAGGGAATGGACACATGAATGATTCCATCTGTAGCAGTTCTGATTTTCTGTCATTAGAACAAAGGGGGGCTTTTGTCTTTTTTTCTTTTCTTTTTAATCTGAATCATTTCATTGGTCTGAGAGAGGGTACCTAAGCAGGTATGGGCCAAACTGAACCATGATAACATCTGGCTGGCAGCCAGGATAGAATCAGATTGAGGAAGGTAAAAAGGCTTAAACTGGAACTGATAGATTAGGGCAACTACCAATCAGACTGTGCCCAGAGGAAAGCTGAGCAGGGCCCAATGTTTGTAAAAAATTTGGGCCAGATGACACCTTTTTTTTTACACAGGTGAGCAGAGTAGGAGACAGACTTAGACCGTTAGGCAGAGAATATCATGTAGGACCCTAACCTGATACAGCGGGAATGCACTGTTCTAACACTCTTCCAGGATTTGAAAGAAATAATTCAGCATAATTCAAAGATGCATTAAACAGTGCCATTATAAACTGAGGTTCCCATTCAGTTTATTGACTAATTTTGGCCTGAAGTCTGGGGCCACTGATTAGAAAATGAAAATTCTGTAAAATTTGCCCATGTTCGAAAAAACGGTCTCAAAAATATTTCCTTTCTATTCTGTGTTTCCTAGTTTTTGTGATCACATCAATTTCTCATTAGCTTCATTCTTTTTGTGGCACTCATGTTGCCTTTTTTAGCCTTTTCTATATAACCTTCATCTTCCCTGGATCTTTATTTCTTTTCATTTTCTTTTTGTCTAACCTTCACTTTATCTTTAATGCCCTTCCAACTTAATCTGCCATCTGTATCTTTCTTTAAGAAGCATTTTTATGTCTGGCTTTATGATTCATAATGTATATATGTAAAAATGTATTTTCAAGTGTCTTTTAGCTGCATCACTTACGCATTCAAACTCACCTAATCAAGTTCTCCTAGAGAGATCTGTAAAACTGACAGCAGTTTTTACTGCTATACCACCTCAGAGAGATTGGAACTGAGAGATGGAAGAGAGATTAATCACTATTTCATTTCTAAGCATACACAGGCAAAAAGGATTTCTCATTTTTATTTCCTGAAGAGAAGTAATGTGTGACATGGAATTTCTCTTTCTCCTCTTCAACACAGATATGAATTTTGCTCTTCTATAACTTGTCCAGGGTAATGCAATATTCCATCATTATTTCACAGGGTTTTCAAGGAAAAACTGGTCCTCCTGGTCCTGGTGGTGTTGTTGGCCCTCAGGTACATAATTTAATTTCATAGTCAACTTCGTAACACCAGTGTTTAATGGTTATATTATGGATAAGGCAGTTGCTTTTGTTGTATTAAAAGGATCATATAAATGGCTATAACTTTTGTGAAAAAATATGCATAACAATATTAGAAAACTATACTTAGTAATCATCAGTGATTCCACAAAATAGGAGCATGTTGGGGTTACCTTTCAACTTCCTTTTTTTTTTTCTTTTGAGGGTTTTTTTACATGTGATTATGAAGTTGGTGGTTTACAGAAGTCAAGAAGACAGATTTCTCTGCCATTAAACATTTTAGAAAGAAACAATGCAACGGGAACTTGTTGTCAGAGGACAATGTTCAGTAACTTTTGCATTGTGAAGAGATAAACTATCGAAATATCATTTGATCTGATCTAATTTGCAACTAAATCAAGCATTTGGATTGCATGAGCTTTTTTAGGTAATTCCCTCAGTGGAACTTTTCTGCTAGTGAATCTGAAGAGAGATCTTTCGCCTCTCTTACCTTACAATTCCTATTATTCAGAAAAATAACGGTGCAGAAGTGTTTGAAGACAAGAATAGTACATGGATTTCTCTCCCATGTCCTTTTTGTAACCTTCTCCCATACGCACTGTATTTTAAAGCTTCAGTGCTTAAGGAACAAGGTCAGGATTTCACTCTTTGGAAGCTGTACAGACGTGTCTGCAGGCAAAATGCAATGCAAGATTTATTTTATAGGACAAAGATATTTTGTAAGTCAGCTTTGCCTGGAGGGAAGGTGAGGAATGTATGCTAACCAATGGTAATACTGTTTTGTAACATAACAGTTGGATATTAAGAATCTGCTTCTCTCCACTTCCTCCCACACCCTGCAAGACATTAAGTAACTTCAGGTGACTAAAGTTTTACTTTTGTGCTCAGGGTCCTACTGGTGAGACTGGACCAATTGGTGAAAGAGGTCATCCAGGCCCTCCTGGTCCACCAGGTGAACAAGGCCTCCCAGGTGCTGCAGGAAAAGAAGGTGCTAAGGTATGATGTGGCTTTGGGGGACAAATTGGAAGGAACAGATAAACTGCTGACAGTGTGACATTTCAAATCATCATGCAGACATGCAGAATAAAATCAGAACATACAGTCTAAAATCATGATTGGCATGTTTCACCCAGAAGGACTTGGAAGACTGGGAGATTCCAATTTTAGAGCTGTCTGCTTCCACTGAAATAATGAGAATTCTCTTGAGCCAATAATTAGTATTTTTGTAATAAAAACTAAAAAAAAAAAAAAAATTTGCATATACTACACATTCAAAATGGAAATACTTAGTAATGACATGTTCACACCAAGGTGGAAAATTATACATTGGCATTTAAAGTTAGATGTGTAGTAGTGATGAAAAGGCAGAATTTCACTGACCAAATTTAGCTCCTTGCTTATGTTTTGGCTACCACTGGAGAACAAGAAAAATATTGCTTCTCTAGTTACTATGTAGTTCTATTCAACTTTTGATTATACATGGGTATAAAAAATTTTTATTGAATATATCTTGAAACATATTTTTATGGCTCATTGTGGTTTTCACTATTTGTATTCCATAACTAGAACTGTATTTTGTCAAAGTTCATTATAAATTTAATCACAGACTATTGTACTGCTAATCTTAAAAGAATTACTGGCTGAATAGCTGGGGGCATGACCTTTGTTTTCATTACTATAACTAGGATCTGGTATTTCATTTTCATCACTCATTTTACAACAAATATGAGCATTTTAATTGTATTTTTTAATCAAAATGTAATACATTTCCCAGGGTGATCCAGGCCCTCAAGGCATTCCTGGGAAAGATGGGCCAGCAGGTCTTCGTGGTTTCCCTGGAGAGAGAGGCCTTCCAGGTGCTCAGGTATGATATAAGCACTAGAGTAATTGGCATGATATTTCTAAATACAAGAAACAAAAGATTAACTCTTTTATTTAATGAAATCTTCTACTATGCTTAAAAATAATGCATTAAAAGAACAGAAATCAAGCATCCAACTTTGTTAAATATCATTGGCTACAGAAAAAGAAAGTAATTTATCCAAGTTTGTTTCTTTGGATCTTTACATTTTTCTTATTACATGTGTTGCAAAAATGACTCTTGAACTTTCCAGTTTAGTAGACAAGTTTTTCTTTTCCTTTCCATTTTTTAGGGTCCAGCTGGTCTGAAAGGAGGGGAAGGCCCACAGGGTCCACCTGGCCCAATGGTAAGTAAAGATAATAATGTTAAGGAAATAGAAACAATATTACCTAATAACCTTTTTTTCTTCTTTAGATGCTGTGATGTTTTCATGAACGCAGTCTGTAAGACAGCAGACACTAATACTATACTACTAAACACTCAAGGAATCTGAAGGTTGAGAATATCTGAAGCCTTCTGCTACCAGTAGATATGACATTTACTTGCTGTGCAATAATTGTTACTTATACAAATTGTTTTTGGGATGAGAGATGTTTTCTGTAGTGGAAAAATCTGTGGATAGTGGCTGTGGACTCATGCTGTTGTGGTGGGTTTGCTTTGGCTGGATGCCAGGTGCCCACCAAACTGCTCAGTCACTGCCCTCCTCAGCTGGACAGGAGAAGACAAAATACACTGAAAGACTTGTGAGTCAAGATAAGGACGAGGAGATCAGTCACCAGTTACCATCATGGACAAAACAGATTCAGCTTGGGAAAAATTACTTTAATTTATTTTCAATTAAATCAGAGTAGGATAGATAAGGAGAAACAAAAACTAAGTCTTAAAACACCTTCCCTCCACTCTTCCCTTCTTCCCAGGCTGAACTTAACTCCTGATTTTTGCTTTATCTTGCCCCCAACCAGTGCAGGGGGATGGGGAATGGGGGTTGCCTTAAGTTCGTCAGACGTTGTCTCTGCCACTCCTTCCTCCTCATGGGGAGGACTCCTCACACTCTTCCCCTGCTCCAATGTGGGGTCCCTCCCATGGCAGGCAGACTTCCATGAACTTCTCCAGTGTAAGTCCTTCCCACAGGCTGCAGCTCTTCATGAACTGCTCCAGCATGAGTGCCCCACAGAGTGCAGACCCTCAGGAGAGGCTGCTCCAGCATGGGTCCCCCATGGGATCACAAGTCCTGCCAGCAAACCTGCTGCAGGGTGGGCTCCTCTCTCCATGGGGCCACAGGTCCTGCCAGGAGCTTGCTCCAGTGCAGGCTCTCCATGGGGTCACAGTCTCCTTTGGGCATCCACCTGCCTCAGCGTGGAGTCCTCCACAGGCTGCAGGTGGATCTCTGCTCCCCGTGGACCTCCAGGGGCTGCAGGGGCACAGCTGACTCACCAGGGGCTGCTCCAGGGGCTGCAGGGCAATCTCTGCTCTGGCATCTGGAGCACCTCCTGCCCCTCCTTCTGCACTGACCTCACTGTCTGCAGAGTTGTTTCTCCGAGGTATCCTCAGTCCTCTCTCCTGCTGCAGTTTCTATTGTGCATTTTTCCCCCTCTTCTTAAACACATTATCCAAGAGTTTCTACCACTGTCACTGATCGGCTCAGCCACGGCCAGTGGCAGGTCCATCTTGGACTGGCTGGGAAGGGCTCCATTGGACACAGGGGAGACTGGCATCTTCTCACACAAGTCACCCCTGTAGTCCCCTGCTACCCAAATCTTGCCTTGCAAACCCAATACTACTCTATTCCCTGTGTACAACTATGCAAAATCATGTCATGCAGTAGTTTTCCTTCTCGGCTTTTTAAGCTCAATAGTGTAGAGTATGCTTAAAGTTATCTATTCTCTGTTGTCATGTTTTATGCAAAGAAGTTCTACAAGGATGCACTGGTATTCAAAACATTGTACAGTTATTCCCAAATGTGAATTGTGTAGATTTTGACAGTCATCTTGTCGATTTATTTCTTTCATCCAGTGCAATTGAAGTAAAAAAAGAAAAAAATCAATCATCACAGCTATTCTTGTTAGAAAAAAAATGTAATAGAGGAGCTGAATTTCTATGTGTTTCAATAATGAAGCTCTCTTATGTCCTTGCAATTCATATTGAGATTAGAATGCATTAAACAGGGATAAAAAGACACACATAGTATTAGTAGTACAAGTAATATTTGGTACTTGAATTCTTAAAATTAATTATTGAATTCTTAATGCCTTTCAGCATCTATTCTTTAAAACAAGAACTTGAATTTACAGTTCTTACTACTGCACAGTACATACATATTCCCAAAAAGCACCAAAACAAGGTAGCTGGGAATGGAATGGAATGGAATGGAATGGAATGGAATGGAATGGAATGGAATGGAATGGAATGGAATGGAAGCTAGTAGGGAGAGTCAAAAGGGATATTATCCCACTCATCTGAAGGACCTGAAATGTTAAAAGAAAAGGTGAATTAAATCAGGAAAGCACAGACCAGAATAGTCTCTTCAATCTAAAGGTCATGTGTTGATTTTTTGTTCAAGGAGGCCCTAAGGCTGGACTGAGCCCTCAAGCAGATAGTTTGGGTGCAGTGAACCAGAGCCCTTCTGAGCATGCATAGACCAGCCAGCACAAGCAAACCTGGTGTCTGACACAGCCCACTTCGCCAGAGAGCATATCCACATGGGAGCTGGCACTTCTGTCAGTGTTCCTCTGAAAGACATATCACATACAGTTGTGAGGCAAAAGCACACACCTTATTTAGTGATAGTTGTCTGAAATGTATTCTGAAATGTATTCTGAAATACATATGTTTGAATTTAAATTCAGATGATTGATGTTTTTCTAATTCTTATAGGGTGTGTATAAGTTAATGTTTTAATTGAAAACATCAGAGCTTTTTTGAGGAGGATGTCTCAGTTATCCCCATTTACCATCCTTTGGTTCAAATCATGGAGCTCTCTCAGAGCTCATGAATTGTATTCCTTTCATGTGAAACTAAATTGATACAGAAAATTCAGGAACACTGTTAATGCTCCCCAGCTAATGGGAGTTCAGTGCCAGACTAAAATCATCATGAATTATAGTGCAGAAACACACAAAGTGTGGGTGTGAGGAGCACATTACCAAGGACTTCAGTTTATAAATCCATTTCTGTTGAGGCCACACTTCCTGCTAAGGTAAACAGTCATGGAAAGAAACACTTAGGAATCTGAGAAATTTTTTCATGTGTTTTTTCCAGTCTTTAAGAAATAAATGTAGTGGTAGCAGGAGTGGAAAGAGAGTTTGAAGGACAATTTTTTATTATTTTTTTAAATATACTTTGAGTTCATCGTAGGGCAAGCAGGCCACTTGAGGTAGAAACAGGACTAAGTTGCCCTGGAAATACTCCAAGAGTCCTTAGTGGGATTTGTATATCTGTGTCATCTTTAATTACTAACTTGTTATCTTTCGTTTTCACTGAAATAAAAATGTATAGGTGCCCTTAATACTGGGTTTCTGTATATCTTCAAGCACCACGATTAAACCACAATAGGTTGCTTTTTTTCACAGAAGCTCACAGCAGACCGTGAGCACCAAATAGTCCTAAAATATTTTCCCATCTATTTTTAGCCAGCAGCGGGTACACACAGAAGTGTAATTGTAGTGGAGTCTTCGTTTGCCATTTATAATAGGAAGAGAATTCATGCCACTGGATGACTTTCCCTCGATTCCCTGCCAATACCAATTGCTTCTAACTAGCACATATAGTCAATTATAAGCTTTATTTGGCTGGTGCATACATCTGCAAGCATACCAAACAAGTGACTGCTCCAAATACTGTGCATGCCAATTACTGTGTTTAGAGGGATTTGGACAAAGGAAAGAGATGCATGAATGCACATCAGAGCAAGGGGGGAGATCTGCTGGATTGAGGGGTTATTTTCATGGGTTTGGGTTTTTTGAGGATGGCAGGTTGTGGTTGTATTTTTGTTGATGTGGGGGGGGGTTGAGTTTTTTTTAACAGTTCTCTTTTATCTGCTATCTTTGTTGCTTCTGTTTGTTTTCTTTCCTTCTCATACTACTGTGTGGAATGCTGAATGTTGATGAGAGAAAGCTCTTTGGAGTATCAGGCAGTCATTTTTCATTTGCTCATTTAGGAATAGGATGCTCAAATTAGACTCAGAATAAGCCAGCTGTAGGCTACCCAATTGTCAGTACTGAGCTACCTAGAGCTATCTTCATCTATCTGATATCAAACATATTACAGTCATGGGGACCTTCACTTGTTGAGCATTTTGTTAACCATCAAGTAAAATATTGCTACTACTATGTAACGTGTACAACAGCTATAATTACATATCTCCTCACAGAAATTGAGATAAAACCAAGGTTTCTAATGAGTTTATAATCTTATTTATCTAGACACTTCCATTCTATATAAAAGTCTTTTTTTTAAAAACCCCACAATTAATAAAAAGAGTCCATGATGTGAATACCACTGAGAGACCACTGGTTAACAAGTATTTTCATAACAAAAGGAGATTGCTTCATAGCAGGACAGAGTGACCAAAAAACATAACAAACACAGAAAGAGAGAACAGACTTAAGAAGTTGCTTAAAATGCTTTTCTGAGTTGTGACTATAATGTAATGTGTTCTGCTTTGATTCACAGAGAAAGGAGTGGTTCCTTGAAAACAGAAGGTGTAGTCCCTGTTCATAACTCACGTGAAATGCAAAGATAAATGTGAAAAGTTGGCTGATTAAAAAGAGCTACTAGAAATGATGGCCTTTGTTAGTGTCTACTGCCTGACACAGGAAAGATCTATGAGTTATCTGGGGTTTTTCCTCTCTACTCTTACATCTTCCTGATGAGATGACCTAAAATTGTTCAGCTTATAAGAGCTGACAAGATCAGAGACCATAGTAGGATGGCTGCAGGGTAGTGACTTTTTCTTGTTGAATTCACTGAAGCCTTAGGAACTAAAGTAACAAAAATAGGACTGAAACTTAGGCAGCCACCCAGACTTAAAAAAAACCCAACACCTGGAAGGAGAATGTCATCTGTGATTCCCATACAAATACTTTGTTTGAACACTCATGCAAATTTAGATCTTACTGAAATAACTTGCAAAAATATTTTGTGAAACCATTCAGCATTCTTTTCTGCCACAGTTATCTGATGGGAAAAGCACCCTATTATGGAATTAGTACCAGTTATGCTAATGTGGTCAGTCCAGGAAAAGTATGTCATGAGTAAAAGCAAAAGATAGGTGAACACATCTTAAAATTCCGAGGTCTAAGAAACAGCAAATTTGATCTTGCTTAAACATGAAAAAAATTTATTCAGAGCCTCAGACTACACCATCTTATTTTTCTATTCTGTGATGTATCATCTCACTTCCAGTATATCAATGGGAAAAGTGAAATTGTAAATCATAGCTTTAAAGTATAACAAGCTATCTTGAAGGTGTAAAGCTGAAAAGTTGGGGAAATATTTTTGTATAACAAACAAACCTTTAACAGTGCTCTATTGATGCAAAAATTGTAAATTATTTAAAAGACAGAAAACAAAGATACAGTTTTTAGTGGTTTTCATTATAGGCTTCCTGTCTTTTCACCTTTAATTTGTAATATTAGATTTTTAACTTTTTCTGTGCTTATCTAAAGATGCCTGTACATAAAAGCATCCTGTGTATAATACACCGGGTTAGTCGTTATACTTGAACAAATTTTTACACAGGTGAATTGAAATGCAGAAACATGATCATCACAGCAATATACAGCACAAAACTGGACTGAAAAATTTGGATTGTGGTGTGCTTAATTCTGTATCTTGGTATGGTGAATAGTCTTTCATCAAAGTAGTATGTTAATGTATTTTGTAAACACAGTGGGAAATAAGTTCTTGAAAGCAGGTTGAGTTGAAGCCCGCTCTTATGATGAACAAATACAGGAAGTTTTATTTACAAAAAAAAAAAAAAATTAATGTTGTATGAACTTCAGGTTAGTTCTTCCAGGCTTTTCCTTGCACACATGATGAATGTGTACCCTTCAACCAGCTGAACTCGCACTGATAAACAGCTTCTCTGTTGACCTGCCTTAGGAAAACCACCAACAGTTATTAGGGCTCTATCAGAATTCCCTTATCCCTTGTATTTTCTTCCAGGGCTCTCCAGGAGAACGTGGAGCAGCGGGCACTGCTGGCCCAATTGGTCTGCCAGGCCGTCCTGGCCCTCAGGGGCCTCCAGGCCCTGCAGGAGAGAAGGGTGCTCCCGTGAGTAATCACAGTCCCCTGAAACAATCACACAACAGACTTCATATTCCAGAATGTGACTTTTTCCCACTCTAGGATGTTCCTATTACATATGTATTCTCAGAATACCCAATCTGTTCCTTTTAGATTTACAATAAAGTAAATAATAAAACATTTATTTTTGCATTATTATTATGCTCTCTAAGACCAGGAGGGATTAAACCTGTTATTATCACAACAGGGAGTGAATATAAATCAGTCTTTCATGAAAACTTTGTACCTAGCCACTCTGCATTAGAGTACAAGTGTATTTGACATCAGCTTCCATTATTGCTTCGTATAATTCTCTGATATACTCTCTTCCCTTGGTAGTTTTCTTTCTGTTGTTGGGGTGGAGCTTTTTTTCCTTGGGGTGGAGGTCGTTTTTGGTGGGTGGGAAGGGAGCGGGTTTTTTAAATTTTGTATGGTTAATGTGACTCCCTGTATGAAATTTTCATTAGTCTCCTGTAATAATGTGGATTGCTTCATTTTCTTCAAAACCAGGGTGAAAAAGGTCCCCAGGGTCCAGCTGGACGTGATGGAATACAGGGTCCTGTAGGACTTCCTGGTCCTGCTGGTCCTAGTGGCTCTCCTGGAGAAGATGGTGACAAGGTGAATTATTAGTGTTAGTGCATCCGTGAGAAGATCTGTCAGTACAGTTCTCTGTTTGCAGCTTTCCTCACAATAAATAGGGTAACAAAGCAACAAATCTTATCCCTGCCTCTCCCAAACTCCTCTGCCTACTGCAAAAAAACCCTAAAAACCTCTTCTGTAATCAAATGTCTGAGGGACAGATGCCATGGGACATTGGGATTTGTGTTCAAGAACTAGTAGAATAACATTTATCCTGGCAAAGAAACAAGGATGAAAGTGTGGCAAAATAAATCAAGGCATACGATGCCAAAATTGATCTTTGCCCATTTTAGAAACTTGGTCTGCTGAATGAGATGAAATGTCTGCAGTAATATACAGGCATTCAGAACCACTGTTGATAGGTTGAGGGTGTCAAAATAATTATGTTCACAGCAGAAATATTCTGTTGACTTCTGGCAGAATTTAGGACATGGCACCTTTCAGGATCATCTGGTGTGTTTGCTTGATCCCGTACTGTTCTGTTAATTAGCACAGGGTAAAGAAAGATTTCAACATTCATTTTTGTGATGCATGAGTGTTATTTATCCCACAGAGAGTATTTTCTGTGATTTAATTTGTCTTTTATTATTGTATAAAGAAAACATTTTTTTCTAACATGGTTTCTTGGTGATTTGAATAATTTTGAAGTTTTGAAATATTTTACACTCCAGTGAGAAACAGTTGTTCAGTCATATAGAGTTGGATGGGTCTGTAAATCAGGGTACTTTCATTAAAAGTTCATATTGAAGGTGACATGAGGAACACAATTTCCTTTATTTAGAGCTCAGTTGCACTATACTTCAAAGCCAGGTCTTGTTGCCCTCTTCAATACAACAATCAATATCTGGATTAATATGACACACTATTGATCATCACAGAATTGCTCTGTTTAAGCTTTCACACTTGAAGCAGCAGCATAAAACATAGAATAATCATATCAAAGGCGACATTCAGACATAGCATGATATTGACCTCAGCTAAGTGTGAAGGAGACCATTTTAAACAAGTTTAACTTTTAACTTTCAATTACAGGGTGAAATTGGTGAACCGGGTCAGAAGGGTAGTAAAGGTGACAAAGGAGAAAACGTGAGTAGCAAAATGCTTTATCCATTACATCTGTTTTTTATAAATAAAAAGTATTCATGCATGAAGTGTGCAGGTAGCCTTGTTACATAAGTGAGCAAAAACACAGACACACTCCTAAAATGTTCCTTCAAAATAATGTTCTTTTAACACTAGAGGTTTGTACTTACAGAGCCATGCATATATTTAGTATGGCTCATATTCCTAGAGCTTACAGAATCATTAAAAATATAAAGGTAAACTGCATTCCTAAGCACCCTCCCATATCATTGAGATTCATCCATTCTGCATTTGAGCTGGGAGAGGCCAAGAATTCTCGTGCATTCTCTTGCTGTGTTGAAGTCAACTTCACTGACTGCATTGTGTGAACATACCCAGCTTTAGCTTCTTAGCCATGATGATAAAAACTCTCAAGACTTAGTAGAGGGATCTACCAATATAGTTTTAAAGTTTTTAAAGAATATCTAATTCTTGGAGAGCACGATTAGCTGATGGCAACATTTCAAAAGAGTGAAGATCTCACATGAAATGGCTTATACATGTTTTCATATATCATTAGGCCTATTAGTGAACTTAGGACTAATTAGGCTTCTACTGTTTTAATTTAACATGTTTCTTTCAAAAAATTAATTCTCAAGCATTTCCTGGTTTTAATTTGGGCCAGAAAATAAAATTAAGCTTTTTCTACTGTGAAATTTGAAGCTAGAAAGAATAAAACTAGCATTTGTTTATTTATGTTTGATTGTGGTTTCTTTCCCAAAAATTAAGAAAAGGTATGTTTTCACTTCTGTTCAATTTCAAGATAAACTCATACTTCATTTGAGTAATTTTCTGTAAGAAAAAATTGAGAAGTAAAGGCAGAAAGATCCCTTTTGTTACTATACTTCAACAATATTCACAGTTAGCAAAGCTCAGAATTCAACACAGGGGTATTCATGGCTCAGTATATTTATCTTGAAAACACTGTGTGATTTTCCCAATTAACAAGATACAGAACATTATAAAAGTAGATTGCTTTTAAAAATTACACCAAATTTATGGCTTACATATTATCAGATGATGTTTTATAGGAGGATAGAAACAAACTCAAGCAAATCACAGGTCACAGAATCATAGAATCACAGAATGGCTTGGGTTGGAAACAAACTTCACAATCGGCTATTTCCAACCTCTGATGCAGTTCCGCTTCAGGCTTTGCGTGTGATCATAGGTACATCCTGTTCTCTCCTTTGACATGCCTCTTCATTAGAGATGCTTCTGCATCAGAGAAATTAAAAAAAAACACATGCTGCACTTTCCTATTTCAGATAATTTTAGCATAGCTAGTTATGCTGACCTTTAGGCTGTGACCACAGTTCCCGTAGTGAGTACTACTGCATTTGGGCAAGTTCCAGCAGACCTGCTTTACAAATGAAGTGTCTGCAGCATTATCATTTGAGGATGTATCCTGGACTCTCAGTCTCAAGGTTTAAAACATTTGAGAATATTACACATTTTCCTTGAAATACAGGATTCAGTGTTCAGGCCTGCTTAGTTGAAGTGAATGTAACTCCAGTCGAAGTCATGTGTCTTGAATCTTATTTGACCTCACTTGATTCAACCCTGACAATTTCAGAATGTGTTTATTTTAAATGTGCTTTCCTTTCAACATGCTGACAGATGTATATTGGGGCAGGGAGAATGGGCTTGTTGGTGACCTCTGAAAGCTTCTGAAGAGGAAGTACCCAGTTCTGAAATCACAGGACCTAAAGAATAGATATTTACAATCTCTAACCACCCACAAAAGGCCTTGGTGGGCATTTAGAGCCTGATCACAGCAAGGATCCTGATCAAAGAACTGATTCATCTCTCCTGGTGAAGAAGTGCTGAAAAATCTTCAATTCCCCATTGAAAATAACAAAGATTTATTTTTGTGGGTTTGAAATACTGTGTCTAACAAATAACACTATGTTGGCATATCCTAGCTAAAACAGCACAATTTTGTTTTTGATGTGCTGTCCTCTCTTGAACTTTGAGACCGCCACAGTTATCACAGCTGCCTTTAGTAACTGAAGATTCTCTCATGATCAGTCTTTCTACATTTGCTCTCCAGAGCAATGGAAAAAAGGAATCTGGCCGCATGTCCAAATAACTCCTCATCAATCAATTGCAAAGTACATTCCAACATATCAAAATGGGGTTTTAAATGAGTTTGAAAATGTGTAGGCCTCATTCCAGACCCTATAAAATGAAGGAGCATATTGAAGCATCCTGCAGACTGTAGAAAAATCCCTGCATGCCAAATCCCTTTCTCATGGTAACACTTCTCAGTCGACTGGAGCATTCCTAGGAGTCCTTTCATTTAGATACGTCACCACAGAGCCTACAAAGCTTTGTTTCTTGTATTGCCATCAGGTATGTAACAAAAATAAAATTGTAAAAGAGAAGAATTACATAGTTTGACACTTTGAACTCCATAGAAAATAAGATGCTCTAAAATATATATAGAACCCAAAGAAATAAATGGACTACAAGACTTAAGAAGTCCCTTTTTCTAATTCCCCCCATAAAGGGCACAATAATCTAATTTTAGTCCTAGCAAAGTCTGTAAATCCCAGCATTATTCTGCTCTAAATTAGAATTTGCAGCTTCGAATTTGTAGGCAGCTTGCCACCTGAAATAGACTAGAATTAGCCAAGGCCAGGTGTTAAGTTTTTATGCTTTCTTAGCTTCACTCTTCATCAGTCTAGTTCCTCTAGTGTTGCAAAATCAAGATTCAAACTACCACATAATTTAAACCCCATCATAAAGTAGTATCTTATTTTCCCATCCTCTGTTAGATAGCTTCATTACATCACATTTGCATGACTGACTTCTAAATTATGTGCACTATAACTTAGTTATTATCCTGGGGGGAGACTGAAAAAAAGTTCCTCTCTGAGTATTTTTTTTGCCATTCCGTTGAAAAGAGACTTAATATCAAAGAGAATGTGACTGCCAGTGCTCAGCAAGAACTTACACTTTTTCATATCTCCTGGAGGTCAAAATAAGCTTTGGACTATTGCAAAAATAATTAGCAATTTCATAAAAACTATTCCAAATTATAAGCATTCCAATTAACGGTAGATTTTTAGATGATGCTTTAAATGTTGAGGGTTGTTTTGCAAAAATCTCATTGAAGGTTTTGATATTTTTAATTGTGAAAAATATTTCATTTTGATTCATGTTCGCATGGGAATCTATTCTGAAACATTACAAATGAGCTTTTAAGAAATGCCAGTATTGTCTATTATAGATGTGCAAATCTGAGTTTTTGAGAAATAAACAAATAGTGGTTTTTTGTACTGAATGGGAAAGACTTGTGAATAATGCTACATTCTCTGTGGAGAAATGTGGAAATGCTTAATAGATTGTGATCGTGCAAGCAGGGTTTTCTCTCATCTCTATATTTGCTTTTAATCTCATTCCAGATGTCATAATCACTAATTTGTCCTTCTGGACACATGTTTGTTGCAGGGTCCTCCAGGTCCACCAGGTCTCCAGGGTCCTGTTGGTGCCCCGGGTATAGCTGTAAGTAGCTCGTTCAGAGCAAACCTCAACCTTGCATAACTCAGCTGATACTCAGAAGTTCCTTGAACTGTTTACTCCTTACTCAGAAATACATTTCAAATCACCACTAACAGTTCTGTCATTGTCCACTTACATGCAGTCCTTTATTGTAAACAAGCCTGCATGGGTGTTATTGTATGGCAGATTTACAGCAGGGCAATTATTTGACAAAATTATTAAAAATTAAATACTGTAAGTAGTGAATGGGGGCCATCCTTTCAGTGAACTGGTTTGTATGACAGCTCAGTACAGATGCAGTTAAAAGAGAGTATCTCTTTTTAAAATCCACCTGATACCAGGTGAATTGATTTTTATTTAGAAGACTCTGAATTCTTTTACCCTGAATATTGGTAGAACTGTATGTACTCATATTTACTACTACATGGGTATTCCACAGCTAGAATGTTTATGCAGATGTGAAAGAGAGGAGGAATTCAGGGAGAATTTTTGTGAGACATGCAGCATTAATTGACCTGCATTAAACCAGAGCATGTACTGGGATTCTCTTTGTATGAGAGATTTCATTCAGTCAAGATGGTGCACATGCATTTGTAAAGACACTTGGTGTTATTCTGAGCCCTCTTGTTATTGTTTTCCAGTCATTCCCATGGAGCTGTTTCTGTCATTATTATCAGACCTGTAATAGTTTGCTCTTCATTGTTTCCAAATAGGGAGGTGATGGAGAGCCAGGCCCAAGAGGTCAGCAAGGGATGTTTGGGCAAAAAGGTGATGAAGGTCCCCGAGGCTTCCCCGGCCCTCCAGGCCCTATTGGCTTACAGGTAAATTCCTTTATTATTTTACCTTTCATCTGTAAGAAGCCTGATTTCTGTCTCAAAAACTGAATGACTGTTGTCTTCTATTAAAGAAATGAAGAACTGAAAGATCCCATATTCATAGGGTTCATGAATAAATAGCAGATTTAATGCAGCAGATTAGTCGGATGTGCTGAAACTGAACTCTTGGCTAACACAGGCTTTGGAATTTCATTCGGTAATTCCTTAAGGTCAAACAATGTCTGCTTTAACAAGAGCACTCCTTTATACTGGAGATAGACACTTTAAAGAAAAGAGTCAACCTGAAGGTGTATTTAACACATCCTTGTCATTTACAGGATTTTCACAATAAGTTTTGGCCACACAATGTGTTTCTCAGTGATACCATCACAGACACTACTTGCATCCTGAAAGATTAGCAGACCCCCACAATGCTTATATACTGCAGCCATTACAGGCAGGTTCCTGAAGTTTCACATTTCTTCCTCTTAAAATTGATCTTTTATGAGTCAAAAAACACAAAGCAAGCATACAGTAAAATGTAGGCTTCTCACTACTATATACAGAGGAATTAAAGTTGAAAAATCTGTTTTTTCAAAAATGTCATTTGCTTAAATATAATAAAACAAGATATTTAGGACCTTTGATTCATTTCCATGTAATTAACATTAGAGCACAGAACATAAACTATTTCTAATCCATGCCTTAAGCTGTAACATGAGTCTTTTAAAGAATTGTAATAGTGTTTGAATATATTCAACAGTATTTTCCTTTCTATCCACCATGTGTGAACTGACTCACCTCTTTCACTAAGCTGAACCTTAACCAGTACCTATTTTTTTTTAAATTTTTAATCTATTACATAATGCAGTTCACAAAACTTAAAAAATATAAAATTTATGAAATATTGCAAACCACCATGGAAGAAAAACTGTTCATTACCTCATCAGCACATATATCTTGTGTAGATGTATATTGCCTTTGAAATGGAAAATTTCTTTATTTTCAGAAATAATTACTCAGAAAAAAATGTCAGAAGACAAGCTTTGACCCTACATTTAGGAAAGCCCAGCTTAGTGGTGATAGTGCTTCTAGCTAGGTATCAGTTAGTAGACAAACTTGGATACTTCTAAGGGAATGTTTGTGTGATGCAGTGCAACATCTCCCAGTAGGGTTTAGGGTTTATCACCTCCACAGGACACCTAAGTAAAGCAGTTACACAGCTGCCAATACTTAGGTAGCTTAGACATCTTTGCCTTCCACTTCGCTGTGCTGCACTGATCATGTTTGCTTCATATATATATATATATATATACCTATATATATATCTATATATATATATCTGTCATAGCATAAATCAAATTCTCCAGAGACCCACCTGAGCTCTGGATAATCCTGACAGTGTTTTTAAAGTCACCCACTTTAGTATTTCTCTGTGGTTTCTTTGGGTTTTTCCCCAGAATTTTTGTGTCACCTGGTTTAAGCATCCTAGGACTACCTATGCATTTACTGTAATATGAAAAACTCCCTTCCCTTTTTTTTAATTTTAATGCAAATAGGTCTTTTTTTCTCTTGTTCCATCATCCCGCCGCCTCCCAAGTTAACAAGTTTTACACGTAGATCTGATTTATATTGTTTCATATTGATTATAACTAATCATTCCAGGGACCCTACTAATAGTATTCTCCTCTGTGTTTTTTAGGGTCTGCCTGGCCCACCAGGTGAAAAAGGTGAAAATGGTGATGTGGGCCCAATGGTAAGACTTCTTCCCCACTGGTCACTCTGAAGGACATAAATATTCTCCATATATTATTGTCTTATCTCTATAGCTCACCATTTGATAAGATACTCCTGAATTTGGTGACCGAGTATGAAACATTTTGTGTAACATAAACTCTCTGGGATTTACTTTGCTTTCCCACATCTATCCCCTCATTAATATCAAGATTTATGAAACATAAGAAAATACTCTGAAAAATAGATAGCAAAGCAGATGCTCTGTGTGTCTGAGACAGGATGCTGGCAATGAGGTTCAGGAAAGAAAGAGGAAAAGTAGATACCACTGCACCAGAGTCTGGAGCTGCATCTCTGAAATTCAGGACATTGTATTAACATACAGCTTCAGGTAATTGGAGGCCAGAAGATGGTAAACACTGTTTGCCTCTGTTTACTTTCTCTGGGTGATGCATTTTCCAGCTGTTTATCCTGTTGACAGAATGCCTACTGGGCAGTTCCTGACTGCAGGGCAAGCTCTCTACTCTGTACATTTGCCTCCAGCACCTTACACCGAGTCTGGATGCTTCATTGTTGCCCATCTGTAGGTGCCATTGGGCAGTACTGGTCACAGGGCTGTCACAGACACATGAGCTAGTCCAGGGTCTTTGCACAGTGGGATGGGCATGCAGGGAACCTGCAGGGAGAGTACAGTGCAGGAAACCAACCCTCAGGAGTCCTAAGCATCAGATAATTTCCAGCTCAGGTATGTGTAACATAGCCTGGATCTCCCGTCACCTTGTGAACTCATCCAAAGGGCAGCAATCTGGTGCTGCTGTTTCTGTAGCACTGCAAAGATTAAAAGCCCTCTACAGTTTGAGTATATTATTTTTCATTGGTCAGAAATCCCTACTGGACTTACTCTTTATGATTGTAACTATATTATATCTGTTCTATGGTATCACATTGTCTCTTTGATACAGGGTCCACCTGGCCCACCAGGCCCAAGAGGTCCCCAAGGTCCTAATGGAGCTGATGTAAGAATAAACCTTTTTTTTTTTTCTTTCTCTTGCTAATTCAGTAATAAGCACTCTATTTTGGATAACTAAGTTTGGGATAACAAATATCTTTTATCACTGTAGGGTCCTCAAGGCCCCCCGGGCTCAATCGGCTCTGTTGGAGGTGTTGGTGAAAAGGTGAGTGTGGATAAAAACCTCCTAGAAAGAGAAAACATTGGAATAGGAATGCTATATGACATTCAGTCATTAAAATTATTTTCATTGCTATTTTCAGTTCTCTATTCAGAAAATTTTCTGCCAGGATATGGAGTGAGTTTGTTTGGGGTTTTTTAATTTCATATTTTACCCAAGGATCATGCCAGATGTATCTTCCTTTTTCTTAAAGGAAAGGTGACATATGCATGGATGTAAGGGCTTTTCTTCTGTGATTTATTAGAAGCAACAGAGTAAACTATTATATAGTGCTGAGCAAGCAAACATTTCAAAAGAGTCTTAAAATGCTTGTTTATGTTTATTTTATCAAGTTACATGACCTCAACCAGATCACATATGTCAGCCTAAAAGTCTTTTTCTCTAATGTTACAGATTTAACATTAATTTTTTCTTAAACTTTGGAATTGGAAATAAGATGCTGAATAGAGCATAAGATGGAGGAAACAAAATAGAAATATATTCCAGGCTACTGTATAGCTTATTGAAAAACTATGTAGATTGCTCATGAGTACTTATTTGCCACAGATTATTATATATATTCAAGGAAACACCAATGTCAATGAATCCTAGAAAAGACATCTAGGAATGTCAGTATTGGTAGTTTTTCAGAAAGCTTTTCATATTGTTTACTTTTCAGAACATGAAGCAAGATTTCCCTTTTTTTAATTAAAATGGTCTCTTAAAAGAATCTTCAGGTGTTTCATGATTTTTTTTCTACATGCTCATCAACTAAATCACTTACCAGTTCTCTGGGATGTGGTGAAGAGTGTACTAGAATAATATAACATATTATTTGGCATGATGGAAAAATATCCTACTTTGTCTCCCTTTTTGTCTTTTGAGACCAGAGGGTAGTAAGCCCAAACAGATGTTATTGTGTCAAGCTGACAGTGCTTCATTGCCATCCTTCTTTCTTAGAATGTGGCTCTGAGCATCAACTCACCTCTTGGGAGCAGCATCATTCTGGTGTTTTCAATCTTTCTCCCCCAAAATTGCACAAGACATACAGAACACAATGCCCTTCTGCTTGACTGCATTATTAACAAGGATATTCTTTCTAATTTCCAAAGTTTATGACATTGTTCATCCAGCCTGTTTTAAAACAAGATCTTGGCCTCTTGAAGAGCTGCAGGATTTGTTTTTTTCTCTTTGGGAAAAGTACCAAAAGCGTGACACAGTTGGTAGAAATAAAAAGTTAGTGGCAAAACAGAGTCTGTATGTCAGTGGAATACAGAAAATACTTCTCTTTACTGTGAGAAGTAAAAATTTTCCTGTGACCACTGGGGTACTGAGAAAAATGTTAAGTATGAGAACATCCAGGGTAGCACCCAGTTATATTCTCTGCTTTAAAAAAACCCACCTTGTATAATACTGTGGTTCATTGAACTCGATAGGAATTTTGCCATTGGTTTCAGTCACCTCTTTAATTTTCACTGTTTCATGATCAAATTATATTCCAATCATTTTGTAAAAACATTGTCTTATATTGAACTCCTTACTCCTTTGTTTCTCCCTGCAACCATCTATGTGATTTAGAATCCTTGTTTGTGATGATTAGGCCACAAAATTTAATTCAAGAACATGAAATTCAGACTGTTTATCACTTGGCCGTCATTTTTTATTTTCTCTTGCTTATTTCCCATATTCTCTGCATTCACAAAGAGAAGCTTCCAACTGTATTATTTTGGAAGTTTTTATTTATTCTAATTACTTTCCTCCCTCCTCCTCAAGTTGTAGTACATGCCAGGGTTTTTTCCTTATTAGGAAATCTTCCTTCTTAATTTCAGTTCCATTTAATGAGTTTTTCAAGCTTAGAAATCATCAAGAGTTGTTTTGTCAGGCAGAGTTCCTGTAATGGAAAGAGAGTTCATGCTTTTAAACAAAACATGTTGGTTTTTTTTTTCATTTTCTTCCCACACATTTTTTCCCCAATGTTTTTCTTATTACATCAGCATGCTTTGGCCTCTGCACCCCTTTCAGGGAAGACATGCCATACAACAGATAATTCAATGCAGTGATTGTAGAATGTGAAAAACATTTTGGCATCATCCCTGTCACTGTGGAGGAACGAAATAGGTTTGTTCATTTCCATATTTGAATGGTTAGACCATTCAAATCCAGGGGTTTCAAAGCCCCCTTATCTTCTGGCAGAGAGAAAACAATTTTTGTCACACTTAGTGCCATGCATTTTTAACTAGCTTGTTGTTTGCCTTGCTCTACACACAAGGGCCTGAATGTTCAAAGGCATCAGCACTGCAAATGTTCCTGTAGCCTTGCATTATTAATGCCGTGACCTCCACGGAGCGGCCTGGACCTCTTGAGACTTACACTCAGCTAGAACCACTTAAATCCAGCTGCCACACTGAGAGTATTCGCTTTGTTGTGCTTTTAATTAAGAAAAAGTGGAAAACCAAAAGGTCCCAACACATGCTTATCTCTAATTCGATATCAAAGGTCTAACGTGCAGATATTCTAAATACCCAGGAAGTTGCTCATGACTTCTCAAAACTGTGCCTTAGACATTTTATAGAACATAAGAATTTACAGCAGAGGGGAAACAGATCAAGTAACATTAACGCCACACTTCTCTTCCACAAAACCTAATAAAATAAATTTTCTAATTTAGAATAATTTGTGATAACTGCACTGATTCCTGTGCTGTTCTTCCAATTTAGATTAATTTGTGATAACTGCACTGAGTACTGTGCTGTTCTTCCACCCTTTCTCCCTTCCACAGCACGTTATAAACCATCAGAGTTAGACAGCAATGCAAACCCAGTGTCTGCAGTACCTAAACATTCTTTCTGTAGCCTCTCAGAGTTCAGATCTGTTTACTGTATGAAAAAGTCTGATGTTAGAAAACCACTATACTCATCTGGGTTTACATTCCTTCCTATTATATTGTCCTAAAATATTTTTTAAAGTAGTACACTAATAAGGAGTCCAACACAGTACACAAGTGAAATCAATAGTTTTCATTCTTAATCATTGATTTATACTGCAGATAGAAGTGAGAGGACAAAATCAATTGAGCATCCTGGCTCTAAGATTGAAAACGTTTGATAAGTTTTTCACAGACAACTTTATGTGTGCGTATCATTTTTCCACACATGTATGTGCAGACACTCCTAAGGTACTTAATCATGTGTCTGTGACTGTTTATGCTACCTGAATATCTGTCCTTACAAATTACTTTTAATAACTTTACATTACTTACTGACTGTGATTTCTCCTCCTGCTTCTCCATCTCTCCAACATGCTTGTAAACATGAACCCTCCCAGAAAACACAGCTTTAGAATTTCTCTCTCAAATTTAGTTCTCTACAGAGCCATTATATATAACACATATGCAGACCTATGCAAAAAAGGATTCTCTTCTAGAGTTACAATTTCTCTCTTTGTTTGTTTGTTTGTTTTGTGAGAATGGCAAAAAGGAGCAAAACTGTAACTTTTCGTAACCCAGTCAGTTGCAAAGTTGCCTCTTGTTGTTACAAAATGAAACACCATGTCCCAGAATTTAACCAAAAGGTGGCAGCCTTCCATCCACTATCTGTGCTTTGTGTGGACAGTTCTCTAGAATTGGTCATAAGGAAAACAACATTCTTTTAACTTTTTAAAACTTTTTTTAAATGTTTTTTAAATTTTAACTTTTAAACTACTTTGCCTAGCTTGGCAGAAACCATTCTGCTTGCTTAATACGAGGAGGTTTTCAGAATTAGACATGTCTGGAAAATGACATGACACTTTGTAGTTTAAGATGTCTGTCTTTGGTTGTTGAAATTCTGTCAGAGGAAGGCTTTGCCTAAGAAAGACCACACTAACTTTTAAAATATCTGAGCTGGTAACAAAAGAGAAGAGGATCTCCAGAGCTGGAATAAATCTATTATTAGATCATAAAATCTGTTTCCCAGCAGAGCATGAAATATTTTCAATGGAGAAGGTGCATCAGATTCTGAATTGATGCCATTGTTACTAAAAATGAAAAGAAAGACAAGGGTCAGCAATAGGTATAGATTGCACAGGTTTTAGTAGCTATAAATATGCACTCTGTAAATATATATCAGCTACAATCTTCTCTATCAAAACAGCGTTTAACTCCCTTAACAGCTGTCTAAACCAAATACATTTCATAGTACCTAATACTTGGAATATAAAAACCACCATCAGATAAAACAAGGACTACGTACAGGGAAGAGTCACATTTTTTAGCAGAGCAATAATACGGAAATATTAATGTGAGATGAAACTTTAACTGGTCTCATCTTTCACAGATGCCCTTTAAGGGGAACATCTTGACATTTTCTAGCCCTTTCAATTTCTCCGTCTTCCACACTGCTACTTTCTGGCAAGCTCCTGTGCACAGAGCTCATCTGGGCTGCCTGTTCCTGCCAACATCACCATGTGTGCTGGAGCAGCCACCCCAGCGCTCCCTGGTGCTCCCAAGTGTAGGTCAGAGGAAGCCCATTGTTGCATGATATCATAGAATGAAGATGTGTTTGTCAACAGGAAGGCTAAGAATTGTATTTTAAATCAAATGTTGATCAGCATAAACTACAATATCATTTGGCAGAAAGGCAGAAAAAGAACTCACTCTCTGAGAAGCTTACAAGGGGATTACACTGGCACGAGTGCTTGTCAGGAAAGACTTGGCTCAATTAGTGCTCTTATGTCACTCCTTTAGTTGGTCCTGCAATGGACACACCTTTCAAAAGGATCTATAGAGTGGACTCTGTTAGATATTGTATGTCCACTAACTTGAATAACATCAGTAGTTTTGCTGATTCCAGACTTCATTCTCTGTTGCTACAAAAATCTTATTTGATTGACAGTAGACGTGATTGATAGTAGATAAAAACCCAATACTAATGATGCTTCAGACTCAGTAAACCCTGTGCAGAGAATAAGGAAATGAAGATTATGAATTTTCTTAGAAAACATACATAATACTTATTGACCTAAAGGATCTACTAGGGTTTTTTTGTTTGCCTTTTTTTTTAATAAAAAATGCTGTGCCGCAGAAGTAAATTAATAATAAGTACAAAAAAGGATCATTAATTTTTAAGATTTTATTATTACTACAAATTTAAGTATATCTAATAAAACATACCAGAGTGTCTAAAGGCATGTTCATCCTTTAATATTGCCCTTTCTAAAGGGCGTTTTAATATTGCTCCTAAAATTTTGATAATCTGTTAATTATCCTAGTCTGGAATTCTGTTGGGTACTGAAAACTTTTTCTGTTAATCTAATGAAATATTTGCAGTGGGCCAAATTCTGGTCCCAGTGAGGTTATTGTGCTGCTATGAGCTTCTCTGAAAAAAAAGTTCAGTATCTACAACATAAAGTTTGTGTAAAAATTCTGGTTTATGATTTATAGTTTTATACTTTCCATGTGGAAATGACAGACATGCGTGATGTATCAATGGAATTGTCATAAAATGAAGAGGGGTATGCTGGTCACACAAGTTAGGAAGGATACACAAATTTATTCCAATTCTGTGAGTTCAGTAGAGGATTGGGTAAAATGCATTTTCAGCACTGAACTACTCTGTTCAGAGGCATAATTACTGGCAATGGTCATTTGGTTGGAAAAAAGAATACGTATGGTGGGGAAAATCCCCCCATTAGCATTTGGATTGAAAAATCCTTTGGAATAAGAATATATAGTTCTTGTCGAAGTACTCCATGACAATCACAAAGCATATTCTGTTATCCTCCCACAGATTTGTGTCTCTGTGATGCTAACAACAAAATATTCTACTAACAGAAGAGTTTTCTATAAAAGTTTATGGTTTAGACCACTAGAGCTAGAAAATAATTGGTCATAACTAAACTTTAAAATGAACAATTGAAAAGACAGTCTTTGAGATAATACTGTGCATTAGCTCCGAAAGAGACTGAATTATCTTAAATGTTCACTTAATAGTGCATAACCTTTTCATACGGTGTCATCCCCAAAGCCATCTGCTTTACTAAATAAATTCCATCACTGGTAAATACATAGCATAGGCCTCTGTAGCCTGTGGAGAAAGTTGTACTAACTATTGTTTTATACTTTATATAATTTTTTCTTATTCTAACAGTAGCTATAGCAATAATCACAAACAGGAAATCTGCAGTATATGGGATAATAAAGGGGAAGATCTTCCAAAGCCCAAAGGGAAGGTTAGTCTTCCTGTATCCTCTCTATATTAGTTTGATGTATTATCTCTCAAATTTCAGACGCCAGTTCTGAAAAACTATATATTTAACTCAACCCCCTAGGCAGACCCAATAAAAGACAGTTCTTAGAAGCTGTTTACATAAATCAGCATGGGAAGAATATGTAATAACAGAATTAAATTCATAGAAATATTCCCTCTAATGACTCATAAATTTATTCTTATGCATCTATAGGGTGAGCCTGGAGAAGCTGGTAACCCTGGACCTCCTGGAGAATCTGGAACATCTGTGAGTATTTTGGTTTTGTCTTATCATTAACATTTATTATGGTATTATTAAGGTATCTGGTAATGCTTACTTTGGAAAGCATTTCCACAGATTACTTGTGTACTTGTGTATGTTTTCTTTGAATTTTCAGTGAAGAACTTACACCTTTAAAATGCCATTTGTTTCCATATAATCCCAGCGACATCTTGTACTGACAGCTAGAAGATGAAGCTGAAGACTTCACAAAAGAGTACCTATTTTTCCGTCCAAAAGTATTAACTTTGGCTTGCATGTTTTGCTTTCTGAAAATACTTCACTGATACAAACTGGGTGCAGAATTTGGCAGTTGACCTAACAGGTCCTCGTTTCCATTCACATGCCAGTATTTATTAAGGAGTAACATTGCCCTTGTGTGAAAAATGAGTGCCATGGTCATCCCTTTTTTTTAGCCATTCAATTTCCAGATGGCGTTTTTGTGTTCATGTGTTTTCTACAGGGTCCAAAAGGTGAAAGGGGAGAAAAAGGTGAAGCTGGTCCACCTGGAGCAGCCGGACCACCAGGTGCTAAAGGACCTCCAGGTGATGATGGGCCTAAGGGTAACCCAGTAAGTGAGCTTCATAATTCTAACACAAACCACTGTGAAGCACTGCTTAAGTTGTGCTACATACAGAACTGTGTATCATTTTCTACAATTGCGCTACATTCATTATATGCTTTCTAAAAGATTTGCATGAGTGCTACGTGCTTGTCAATGGATGACACATTTCTTGCTTTTTTTTCCTGATTTATCTAGGGCCCAGTTGGTTTTCCTGGAGATCCTGGTCCCCCTGGGGAGCCTGGTCCAGCTGTAAGTATACCTTAAAAACAGTTTTAGGTCCTAGTCTTGGTTTGCACTTAATTCTAGTTGACTCTGCCTCTTTCTTTTCTGTGGTGAGTTCTTGCCTGTAAGTTCCATTGCTTTTCTATTCACATATTTCTTAAGGCTTAAAAATGTTTAGAAATCTTCAAAAAGTTTTGAAAACTAGTGTCCTTGGGAAAATGCTCTTTAGAAAAACAGTGCTCTTATATTCATATATGAAATTCAGTGACTTAAATTAGCTGAATTTTTAATTTTGTTTATTTTTCTGTGAATTCTGTAGGGTCAGGATGGTGTTGGTGGAGAGAAGGGTGAAGATGGTGACCCTGGTCAACCTGTAAGTTTTTTCTCTTATTTTATTACACCTGCATGTTCTCTCCAATGCTAAGAAAGTATCTTTTGCAAAATCAGTGGTTTCTATACAGTCACACTCTTAAAAATAATTTCAAAGTGAATGCTTTTTCTATTATACTGAAAGATAACTATTTATTTCCTTGCAGAGGTAGAACTGCCCATATGATAGTAACACATTTCTTTTAGAAGTAGGAACAAATAATGTGTTAGGGATTTGTTCTGGAGGTGCTGAGGAGCACTGAAAATAGAGCAACTCTGAGCATAAGAAAGGAAAGCTGCAGCCAAGTAATCTTCATTAGCTGACCTGATGAAATTAAGCCAATATGTTAAGCAGTATCTGAGCAATACCCATATGAAGCATGAGAGTTCTTCTATTTCTGTAGATTCTCATATAAAATATCTCTTCATTTGTTTGTTTGGGGTTTTTTACTGCAAAAGGATAGAGTTTCCATTTTGGAAAGTCTCTCTCTAGCTCCAGAAGTTCTGATTATCAGGGAATTTTTCCATACAGTACAGTTTGAAAATAAAAAGTGCTAGTGCATTGAACATCTGGTTGGATGTACTGGAGGTTATGAACTGGGATTACCTGCAA
The DNA here is from genome assembly GCA_013397565.1 of Ptilonorhynchus violaceus. Lineage (NCBI taxonomy): Eukaryota > Metazoa > Chordata > Aves > Passeriformes > Ptilonorhynchidae > Ptilonorhynchus > Ptilonorhynchus violaceus. The sequence continues at coordinate 717,531 of VZRJ01013067.1, read as the reverse complement.
ACTTCAGGAATTTACTATCTGTATATCTTACTCAACAGTAAGTACATTTTCACTACTGTGTTCCTGAGGAAAAGCTTATCAAACTATTTGGCAATCCTGAAATGTTTAAGAGTATCACAGCTTACAAGATGGAGCAGCCAAATGGCTGTAAGTGCACAAAAGATTTTTCAAGAGAAAGCCCCGCATGGCAACTCACAGATGTTAGTGAAGAATTTTAGCAAAAGGAACACCTTCAGCACCTTGGAAAGCCAGAAACTTGTTAGTGGAGTGCAGCAGTAGCTCAGACAGGGTGCTACTCCTGGGCAGCCACCTTCTGGTCTGCAGTGTTGTGTTGCAAATAGGAAGAAAAAAAAAGAATTATTGCATTTTGTATGGTAGCAAAAGCTATTAAAAATGTCAAAACATCACCCTAAAAAAGGGTTTGTTGAATACTTTTTTGTGTATGTGTTTATGGTATTTACTTTTTGCCCATTGAAAGGGGCTAACACATGGTAGATGTCTGTTGCATTTTATAAAGAACTTCATCCTTTATTACCACTGAGTTTATAATTTTCCATTGCAGGGTCCACCAGGTCCTTCAGGTGAAGCTGGCCCACCTGGTCCTCCTGGGAAAAGAGTAAGGAATATCTCATGTTCTCTTGTACATGTCTCTTTGTGTAACACCATGTTCTAGAGAATTTCAGCTACTTGTTCCATGCTGTGACACTCATATGTGATGTTTGACATTTCTTTTAAGTAATGTAATGAGAAAAATGAAAAAATGGAAACAGCAGAGAAAGCTCTTTAACATGGCTAACATGGACTATAAGAACAAAAATACATAGGGAAGAATGTATTGCTTATCTCTAAATGCACTTTTTCTTTTCACCCAAGATTTCAGTGTCTACTGAATTAGTCTGCTAGCAGGAGTGAGTTGCTATGACAGTAATACAAGACATCACCTTTAGGCACATGACTGCTATAAAGAGCAGGAAGAATGTGTCTGTTTTGGTGTCTTTAGTCTCTGAAATAAAATAATTTCAATGCAGCTTTTTTCCAAAACTATGTCATCCCCTCTGCATACAAAATTAACAAGCAGACATTTGTGTAACTTATGAAGGTACTCCATTATTTCTAAAGTCTTTGAAGGTTCGCAGGCTTTACAAATATAGTTAATCAAACCCAGTAAATAATGTTCCACTCACAGAACTCTAGTAAATGCAGCAACCCTTAGGTCTACTTCAGAGAGCAATTAGATGCAGTTTTTACACTTTAAAAAACAGAAGTGGCATCATTAAATGTAAGCTGAGAGTTACTTTACAAAATATGTTAGATTGCTCTATTTAATGGGCTTGAGTGAACTGACATGCCTAATTAGTTTTATCTATTTTACACAATAATCCATCAACTTGCAAAGTATTTATAATACTGTAAATGATTATGGTAGCATTAGCAACCTTATCACTAGAACTGAAATACAACTCGATTGAATATTAGCAATTAGTATGTTTGCTCCACATCAGATTGAAATTTCCTACTTTATCATACAGAAAGACAGTAGCTCATTCCTCACAGATGAGCTATATTCTATCTGATTGTGTTATCTGTGGTTTGACACATTTCCAATTTAGGGAAAATGTATGGCTAAATATTGCTAAGTAGTGCCGTTTCTGAATTTTGAAGAATACATTTTGAAGAATCAGATTCTACGTTATTAGAGTACCAGAATGTTTCAAGCTTGTAGGGAATCTGTATTACATTGATGTTACGCTAGGAGGAAACAGTGAAAGACTGAAATCTTCACAGTTTGCTGGAAAAAACGCTTTTCATTAGTTTTCATCCCTTGTATGGTAGAATTAATTTCAAGAAAAAGCCCTAAGAAGAGTCTTTTCATTTGGATTGAGAAGGACATACCATTTCAGTAGTATTTATAGGCCAAAACCATAATCTACAAAGGGTGAACTTTGTGATGTAGTTATTGATAAAGTCTTTTTAAGTGATTTTTTTTTTAAATTTTCACTAAATAATAATCAATATTTTACAGCGTCTGACTTCTTAAATGATCTGTGCATGTCCCAGATCAGAAAAATGCATGCTCAGAAGGCTTTATACATTAATGTAATTAAGGTGCAAGTAATTGTAGTCATTGTGCCTGCTTATCTAGAAATAGAGATACAGACTGAACCACTCCACAGCTACGTTGTTACTATTATTTCTCTGAAACTTAATCCCTTGCTCTTACTTTTGGGACTTCTATCTGGTTTGCCATACAAGCCATAGTACTGGGTAACATCTCTAGTTGGAATTCATTGATTTCTATCTGGCAAATGTTAAAAATAGCATGAGGAAAAGACACCATCAGAGAACATTTGTTCTTAACATCAATATGCAATCAATACAAATCAGCATAGACAGTACTTCTTGCTTATGTTCCTCCCAGCCCTTCAGTGTGCCAGGCTCTTGAGCTTTGGGATCTGCTGCTGGGCTGCTTTCTCTGGGAGCAACAATTAGATGTCCAGATCACATACTCATAAAGTTCCATAGAGCAACCTAAAGATATGAGAATTTAAAGTGCAAGACCAGGATATATTTTTGTTCTCAACAAAACCATACCATCCACTTCCATTAAAAGGAGATATGTCAATACTGAAGCAAAGCTAGTCTTGTAATTTTGAGAAGCAAAAGTTTATTTGGTTTGTCGCCGTTAAATACAATGTCAGATAACTTAGGAAAAAGTAAAGTGTTTCTATGAAGGAGATTTTTTTTCCATTTTGGCTACAGCATGATGCTGCCTCAGCAGGGTGCACTCACCACTTAAAAATTAAGCTGATTTTCTTTCTTGATTGCAAATGCACAGAAAACCTAACAATATGCCAGGTTCCTATCTCAATAGGCTGATGAAATGTGGTAATGGTTTTCCATGTTGGAAATCATGTTTTAAGTCAGATGAGAGTTATAAACAACAATTTAAATTACTTTAATGAAATATGGAAGAGCAGAGAAAAAGATTCAGTAGGTTCATGTAATGAAAATTGAGAATAAGTTTGTTTCTGCATGACTTCTTTTGTCTTCTTGGTTCATAAAATGTATCAGGCAGTATGTCCAAAATTACAGTGCAATGGTCATAAAAATCACCATGGTAGCTGGGGTGATGAGGGGGAGAATCATGCATTAATATAAAATTACTGTTATTGAGATCTTTTCTGTCAGTTAAAATTTACCAGACTCCAACAAAGCCACTGTAGGAAGGTAAGATAAATTAGCAGTTTCTCTCTGCAGAAGCCCCATCCGTGCCAGGCCAGTAATCCCAGGCTGTGCAAAGGAGCAGCTCTTTCAGCAGCTTTGTGCCTGCAGCAGCATTGGCACAGTTTGATAATGAACACCCCCTCTGCTTAGCACTCATCATTCATTGTATTTGTATTTTAGCCATCACAGTGGGTTTAGCCCTGCTAATTAATTCATGCTGCAGCTGCATTTCCAGATTATGCAGAGACCATATTTCTCAAATGCAAACTACCACATTCAACCCTTTTTAGTTCCTTAGGTAGGGTGGATTATAATCCATATGGGAACTTCAGTGCAAGGAATTTTCAAACAGTAAAGACAATGGGCATGTAAATTAATTCATGTAAGAGAACAAAGTCATGTTCCTAAAATGTTTCTGAATTTATTTTTCTACCTGTTGATTTTTCTTGTTATCACTGCAAACTGATCCACCCAATTAATTACAACCTACACAAAGGGCATATGCATCAGACATTATTATTTATTATTGGAACAGCAGTGATTTAAATTATTCTTCCTGTTTTAAAGAGTCAGCATTTGGTCCAGGGCTTTTTAGCTTCTTTGTATTTTGAAGAAATAAAACTAAGTCCTTTACCACTTACAGTTCTTAAAAATACCAAAGAGAAAATCCTGTTGATACCCACAACAAATGGTCACAGTCCACTGTGGGTAATTCAGTTCGTTTTGCATTATCTTTGATGTAAAGTCTGAACTATCTCTGCTGGCCAGAAGGTTCGTACAGTGCTGCAGATGTTCAGTTTCACCCTGGAGAAAGCTTAATTTCAGAAGCAAATGAATGATCTTAATATACTTCTATGTAAATAGTTATAAAATGAATATAAATTTCCAGGAATTGAAACTGGTGGAGTTGCTCAAGGTATGTGCCAGTAGTGAAATATAGCAGATGATAAAAAGGTTGGGTTAAATTCAGCTCTAGTATAAAAAAATGCTTTAGGTCAAATGCTGGCATAAAACCTTAAGCTCACAAAGCAAACAGGCAGATGCTTCACTGGCAGTGTACCGTTCTTATCTGTAAAATTAAGAATGTGTTCTGGTGCTTTACTGTTAGGGGCCCTGCATTGTTTTTCTATATGTTGTTATGAAGTTAGAAGCAGTAAATAAATGGAAGTGATTGAATTTTTCTAGTTGCTGGTCCTTAGAATGTTTTTTTCTTTTTAGATTCTACGTAACAAAATGCTTGACGCATTAATGAACAGATGAGTCTTATATAGATTCACAAAATCACAGCATTTGATCATGGTCACTCTTCTTTCATTTTGCTTTAAGCTGCTCATTGGTTGGCAAGAAATAGCCACTTGTAATAAAGACATTTCCCAGGCTAAAAATTAACGTTGTAGGAGAACAGTTGGTCCATTATCTTGAGTGCATCTTTTCTAAACTAAGCCTATAAGAGAACCATTTTCAGAAGAGTACATTAGATTCTAGACACTGCTTCTGTTCATAACTGAAGCTATGAATATTAATTACCTGACCTAAAAATAAGTCCTTGATGTTTTGGAGGAGAAAAATGTCTTTTTATTTTTTACTTTCATATTTAGTGGATAATATGTCAAGTTTTGGCTGTCTGAATGTAATCAGGCAGCTTAAAGACCCCATCCCTGACTTAGAGAATAAAGTAGCATTTGCCACACTGTGCAATTACAGGCCTTTTTGGAATCAGTGGATAAACTACAGTGAAAAGATAGAAGTCAATGCAAAGCAAGTTTAAAACTGTTATTGTATATATAAATTAATATTGCCCTTTTCATTTTTTATCCTGTTTTGATTTTTTTTCCAAGCTATTTCTTTGGTTTGAACTTCATTGTGTCAGATCTGTTAGGCAATGCATATTCTTTTAGATATTCTAAAAACCCAGAAAATTTTATAAGGGAACAAGAGCTGATATGACAGATTGATATTCTTTATCCTGTGAATAAAATGTCAAAAAAGAAATTTACTGTTACTTTTTAAGCATTTACTATTTATTAATATGGTGGAAATTGAACTTTCAGAATTTTTTTCACTGGTTATATTTGAAGAAACCTGAGATTGAACTCAGTGTCCATGTTTTACAGGGACCTCCTGGAGCAACGGGTGCTGAAGGCAGACAAGGTGAAAAAGGTGCAAAGGTAATATACTGAAGATTTTTTTTTTAAGCATAGAAATATAAACTATTTATAAATTGAAAGTAAATTGCTTATCATGCACTGAGTGTGCAGCTTCTCAAAGTAATAATAGGTAAACTGTAAAATCCATATTAAGACCCATAATTAGTAGCAATATGTAATAGCGTGGACTCACCAGTGCAGGCCCAACCCAGCTCACCTGTGACAAGCAAGGTGAGCCTGGTCTGTTGGCACCATATCTTTGTAGGAAGCCAGAGACATTTCACTCAGGAAATCATCCTCGCTTTTAAAAAACACTTTGCAGCCTGTACATCCCTACAGCGCCAAACTCAGTCAGCTCCCTCTCTCTAATCTGGTCTGTTCTTTCTAGGGTGAACCTGGTGCAGAAGGGGCTCCTGGAAAAACAGGGCCAGTTGGTCCTCAGGGACCTGCAGGAAAACCTGGCCCAGAGGGTCTCCGGGGCATTCCTGGCCCTGTGGTAAGTAAGGGGAGCACATAATAATATTTTAAATTTTGCATTTCTTGTGTATACTCTGGTAAAGTAAACTTTTTGCTTTTTCTAGGGAGAACAAGGTCTGCCTGGAGCACCAGGTCAGGATGGCCCTCCTGGACCGCTGGTGAGCATCCTTTTCCCACATGTCAGTCACTAGAAGCCTCCAAATATATCACCAACAGATCTCTCATCCAGCATTTAAGAGCTTAAAGATTCAATTCAAATCTGAAGCTGAGTATATTAATGAGCTATATACTCACAAATGCACAGAGTTCCTGCCAGCTCAACAAGAACTTTTCAATACATTGCTGCAACTTAATTTTGGATTTTAAGAAAGTAAAGTTTATATGTAAAAGTTGCTGAGCCTCCCATCCTCTGCACAAGATTGCTATCAGGAGAGTATGAAACCCGATTTGCAGTAGAGCACAACATACTGCAAGTGAAAAGTCTGATTCTGCATTCCAAAAGCTTAAAAATTTCACATTTCATTCATGAATTATGTATTTGCCTAAGCTTTTACATCTAGTATATCCTGGAGATGGAAAGCATAAGCACTGAATAATATTTTGTACATGAAATGTTATGGCACTTTTGAATATGTGCCAGGTGCAAAAGGTCACTTATCACTGCTATCCATATCAGAACTTGTCCACTGCCACCAGGAGAGCAGTAGTGAGGAGATACAGACTTAGTGCAGCAGCTCTACACCTAACATATACATGTGCAGTGTGAGATTAACAGCCTCTGAAAAATTAATGTCTTTTGCATATGCACTGCATGGCCTGAAGTTTTCACCTCATTCTGTACAAATTACACAAAGCCAGCATTACTGTTCTTATGAATATCTGAAGATTTTTCAGATCAAGAATTTAGTTGACCCTCTGCTTCATAGTTTTCTATTCATACAACCTTTTATTGATTTCTAATTATAAACTAATTTAAATACCACAGCATCATTATGACTTTTTAAACATTTCAACTTTATCTTAGGCTCTAAATCACATCATCAATCACAACCATCAACTACTGAATAACTGTACTTTGATTTGCACTGCCTTTAATAACATTTTAAGAAAACGTTATCTGAGCAGTATCTTAAAACTTACTTTAACATTACTTCCCTTGATTTATATAGGGTCCACCTGGCTTGCCTGGACTGAAAGGAGATCCGGGTTCTAAAGGAGAGAAGGTATGCTTTGCTCACTGATTGTGTCTTTGTAATTTTGGCCCAATCTAAAAGTCTGTATAAAATTAGCAGAAAGAAACGATAGGGGTTTGTATCAGCAAGGCAACATACCATGTCTATCAATCAGCTTTCCATAGCCTTTATAATAGTAATCATGAAGATTTAAGCCATATCTGATACCCTGGAAATACCTAGAAAGAGAAAGATTACTGCCTGTGTGGTAATCTATTGAACACGTGATCTATCCTTGCAATGAAAATCCCAAAGATATTGAAGGAAAAAGAGCTGTCAGATTTACAAGAACAAAGCAAGAAGAATCACACACAGAATCACAGAATGAACTAGGTTAGAAAAGACCTTTGAGATCATCAGGTCCAACCTATGACCTACCATCTCCTCGTCAACTAAACCATGGCCCTGAGTGCCACATCCAGTCTTTTTTTAAACACCTTCAGGGACAGTGACTCCACCACCTCCCTGGGCAGTCGATTCCAGTGCCCAATCACTCTTTCAGTGAAGAATTTTTTCCTGATGCCTAATGTAAACTTCCCCTGGCACAGCTTAAGGCTGTGTCCTCTCATTCTGTCAGTGGTTGCCTGGGAGAAGAAACCGACCCCCACCTGGCTACAACCTCCTTTCTTGGAGATTTTTATTTTAAAAGAACAAAATAGAAATATTTAACAGCTATAATACTTTCTTTTGAAATAATGGATTGAGACATCTGGGATCTGAATATGATTGTACCTTGGAACTTCAGGTTTTGTTCATGTGCTTGGATCAGCTGTTTATAGAGCCATATCACATGTGGAACTCTATGATACGCTGATAGAGTCTGAATGTGAAAGCTGGTATGAAATTTGTAACCACGGGTACTGTTATTTCTGTATCAGTTTCAGTAAGGACTGAAACTTATCTTGCACTTAGATCTTTCACTGAATAAGCAGTCACACCTTGCAAATAATCTTAAAGTTTAAAAGGCCATCTAATAAAAAGAAATACGCTTTTAGAATAATTTGTTTTCAGGTTGATTGTTGACAAGCAACACTGATAACATGTGAAAGGTCTAAGTTATGTGTTTGCAAAACACATATACTTTAATGCATATTGAGTTTTAACTATATTTCCTTCAATCTTATTTAGGGACATCCTGGTTTGATTGGCCTGATTGGACCTCCAGGAGAACAGGGTGAAAAGGGTGACAGGGGTCTTCCTGGCCCACAGGGATCTCCTGGAGCCAAGGGTGATGCAGTGAGTACAACATACTTTTTTTCTATTCCAGTTCCATGCAAGCAAGGAGTATGTATTCCAGGCTTTCTTTTGAAAGACATAAAGTTGGTATAAACACCCAGAGTCTCCTGCAATACGTTAAAACATTCTTAGGCTTTGTATAAACACAGCAAAATTAAACATCTTAAAATGAGATTATAGAGTGTTTGAGAAAATGAAGGAAATACACCATAACATGCACACGGAACACAAGTTAGCAACAAGGTAAAAGTAGCAGCACCAATCTTATCACATTTATTAATTGCATTACCCAAAGTAGCTTCCTCTCTCCAAGTTCTTAAGCCATGTTTTTAAGGCACTATGTAAAAAGTGATGTTTCCACGCCAATTTGAAGAGGAACTCAGTTGTGACAATACACTGCAGTCAGCGTAAGAACAACTACAAGCAACTCAAACTGTCAGATAGTATTTTAAACTTGCAAACTATTTTGCCCACTAGCAAATGGCCTAAATCAAAATTCATCACAGTTGGACACTTAGTGGGACTACCTTTCTCATAGATATGCATTTTTAATGCAGTCCATTATGTAGAATATTTTATTTCTGTGCTTATTCTCATATTCTTCTTTAGGGAATTTCTGGTCCTGCTGGTCCACTTGGACCCCCTGGTCCTCCTGGTTTACCTGTAAGTAGTTTCATCCAGCCCTCCTGTTCAAAACACTCCCGTGTTGTGTGCAATACACGCCAACTTTAATTATATGTTCTTGCCTGTAGGGTCCCCAGGGTCCAAAAGGTTCCAAAGGATCCAGTGTGAGTAATTCTCCTCCATACTTATTGTTCTTTTTCTTAGGTTTTGTGTATGGTTTCTTTTAAATGTTGTGTAGCATGGTAAACACTGCACTTCTTTCACTGCTTTGTAGGGTCCTGCTGGTCAGAAAGGTGACAGTGGGTTACCTGGTCCACCTGGTCCTCCAGTAAGTAAGAATTCTTATCTTGGCGTTACACTGACATGATGACCCTGTTCTGACAAGGACAGAAAACAGCATTTGGGAACTGAAATGTAATGATTGTTTGAAAATTTATTTTTCAGGAAACACAGATCCACCAGACACAGAAATACATATTTCCACTGAAAAAGCCATTAGAAACTTAAGCAAAAAGAAACCAGAAAAGAACATCCAAAAAACCCCCTATGAGCCCCCCATAAAAAAAAAAAAAACCCTCATACAATAATAATTTAATGTGTCATATTGAAGCACAGAAAACAGAATTATACTGGTTTCCCTGATGATACTCTTCTTTTTCAACTAGTTCTTTTTTATATCATAACAACCTAAAATGAAGAGTCCAAATCTGAATGAAGTTTCAATTTCTTGAAATTAAATATTGCTTCCTAAACCCCAAGTGGAATTTTGAACTTTTATCATAGGAAACATCCACAGTTTTCATATGTCATAGAATATGTCTGTGCTTGAGGGAATCAACAGGGATACAGAGGCAAGTGCAAGTCAGTTCTGCATGTCACTTCTGTGATGGCAACACACTCTTCCCCAAACAGCATTGTAGTGAGAACAGTTTAGAGCACAACAATGGTTTGGCTTTCTACGATCCTTTTTTTCCTTAATGCCAGTAAATCAAAGCACATAGGTACAAATCTGAAGGAAAAAAGTGAAATAAATAAATAAACACTTTAAAGAAAGTCTATTCAAAGCATCTCCAAACCACGTTCTGTGGTCTTTCTCTGCTGAAGAACAAACAGAAAATACAATATGTTGTTTTCCACTTAGGGCCCTCCAGGTGAGGTAATCCAGCCACTGCCAATCCAGTCACCCAAAAAGACAAGAAGATCTCCTGATTATATGTTATCTGATGCTGGTGATAATATCCTGGATTATTCCGATGGCATGGAGGAGATCTTTGGCTCACTGAATTCACTGAAGCAAGACATCGAGCACATGAAGTACCCGATGGGTACTCAGAATAACCCAGCCCGGACCTGCAAAGACTTGCAGCTCTGCCACCCGGACTTCCCAGATGGTGTGTTCATATTGCATGGCACAGGCAACCACGGCTGAGCTTTGGGTCTGCCAAGATGCTTTGGCAGAATAATTGCTTTTTGGTAAATGGGCAATACAGTTGCTCAACAAATGCAGTCTCATTGAATCCATTTTTACAGATATAAAAGTTTAAAAAATGTAAGAGATGTTCTCTTGGTAAAAGCCAAAGTTCTTTAAATACATAACCTGCTCTAGTTTAGAGTTAAAACTTTTTAAAGTGATGAATAAAAAACAGTTGTTGTTTTGGAGGGTGGGCCTTGAATTTCCAGGACAATCTAAACAGGAGTGTGATGAAAGAATTTAGCATAATAATATAAAACAGTGTTGATATTAAATGAGATTTATAATCAATTATGACTCTCAAAAACTTTACTAATCTTTTACCTTTAGAAGCAATAATTTGGTCTACTGCATCAGCACTGTTTTTTTCTAGCTCAGCCAGCAAAAAGACATGGAAGTTTCTTTGATACTGTTTAATGCTACCAAGTAGTAGTGTAATAAAATGCAAAGTAATATGAATGAGACACAGTGTTCCTAAGAACTATTTTGATTTTATTTTTCTATGTTGTTTTCTTCTTTTTTTCCTAAATAAATTTACCCCTCTGAAAAGGTTTAAATGAAAGCCAGCCTTCACTAATTTTTCATCCTTTCATAATTTTTTCAATTGCAATGGATATTTTTCTCAGTTCAAAGCAATATTTTTCTGCTTTTAAATGGGAGGAAAAATAGATTTTGACAGTTTAATAATATTTTATTGCTTTCACTCTAGATAGATAAGAACAGATGGTTGCCTTAAGGAGTAGTTAAGCAGTGTATATGCTATATGAAAAGTACATATTTTACAATTCAGTACCCTCCATAATAAGGAATGGTTTTTATAGAGCACATCCACCTTCTTCATTTACCAGTATTTGCTTCTTCTTTGGAGCTTTCTTCGTATAAAAGTAATCTTATTTTGGTTAAAATAAAAGAAAATGCATTCATTAAAATACAAAATTCTCTGAGGACAAGACTTACAAATAAGAAAGACTGTTTTCAATAAATACAGCCTAAATCAACAGAATTTGTAAATCCCATAAATACTTTGTCTATGCTTTATATTCAGAAGACAGTACTGGTGAAAGGATTTGTCATTTCTCTTTGAAACTTCCACTGTTGGTTTGAAAGTGGATTAGAACTGTAGTTAGAAAATCATTTGCTGTCCTGTTTGTGAAATATCTGGAAATAAGAACCTACATGACAGAAATCATCCTTATAATTAGAATAGCAGATTTTAAAAAGCACTGACTTTTAATGGACCTTGGATGGGCTGCAGCTCTCTTTCATGCCCAGCCTTCACTAGTTCCATTAGTGTTGCAGCTTCATAACCGTGGAGTATAAAGGTATTTGCTTGAGGTGGAACTTGTCTCAGTGGAAGCTTTAGGTGCTTGTGCCAGCTACAACCCCACCAAGCCCTGTGCAGATACCTTTTTGTGCAGATAAGTAAGCAAATGACTCCAGATTTTGCTCGTTGACTTAAATTATTCAGATAAAATAAGTTTCCGACAAACTTTGGACAACCATTAGGTAGCAGTAAAGCCTGGTTCTTCTGAATACCATTTCTACTGTATAAGGGAAATATCTTCTCATTTGTTTTAGGGGAATATTGGATTGATCCTAACCAGGGCTGTTCTGGAGACTCCTTCAAAGTATACTGCAATTTCACAGCAGGCGGGGAAACTTGCATCTACCCAGATAAGAAATCTGAAGGAGTAAGTACCAATCTGTGTTTTCAGTTGGCTGTTGACAGTTCCTACTGTGCTGTTGCAATGTGGAACTAAACTGGATAATTACATTGTCACATTTTCATATATCTGTCTTTCTGATTACATTTAAATTTGCATATATCTGAATGGAGCAGTAAAATGGTACATAGAGTTAACAAATACCATTTTCACTCTCAGATAAGGAATCTATGCACCTGCTTGCTAAGATTTCACTACATTTCAGAATGCAACACAGCTGACCAGCCAGTTACAGTACATGATCTAATATTTGTCACCTAAAAGCTAAACTCTTACTGCATCTCTCTTGTGGGTTCATTTATATCTATTCATTTATATCTATGCAAAGTAGATGTAAAAGACTGTATTAACCATGTCTTTACTCACTGTTATAGATTACATCTGATGGGGCATATCGTGTAGAGGAAGGCTTTCTAAAAGCTTGCCTGAATGATAGAGATCTAACAGCACCAACACCAGTGAAAACTCTCATTTAGACACTTCACAGCAACAATTTGCACCAGCAGTTTACCTGAATCTTAAGAGATTACAAACATCTCCCTCAAACAGAACTCTCTCTCAGATTCCATTTGAAGTCACTAGTTTGAAGGCATTCTATACAAGAAAAACATTCTATTTTAGACCTTTAAAGTGGCTGAGATTTCAGAAAGAACCATTCTTTATTATTTGGTGTGAAATTTGTCCCAACTAATGTAAAACCTTCCTATCTGTTAACATGTTTCAAATACTTCTGTCTCTGCTGTTTGACCACACAGGTTAGAATTTCGTCATGGCCAAAGGAGAATCCAGGATCTTGGTTTAGTGAATTTAAGCGAGGCAAACTTGTAAGTTGTCACTGCAATAAAACTATATTAACAATTCAGGTACATGCTATTAGTGATCAGCAGATCCCAGGGAATTTTATAACTATTTAGAGAATGAAAAGACCCCCAGCCTTTTTGCCCTACATATTACAGCAGCTATGTGGCCTCTTGCCAGTGGACAGCAGGAGCCTGCTTTGTATTGTCCCACAATGATCCCAACGGTCACTTGGACAGCTGGTGGTGAGGATCTGGCTTCTGGCAGACCACACCTCACCGCTGAATCTTAGGAAAGCAGCTGGAGCACAGATCCCCCGCCCCAGTCTTGGTAACTGGAAATATACTGAGTAGGCAAAGATGAGGCTAAAGGCTGACATAGAGTTATGATTAACTAAAAACAGATTCCCAAAGAGATTTTGCTAGTTTACACTATAAGGTAGGAGTAATTCTCTGTCTTTCCCAGTAGAAGGAAGCTAAAATATGTAGTTCTTCATCCTAAATATACTGCTACATCATGAAAATCACTTTACTGAGGCATAGCTGTATTGACCTTTAAAACTTCATAAAACATTATGTGTTGGTTGATTTTTTTATTAAGGACAGTTATGTGGTTCTTTTTTGTCAATAATAATTTTGGTTTACATTGTACCAAAGAAAATAGATAAATATTCATCTAATTTCTTATATTTTCCAGCTTTCCTATTTGGATGTTGAAGGCAATTCCATTAATATGGTCCAAATGACATTCCTTAAACTACTGAGTGCCTCTGCCAGACAAAATTTCACTTATAACTGTCACCAGTCTGTAGCCTGGCACGATGCACCCTCTGACAGCTATGACAAAGCACTAAGGTTCTTAGGATCCAATGATGAAGAAATGTCTTATGACAACAATCCTTACATCAAAGCTCTCCATGATGGCTGTGCAGTAAGTAGAGGTTCAAAGAGTCTTTACAAAACCAACCTGCCATTTAAAGTAGAAATCAAACAAATCTATTTTTTCACAGCTTCCTTCTGAGAAAAGCTTTGTGAACACTTTACTTGTCATATACTGACTTCTAGTAGATTCTTAACCACAGTACACTATTTCCATATTTAATTTTCACATACATACCAAAAAAGAAATAACCATAAGCCAAGCAGCAGAAGTGGAACAAACCGGGAATGGATGCAGGCTGTCAGCACCACTGTGCTGAAACCAGACTATGTGCTAGTATGAGCACAGTATAAGGGAAGAGCAGAAGCAAAAAAAGATAATGAGAGAAGGCAGCCCATCCGCAGAATATATTTATACTAAAAATCAAGGTATACACAAAGAGAATATTTAGTGAATACAGCAAAAACATGTATTAAATAAGCCCTATGTATGTTCCCAAACATAGTGAATCAATTTAATAGTTTTATATGTGACTTTGTATTTCCTTTTCTCATCTTAGGTATACAAAGCCAGGTGAAGTTTGTGGATTTTACTTTTCAGAATCTTCCTTTAGCTAAAAATCCCCAGAGGTGTCCAAACATGCATCAGCTCTCTGAGCACTTCTCTGTTAGGGTCTCTGTGGGCATAGCAACTGTTACCACTTTTCAGAAACAGAATGGTCTGTATTCAACACTTTGAAACAAAGACATCAAAAGAGCAAGTGACAGTTGAAGCCTCATTATTTTGGAGTTTAAAATGGGAGCATTTTGAAGGCAGTTTCTGAGGTCAGCAATACAGAATTAGAGACCTGAAAGTGCCAGTGTATACACCTGGCTGTGAGGCAGAGATGCAGCTCAGGAGGTGCAGAGTGCCCTCCCCTCAGCAGTGAGATTTTGATACACAACTTCTTCATTTCAGCCTTTCTATGTGCCTTGTATTTTTATTTCACTTTTGTTATCCACAGTGGGTAAATATAGAGCTCCAGAGAGAGCTGAAAGTTGCAACTGCCACTAAACTGATAACAGTCAGATCTGTCAACTTGGATGCTCATCTGAACTCCAAGACCCTGGTATATCTGAAAGAGGTCTCAGCAGTTATGAGAGACCATCTAAAGGAAGTGCAGTGCTGATAACTGACATGACTGGGCTGTGTGATAGAGAGAGGAGCTAGGGAGCCTTCTTTTGGCAGCAAGGATGTGCTTTCAAAGCTGGCTTCTATGTGCAGCAGTTGGCAGTCCTGTCAGAATACTACTTTCTTTCCTGTCCAAAGAGCAGCTCTAATATTTTGTGAGACAGTTACAGTCTTTCTTCTTAGAAGTGGATCTTCTCTCTTTCAGAACTAATTAGTGAATTTTTTTCACAGGGAAGATGGGCACTGCTGTGAGAATATTATTGTTTATTAAATAGTATAGACATGAACTGAGAATTCTCTAAGAAACATGAAATAGATTATTTTTCATTTGTAGGCCTGTTTTAGTAAGTAAAAAAACCTATGGACCATTCTTCTAAAATCAAAACATTCCATAACACATTTTTAAAATGAAATAAAAAGAAAACGTAAGATTTAGAGTGTGCAATATCTGATGCATGACATGGCAATAATTTGCAAATGCTACACTTCAGAGATAAGCTACGAAGATCTACAACACATGTTAACTGCTCAGATCTATAACAGTTTGCTCTTTTTTCACTTCTTTTTTTAACAGTCAAGAAAGGGCTATGCAAAGACGGTGATTGAAATCAACACACCCAAAATAGACCAAGTGCCTATAGTTGATGTGATGATCAATGACTTTGGTGATCAGAACCAGAAGTTTGGATTTGAGGTCGGTCCTGTCTGCTTCCTTGGTTAAGCTTAAGACAAAATCAGATCAACAAAAATGTTGCACTTTGGTGCTACCAACCCACTTCATGCCACATGCAAGTTTTGAATAAGGATGGCATAGAAAATGTCTTGCTGTGTATGTATGTCTTATCTAGAAAGTAATCGTTGCCCTTGTAGGGCCAGAATCACATGACTTAAACTTATTTTGCAAAGATGCTGTGGCACAGACAGACAACATAAGGCTCACTTCAGGAACACCCCCCCTTTGGATTCCTTTGGTGCTGTAAAAAAACAAACATGGTGCTCCTTCCATTACAACAAAGAGGTGTTAAGAAAGTGTTTAATAAACTGTAATTATTCTATGTACAGTACTATACTGTGATTTCTCTGTCCATTTCCAAAACTTGCATGTGTCTCTGAATTGCATCTGGCTCTTATTTTCCAATTACAAAACTACATTGCCAATACTGTGTATGTATTCTGAAAAAATAAAACTGTAATTGCCAGTGAAGCCAATTCCATTTCTGATTAATAATAAAATCCCTTTGTATATATTGTTGTTGAAGAGCTTTGTTTTTTGAAGTCGCCAGTAAACTTAAGGTGGCAAAACTGGAAGATCTTGAGCAGCACACTCAAACAACTCTTTTCTGCTGATATCACTCTGTGACAATGAATTTAGATAATGAAATGAAAGCACCTTCAAAGGTGCTGTGTTCCATGGTGCTATACCTCAGACTTTCTATTTTCTAATTCCATAATTTCATAAGAAAACTGTATATACCTAAAATAAACAAGTTTATATTTTTGGGTGGGGAAAATATGTAAGAAAAAACCAAACTTCTGTGTAAGAGAACTGTTAAAAATCTGTGAAATAAATTAGTCATACAGCTTTCTGATTTTTTTTTTCTTTTAATCTCATCTGGATTTTTTTCCATTGTGCTTATTTGGGCTGCATAAATATAAAAACTGGATTCTAAACAGTTATTTATGGATTTTTGCAGTGTTTACTTAGATGTTTATGTAAGCAGTGATGTATGTTTGCTTCCTGAACTGGATACTAAAAGTTTCACAGAATAGTCTATACAATATTTGCCCGTCCCATTAATATGAATTAATTTTCTTCCTATTACTCCACCTGAAGGCCAGGGATGCAATATGTCTAGGTCATGTGATTCTACACAGTTGCTAAGCAACATATGAGGGACTGCTTCCTAAAGAGCTGTCTTTGACCCAAACCCTTACAATTCACTATCAAAGCTCACCAAAAAAACATGTTGGTTTGGCCTTCCCTCTGAACATTTTATTCAGGTAGTTGGAAGTAGAAATTACATTTTAGTTTTACAACACAAATCCTTTTGTAATTATTTTTCATAATATATGTAAGACTTGAAAAGAAATGTTTGTTTCTATTTCTTATAAATTGTTAAATTAAATAGTACTAGTTTCTGCTGGCTCGTTTCCAACTGGTATTTTCTTATGCACGTTTATACATGTAAAAGTGAGATTTCAAAAGTCAACTTCTTGCTGTTCATATTTTCTTTTATTTTTGAACCAAAGTTTGTAACTGTCACCTCAAAGAGGAAAATACAAATTTTATTAATAAAATCAAGTCTTGTCTATCTGGATTGGTCATTCTCTTATTTCAATGTCCAAAACTCACCCACTGCCATTACTGTAACTTCATTCTGCTTACAGACCATCCAGGCTCTAAAAAAAAAAGGAATGTTACTACATGTCCTGGCAAGCACTGGGAAGAGAAGTGTTAACAGAGAAGGTGCTGAGCTGGCCCTTGGCAGTAGGCCAAGTAGAGTAGATAAGCTCACATCTGGTTTGTATGGATTTGTAGCTCCAGCAGTCCAGGTAATACCTGGACATCAAACACAAGATAGGAGCTCGATATCCCTTTCCCAGCCACTCACAACCTACAGTGTCTGTTCACATCACAGTCCTGCGCTTATCCTTGTAGGATCCCATCAGGTAAGCAAATGACCCTATTTATTAATAGGAAATGGAAGACAAGAACTAGACCAAGACTTAGTACTGGAACACAGAATTTCCAGCACCTTGTTTTAGACTGTGGAACCAGAACCAGTGATGGGTCCTGTCTAGAGACATGATATATCTCTCCTTCTCCAAAACAGTTTCTCTCTTTTTAATCTGCTGTTCTTTATGAACTCTGGCTATGACTAAGTAAGCTGTAAGGGCAGCTCCAATAAGTTTGGCAGAGGAGCAGCCACTTTCTCCTGCTCAAGTGGGCTGGGTTAAGTTAGGAGCTGAGCTGTTGAAGCCTATCAAAAAAAAAACCCAAACCACTTCTCAGTTGGGTGCTCTAGGGTAAAAAATAAAGATGGTTGTGATTTGGCAGAGTCAGGATTAGTCGGCAGCAGAATGTTGTTTCTAAGGGTGCAGTGATGTATTCAAGAAGCCAAGGGAAACCAGATCTTTTCCAGAATTAGTCAAAGCATCTTGCCAAGATTTGTGTTGGCGACATCCCAAAGGAGGAAATGAACTTGAGTCTTCTGCATTTCTCAGGCAAGGACCCATCAGGTTTATTCCTTAACCTTTCTTAAGGCCTTAACCACATACCCTACTATTTATCCTTGTCATGGAAGCATCTCACCATTGCTTGTTATTCTAACTCATCTTTGTCCATGCTCTTTTTCAATCTGCTGTTCTTGTTCTCTGCAAGTTTCAGATTAAAGGGGGGAAAAATGCCATTATATATTCTAGCCTTCAAGAAAAATTATGCTCTTTTTTTTTTCTCTTGAAAGAAGTCTCATATTAGCAGTGCTTAAAAACCAAACAAACCAAAAGGGCACTCTTCAGAATGCAAAGAAATTTCACATCAAAACTCACACATTAGTCTTCCAATGAAAAAAGCTTCAGATTCTATAGTCAAATCCTAATAGCCATAAAACCACAAAACCTCACATTCATCATAAGGTATTATAAAATAATAAAAAAAAAAACCTCCAAAACTATGCAAGTTGCTCAAATTCCTTACTCAACCATCCCAAAACAAAACAAGGATTAATATTTTTCATACCCTAAATTAAAAACCTCTGCAATCACAAAAAGATGGAAGTTGTTATATGACATCCGGATTTTACCTCTAGAAACAGAACTTGGATGTTCTGTGATGTTGAGGGCCCACCCTACCTAAAGCAGACTGGGCAGTTTGTTTCAAAAGTTTGCTTCAAGCTCCTCTACACAGAAAGCCATCCTGGGGATGGTTTCTTCACTGCAAACGCAGATTGTGGCTGTGTTGTATGGAAAGGGAGTAAATCAGCACACAGCAAACCAAGCCCAAAAATATTCCAGATTGAGGCAATGTTCTTTCCCGAATAACATGGACATAAAAGAGAGATTTAAACGACAAGCTATGACTAGAGAGGCATGAACAGTTCTGTGTGTATGTCTGGAGTTTCTTTGCCTCTCTCTCTCACCCAGGATAGGGCAATATTAACTCACCATGACTGGCACATCTCTTGGAAAACTTCATAAAATGTAATGAAGATATTTTTTTTCAGTCCAAGTGAAAGCCATTATTACTCACATCAACATTCACCTTGTGACACAAAAAGCTACCATCTGCTTAAAAAAAATAAGGACATCTATCTGCCTAAGATTCTTCCCCTTGGGAACAGCTTTGTTAATTTTAAAATGAATCTTCATGTGCTAATGGCTGGAAGGAGAAGCCTTAATAGCCACTGATTTTCTATTGCAAACACACTCATTTTACTGTGAATGAGCATCTTCTATAGTACATGCACCAAAAAAATTGAAAATTACAAAGACAGGATATTAAATGTCATGTCTATTATATTTACCTGGAAACGTGTCTTATTTGTGTTCCTTTTGAAGGCACATAAATTATCAGATGCTCATTGTTACTTCAGTGAAAAGCAATGCCAAGATTATTGCAAAGGAGTAGATTGCTCTAAAGCTATTTATACATTTTATTTTCAATAAGAACATTGAAGATTAATACAGTGAGGAAGGCTGCAAGCATACAGATATTCAGACACGCTGCTCTAGCCAAAATTGCACTTGTTTCTTTCTCAGCTGTGTGAATGAAGGGTCTGTTCTAATGAGAGAGGATGCAGCCAAAGCCCACAATGGACATATTTTGTCTAGGTTGTCCAGGGAGCTTTGGCAGACCTTGACTTTGTTTCCAGTTTCTCAAGGGTGGAAGAAGTAATCTTCATCAAAACACACCTAACTTCAGTAAGACAGACAAGAGTTGTTAAAAACTCAGCAATGGGACTGGGATCTAAGTCCGTCCGCTCCTTCTTGGTATAAACTAAGAAATTAATTTTTTTTAGCATCAAAAAGGCAATGTAGCTAAATCTTGCTTAAGCAGGAAAGAACTCCAGCCTGCCCCATGATTAAAATTAAAATTCAGTCCATCCAATAAGCTGTCAAAAAAAACCAAATTAATTCTCTTCTAGCCCCAGAAGTTCTCTAAACTGGATCTTCTGTTGTGTTTTCACTGTAGTAAGTATGCAATGGTTAATTAAAAGAACCTTTCTGAGCTCACCTTTCTGACAGCCAACAAGGCTGCCCAGAGCCCCGAGGTCATCTTAATAACCTTGGGGTTATTAACCTTCTTAATAAAGGAATGAACATAGGATCCTCATGCTCAGTTCCCCTCTCACATGAAATATCTCAGAGACCTTGAAAATGGACACAGCACCCCATGGGCTGCAGCAGTGCAAGGCCAGTGTGTTGTGGCCTGCAGAGGCCCAGCCTGCAAGCTCTGATGTTCCCCAGCACAAGTAAAAAGTAAATATGGCTACAGCAGAGCCATAAACCTGAGTTTTTAAATTAAGAGTGTTAAGTAAATGATCAAACTCAGGATGCGACTAACAAAATAACATTACAATATAATTGTTTCTGAAATGGAAATATTGATTTCTTATTTGCTACTTTACTCAGAATCTTACCCAGAAAGCCCACGCAAGTCAGCCAGGGTGTATCATGGAGCTGCATGACTTCTAGAGCAGGCACTCCTCATTACAGCATGGAAAGTATATTAAGTGGAATGAGAGGTGGAAAGATTTAGAATGAAGTTGTTTTTGTGGACATAAAAGCTTCTTTCTATCAAATACTAACAACAAAAAAAAAAAGGTTAGGTTTTATATTCTATTCATAGAATCTCTTGAGCCTATGCCTTTTTTTTATTACAATATCATCTTAATGGCAGGTCAGGTGAGAAAGTAGCTGTGCTTTGTGGTCCTCTTGCCCACAAGATAACATAGCACAATGGGAGGGCTCAGGCTCTGGAGAATGCATAAATAGATCATCTTCATAACATTCGCTATTCAGTAACTTTCTGATTTGGATATATAGGGATCACTTATCCCTTTGTTATTCCTCAGAAGGATTTTAGAAATATCTACTTTGCTCTAAGCCTGCAGAGTTGTTCAGTGCACAGATATTAAGATCAAAGCTATTTACTATCAGCTTTGTTTCTCATAGTCAATGCAAAGTGGGGGATGCACTGGCCCCCTAGTTGGGACACAGCAGCAAAACTGGTTTATAAAAAAACACAGCTAAAGAGTAACAAAGATTGCAGGTCTAAGTGGGAGACACCTGCAGCACGGGGGCAGCCACATCCCTGTGCCTTGCTCTCCCTGCCCTCCCTTCTATGCTCACCTCTCTCTCAGACACTCCTGACATTGCCTCCTCTGCAGGACCTCTATTCTTGTCGAGCAGCCATGTTGTATTGGGGCAGTGGAAAGCACAGGAGATCTGAAAAGGGGGATGAGATACTTAACTTTTAAGGTCAGGAGAGAGAAAGGATGATGGGGGACAGTGAGCAGCCTCAGAAACCAATATACACTCACACTAACATGCTGCCAGACTCACAAAACATAAAGCCTGTCTGGACCATCAGATTAGGAACAGGCAATGACAAGAACTGCTCAATTTCCGTGTCTTTTTCCTACCACAGAGAAGCATGCAGACCAGGCAGCACTGAGGGCTGTCTCTGCAAGGAAGGTCAGATGAAAATAATGGAGAGATCAGCTCACATCGCTGACCCTTTGAAACCTCTGTGCACTTTAAAGTCGACCTATTTCATTTTCTGAACACGTTGACCTCAAACCAAAGCCACAATGTCTTGAGGAACACATTTGAAATAGCATCGCATCTTTCCATGAAAGTATTCCTGGAGAAAGCAATAAAATATTTTTAAATGGACAGTCCACATGAACTGAGGATATCTGATAATTTTCCTGATTAAATGATTCTTGGCTATTTCAATACATTATGCAGTTTTGCACGTGTGCATTCATTTCTCATGTTTTGCATAATCTTTCTGATGACTGTATGCACAAGTGTGCCATGTAGAAACAGCAGTGAGCCAATGTGATTACTCATTAAATTTAATGAGAAGGTTAGAATTATCTACTATAAAACTAAGATGAAAGCAAAATCACAAATTTGAAAGCCAACTAAGGGCTGAAACATATGCAAGCACAGTTAGTTAATACCCTCTTAATATGCACAACAATAAATACATCATATAGATATACAGCAAATTTGGATGCACGTTACTCAAGTGGAACTCAGCTGTGATGGTGTATGAAATGATACATTTAACTCTAATGAGACACATAACTCAGGGGAAGCAAAAACACCAGTACTTTAGGGCTCTCTTGCAACACTGGAATATTTTTGATAGCCAGATAGCATTCTGCCCTTTTCTGTTTAAACACAGTGAATGAAGACAGAGCTTGACTTGTGCCTCCAAATCTCTGTAAATAAATGCAGGGTGACTCCCACACACAGAGGTCAGGGCTGTAACAACACAGCAAAAAGCAGAAAAGCCCAGGGCCTGGAAAGACTGTAGGTGTGACAAGGGAGAGTTACAAAGGTAGATGACCAAGTACAGCTGAGGAATCATAAAATCATAGAGTACCCTGAGTTGAGAAGGATTCACAAGGGGCATCGAGTCCAACTCCTGGCCCTGCACAGCATCATCTTCAAAAATCACACCATGTACCGAGAGCATTGTCTAAACACTTCTTGAACTCTGCCAGGCTTGGTGTTGTGACAACTTCCCTGGGGAGTTCTAGTGCCCAAACACCCTCTGGGTGAAGAACCTTTGCCTAATATCCAACCTAAGCCTCTTCTGACCCAGCTTCATGTCGGTTCCTTGAGTCCCATCACTGGTCACCAGAGAGAGATTGGTGCCTGTGGGGAAGTTGTGGACTGCCATGAGGTCTCACATGTGTCTCCTGTACACTCACCAAGCCAAGTGACCACAGCTGCTGCTGATACGGCTTCCCCTCAAGGCCCTTCACCATCTTCTTAGCTCTCATTTGGCTGTTCTCTAATAGGTTTAAATCTTTCTTCTATTGTGACACCCAAAACTGCACTCGAGGTGATACTTACACCCAAGTACTCAAGGAAACACACAAAAGCCCTCTTTTAAGAGGTGGCTTTAAGGACACTTATTTGGATGTTTGCTCTGAGCAAAACTCCCTGCAGAGGCCTCAGTTGGGTGCTCCTGGCAGTGGCCCCCTGTGAGCCTGAGCCACAGGGCCTGTGAGCCTAGCCTGAGGGGGGCTGTGCTCTGCTGGGCAATTCCAAAGCCCACGAAGTGATTTTGAGTCCATATGTGTGTGTAAAAAGAGATGTACCTCCACTTATCCCTGCCAAAACCCAACATTAACTTTTTGTTGGGCATTTTTCTCTCCTCAATTTTCATTTTTCCTAAAAGCATCATATTAAGAACGTACCGCTCGCAGTGCCCACAGTGTTGTAGTGCCTGTGGAAGAGGTGGATTCACGTTTAGTTGCTACCTCTTCAGAGGCGTAATTAAGGTAAAAAAAAGGAACCAACAAAAAACCAAACCCCACAAAAAACCCCTTACCCTTACCTGTGCGTGCTCTCCGACTCCCTGCCCATGATGCTCTCAGGTCAGTGGCACTCTGTGCCTTCTCCCCATCGTGCACAACACTGCCCATGAGTCAGCACTGCTCGGGGGGTCATTCTCTCAAGAGCTTGATGTCTGCAACCTGAGCTGAGAGACCTTTTCAGAATGGGAATGGAAGGAAAGGGGTCATTTGGTTTCTCTACACAGATGTTTCTGTGGTAGAAAGCGCTGCCATACCTGAGTAGCTGTGGGCATTCGAACAGCAGTCATGCAAAGGCAATATTTAAACAACTCTACAAAAGAGATATGGATGTGTGTCATTGGTATTGAAGCACTATATAAAGAGTTTTTATGCTGAAAACACTTCCATTGAGACATGAGTCATATTAAGCAGCTTTGTGGCTGATGTGGTAGCTCCTCTTTCATGCAATCTCTTTCTCTGAAAGCTTTGATTGAGAACTAAGCCACATTCAGGGGTTTGTGGTTGAGCCCAGGAGCTTCCTTCAGTAAACTCATTTCTGAATTAATTGCTGCTGGAGCTCATCATCTGTAATAATTTTCCAGAATCTTTCCCCTATTATCTTCATCTGTCAGGTTAAACTCATCTTTTTGACATGACACACATTAAGCACTGTAAAACAGAAACACAAGCTTCACTACTCAACAGGGAGAAGCAGCATAGAGTGTTGTTACTATCCACAGGTCTGCTTTTGCACTTGATGAAATATGAAGCACATTTCAGCAGAATTTTAAAGACAAACAGTGGAAAATAAGGAATCCTCTTGTCCACAGTCCATCACCTTTAAGGACGATGGCAAGATTCTTCTACATTCACAATTTTATGATGTTTCTAAGCAACATGTACAACAAAGTAAAAGACCTGCACCAGTCTTACACATAGGCAAGCAGCAAATTGAGAGTTGTGGTCTAGGCTGGGCTCTCTTCCCCGCGGTTCTCCTTAGCTGTGAATTGTCTTAGGCCGAGGGTATCCTATAGAAACAAATGGAATGATAACTCTTGCTCAAAACATTCAGCTGCCAGGCAGGCAGGTGGGAATTGCAAGTTAAAACACTCCTGAGCAGGGGAGAACTCCAGACCATGGTAAATTCTTAAATTAACTTAGGTGCAAACCATGCTTTCTCCCTTGTTAGGCACTGTTCCTATTGGGATTGCAAAAAAAGGTCTTACCCTTAATGAGCTAGGATCCAGTTATGAAGGAATTAAAAAGGCACATTTAAACACCTAGGGATGAAAGGAGAGAAAGGCTAAGACAGTCTTGAGCTGTATCTCATCTGAAAATAAATGCAAATTCTCTCTCTCTGGCAGATGCTTTTAGAACATTTGGAAAAAAAACAAAACCACAAAAATTACTTTTCTCTGTATGCTTTCATGAAAATACTAATGAATTGAAAAAAATTGGTTGTGCTGTAAATAAAAATGATGTGTCTTGATGTATCTTACAGGTGTCCAAAAGTTTTAAAGTAAATCCAAAGAAACTGTTTTGGTAGGCTTAGATTTCCTGTGATGGGTGCAATACATTTAATTTTTCAACTTCTTAAAAGCTTTTATATGATGTTTGGAAAAAATATCCCTTCAGTCAATATCACATTGTAAGTATATACCAGTATAAAACATACGAAATATACTTTTATAGAAGTCACTCACATAAATATAAATTCATATGAAGATAAAAATACATTCACTCTTCACTGTGGTAAAATCAACTCCTCATAAAGACATTTGGTCTAATTTCACAAAATTTCCACATTTTGTGATGGTATCAAACCAAGACTGCAGAAAGCTACTGAAGGCTAATACCAGGTTAAGTGAAAGGGAATCAGAGCCACTCTGCTTTTCTGACTGCCATTATGGTAATGTGATCAGTACCTTGACAGATGCTAAGAAGAATAATTTTGCTGATTGACTTTTCTTCAAATCTAAGGCTGTGGGCAATCAAAGAAAATATGAACATCTGGCTGAGCTTTTGATTGCCATGCTCACTGATATAGTGCACCCAAATAAGCAACAATTAGTACAGCTTGTGTCAAAAGACCCATCAGTTAATTCAAATTAAGTCAAGAAAATTGAATCCAATTGGCATTCATGCATATTTGTATGCATAGTTTAAATAAGATTCTTCTGCATTACATTATCCTTTATTTACAAGGGAAACACATGCAAAGTTTTGTGGCTTAAGTAAACATTTTCAAAAGCTTTTTGACTTCTTAAAGCCAAACTTCTGGGAAAACTCTGTGTGCTTTGGAAGGACATATCCAGTCTAATACACACAAAAAATTGTTGGCTTTCTCAAGTTCATATTTCCCACTTCTTAAAAAAATTTCACAAATTTGGAGGTTTGTAAGCATTTTGTCAGTAGCAATCACAATAACGCAGGACCGATATTTGGGTAAACTTACTAGCTAACATAGTGGCCAAGATAACTCTCACACTGTAGTAAGAAAGAAAAGTCCTAAAGCTGAAGACTAATTTCCTCATGTTTTTGCTTGATTCTGAGTGTAAAACCCCGGGAATATGTACTTTCTTTTAAAAAAATAGCATTCTTGTTGGGATTCTATTTATGGCAACAGTAAACTAGGTTGCATGAGAACCTGAGATTAAAACTAATCAAAGGCAAAAGACAAAGCTGAAGTAGTGTGCTTAATTTTTTAAAAATAGAAATTTAGAGAAAGAGGGTCAAATTGATTTTTTTTTTTAATTTTAGCTCCTTGCAGTAAATAAACTTTAGTCTTTGCTTGGCAGATATAGATACCATTGTTTCCAAGTTAACCTGCTAAAGTTGTATTTTTAACTTGGGTGTGGAAATCTGTTCTCAAAAAATACTGACAGCTTCTCTGGTTGAGGTCCTATTGGTGCTCAACTAACTAGTGGTGAAATTTACTGTCATCTCACCTAAATCTCAGTTAACTCAATCTGACCTGACTCTAAAATCCTATTACAAAATCCCAGAATTCCTGCAACTCATTCAGACATGTTAATCTAAAGCCTGATGCAAACCAGGGTATCTCACTCTGCATGGGGGAAAGGGTCACACTCATGGCCCCAGCTGCAGCTTTGCTCATGGACTGGGTACTCACTGCTCCTTCAGCCCTGAGTGCCTGGTGCTGGCAGAGCCAGGGAGCTTCAGAGAGTGCTGGGAATATTTAAAATACTGGTAGAGTAGAATAGG
This sequence comes from Ptilonorhynchus violaceus, assembly GCA_013397565.1. Taxonomy (NCBI): domain Eukaryota; kingdom Metazoa; phylum Chordata; class Aves; order Passeriformes; family Ptilonorhynchidae; genus Ptilonorhynchus; species Ptilonorhynchus violaceus. The sequence goes on along the minus strand of VZRJ01013067.1, from coordinate 690,783 downwards.
GACCACGTCAGAGGAGAAAGTTGGGTGAGTCAGTCCACTGGCATGGGACTCACATGCTTCATTATCAGCTGCCACTGGTGCAATGAGTGTGGCCAAGCAGCTATTACGTTCTTTTTTTTCTGAGGGTCTGCTTTGTTTTGATGCCAAGAAATAGGTTTTCTTAATGATTGACTCTTGTGAATATAAGGACTCACTCTTGAGAACAATCAGATCAATTAATTAGAAAACTGTTACTGTGCTGCCTTCATAAATCAAGGATTAACTTGTGATCCATAACTTCAAACAGTCTTTTAGCAGCTGTTTTCTTGAAGTTCTTTCCTTTAAAATACTAATTCTTCTAATACATCCATCTTCTGATTCAGAGGTTAAGAGTTCTTCTACTAGTGTTACCTTTAGAAATATAGTTGATGGAAAATCACTTAGATAGTCTAATGATATGGTCCAGTTACTCTCAAGTGCACAGGCCCCTTACAAATGCTACTCAAAAATCAATATCAATCCTTCAGTGCCTTCAAAAGATGTGGAGTAAGGGCCATAATAATAGTGATTGCCTCCAGCAAATAACTGTTCAGTGATTATGCTGCAGTGGCCTGGAAGTCCAAATCCCCCTCAATAACTTTCAAAATGGATGCATACTGGGAAATGTAAAATCATCCCTAGCAGGCAGGTCAGTAGCTGCACTTTCTAGTCAAGTACCTACTTATTTACTCTGTTGCTTTCTCATTATTGACATAAGATTTTGGAGAAAAAAGTCTGCTAAAAAAAAGGTAAGTTGTGAAATAGTAGATCAGCATTTGAGACATGATCAGCACAGCAAAGAGTAGTGTGCACCACAGGAGAATCAGCTGGAAGCTCCTCCCTTTGCCTGTTTTATTTAGGAATTTGAAAGTAGAGTAAGGAGAATAAATTTTCAAAGACCGTGGTAGTAAGGAAAAAAAATCACTCCAAAGCGTAAACAACAAAGCAGCATTCATAGTAATGGCCTCTGATATTTATTCTCTAAGTAAAGCAGCCTGCTTGCTTGGAGTTAGGAACAGGGGAATATTTAGCAAAGTCTGAAGTAGTGTGGCAATTATTTTATCGATAAGACTCTGAATGTAATGTCATGGCATTTTCCCAGAGTTCAAGTTTCCGTGGTTTGGACATGAGAAAGTTGTAGTGGACAGGATCAGAAGCTCAGCACAGTCCAGATGTAGCAGCCATTGCTCTGACGCTCCACAGAGTCAGCTGCATCACTGGAGTAAGAGACTGGCTTGACTTGGCTTGTCAAGAGCAAGTCACCTAAAACCCATGTTGCCTGTTCCTTACTGTCTTATTATCTTCTGCATGCTGACACTGTACCAAAACTAACCAACCAACCTACCAATATGGTTCTTTCCACTTCCAGGCAGCTTTTTCCTTGTTAAATAAAATGAATAACTAATCCCTCATAATTAGCCTGTATGAAGGATCAAAAAAAATGCATTGATTGCATGAACCTACTCCCTATTATCTGCTATTCCTCTCTTTATCCATTAAGCATCAGATCTATATTTTCTGCTTTCCTCTTTTATTATAAGGAAATTTTTTTTAAAATCTCATTGTTCTTAAGTTCTAAACTGATCAGTGGTAATTAACCTCATGTCTTAATATTTCCAGGGTCTGTTGCCAAGTGTATGTCACTCCTCTCTGCTCATTCTCAAGTGCATTACTTTTTATACAGTGTCTTTATTTTCAGCACCTTGGTCAGTATTACTGATCTGCTACTGCACATCTCTCCCAATACTGTACCTTACCTTTGCACAAAACACATCACCCACAGGCAGCTTCAGAACAAAGTTCTTGTGACTGCCAGGCACAGGTAACAGGAATTCTAAGAGCGTGTATCCATTTCATTGGGCTTCACTATCACAACAATTCTAGAAATTCCAGTCATGATTACAAGGTCTTATCACTTCTAATATTTGCTCTTTGTACACAATCCAAGAAGCCATTTAAAATACATTATAAGTACAGCCAACGTGCCCCACAAAGTGGTCCAATGTATTTCTTATAGACTTGTTGCCTTGACTTTATTTGCCCATTATCAAGGATACACAAAAGTTTCCAGTGTCTCATATTTTTAGTATCTCCTATGCTTGCCAAGAGATCAGGGTTTTCTGAAAGTCTGCTCTTTCGTTGAATCCATGCTTGCCCCATGTGTACAATTCACTCTCAAAAATTAAAGACATGACAAAGCTCTATCTCTCCACAGAATTCTCAGAAAATGAGTGCTCCAACTTTCCTAAGATAGAAAGTCCTTGGCATACAGAATAGATTGCTACATTTACACTTCGTTCTATCAAGACTTTTAAGTAAAAATAGGAAAAAAATTGTCCATACACATACATAGATCTACTGCCAGTGATTTTACTTGCTAGAAGACAAAATGAAGTCATGACATAATACAAAAAAATCTTTGGAAATATAAAGACAGTGATGTTTCTGTATGTTAGAAATAGAAGTACAAAATAAAGATTGGAGAACTCCCAACTGTTTTTTTTTTATCCTGCATTGGATTTAAAGTATTTTTATTTCAACCATCTATCAAGTATTAAAGCTTATTTCCTACCAGTATTCCTTCCAACTTAACTGTCTTAGCAAAAAGCCAACCCTTGCTGCAGACATGCTGTACCACCGTGTTGAGTTCTACAACTCCATTAACCATAGTAAAATCATTATGGTGACTTTTTCCTTTGTGTATAACATAATGTTTGTATGAATGCTTGTTGCAACTGGAAATATATTTTGCCATCTAGCAGCTGACAGTCTAAGTTATGTGATGCATAAATATTAGATTAGAGAAAATTTTAGTGTGATTTCAGAGCCAGTTTCATTGAAAATTCTCTGAACTGGCCACTCTCTTTGTGACATCTGTTCTCACAGGACATTCTGGTAGCTTAGGGGGGTTTTATTTCAAAACTTTTGAGAACAAATGTTATGTCCAAATATATTCTCTGCAATAAGCATAGGGTAGTGAAATAAATTAGACTAAGTACCTACCCAGGAGTAAAATTAGGTTTTACATGCATGAGTGCTACCAGAGGTATCAGACTCAGGGAACCCTTTACGATGTAGATCTTACTGATATGGCAATAATAGGATACCTTAAGCAAGCTGTTGGCTGAATCAGTCAAGTTAATCTCAACTGTGTGTTAGTGAAGTCATTTTATCCACATAAGTTGATTTTAGTCCATTAAGAGCGCCCTTTTACTTCACAGCGGGTATAGTCATTACATTTCCCTACCTTCATTTGTCTTCATTCAAAGGAGCACTCAACCACCTTGGTGCTTATTACCATTAACAAGATTGTGGTTTACCCTAATACAGTGTCAAATGAAGTCAAAAAGACTCATGTGGATGATAGCAAGAGAAACTGCATCAGTGTGTACAGCGTTATTATGTAGATGAGAAATATAAATGAGGGATGAAATGCAATTTAAGCAGACACTCAGATGGAAAACAAATGTGCCATTGTAGACAAACAATTTCTGAAGCATCTGTACAGGAGTCTTTCTTCACTTGTAATTCTTGCAACGGGATTGAAAATCAGAAGAAATCAGAATTGTTAAGCAATCAAGAAATAGCAAATATTTTCACTAAAGTTGTTGTATTTCAATGAAATTATTATCTTTTACTGACAAGACAAGCATTATAAAGTATACAGAGTTAACTGCATAGGCATCCTAAAAGCTTGTGTATTAAATATCAAAAATTCATTTGGCAGAGAGACTAATAGGCCTAAAAGCTTTCTAGCTCATTTTAACACCTTCTGTTTTTCTCGTTAGTGCTGGCACTGATGTTCAGTTATTATTGTAGGATCTGATCATATTTACAAAACCCTGCTACTTTTCCTCCTTAGAGACCTCATCTGAATCACTTCTGAATATCTAGCAGATGTTCAAGATATAGTGCTTTGAAAGATGGAAGACCCTTTAAATACCATGTGAAGCATGGCTACAGTCTCTAGCTACTGTGCCTAAAAAAGGAAAACTTTCCTTGAAGACACTGTCTCGTGCAAGTACCTGCTGCTGGCTTTATCCTCTGAATCAGCTCATGCTGATCATGCAGGATTCAGGACCCCAGACTAGGCTAACCCCACACACCTTTACGAAGTCTGGTAATTTTGTCTCCTATACTTATCATGCTCAACATTTCCAGCACTACTTTTGACATAACAGTCTTTTACTATCTATCAGTCCTTGGCCTCCAACTTTTGATAGAAGAGGAAATGTAACTCCTGAGGCTGAAGAGCACGGATGGGAGAGGATAGTTTTGCCTTCTATAGTACTGAGTTTAGTAAGTTTTAAAATGCACACTCAAGGGAATATGTTAATTTGACTGAGTATTCATCACTTCACTAAAGAATCAACTGTTATCAGCATCTCGGGTTTGCTCCTCAGCTCTTGTATAAAATGAACTCATGGGGCCTGTGCACAGATAATAAGGTTAGTGCTCTTTTAGAAGCAAAGTGATTTGTCACTGTGCAGCAGCAGATGACCTGCTGAGGTCAGATCAGATGCAGGTGTGTTTTAGAAACACTTGTAATTTTCATTTTCTCTGAAATTAAGAGTAAAAATATATGTAGTCCTTTCTGTATGTCTTAATCTCCTTCCACATTAGCTATAGGTGAGTTAATAAGATGCTCAAAGTGAATTTCAGAACATGCATAAGCAGCAGCAGATTAGAAGAAATCAATCATCTCTCACTGTCATAGCAGTCACATATCTGTACCTGATGAGATGATCGTGGATACAGAGCTGAGAGGAACAAGAGTGATGCTGTGCAAACTCAGAATGCCTCAATCCATCATCTGGGTCAAATCACAACTATTCCACCATCAGCAAATCTGCAGATGACACCAAGCTGGGAGCACGTGTCAACCTGCCGGAGGGTAGGAGGGTTCTGCAAAGGGATCCGGACAGGCTGGATAGATGGGCTGAGTCCAACAACACGAAGTTTAACAAGTCCAAGTGCCAACTCCTGCATTTTGGCCACAACAACCCCCTGCAACGCTATAGGCTGAGGACAGAGTGGCTGGACAGCAGCCAGGCAGAAAGGGACCTGGGGGTACTGGTTGACAACTGACTGACTATGAGCCAGCAGTGTGCCCAGGTGGCCAAGAAGGCCAATGGCATCTTGGCCTGTATCAGGAATAGTGTGGCCAGCGGGACCAGGGAAGTGATTCTTCCCCTATACTCCGCACTGGTGAGGCCACACCTTAAGTGCTGTGTCCAGTTCTGGGCCCCTCATTTTAAGAAGGGCATTGAGATGCTCGAACGTGTCCAGAGGAGGGCAACAAGGCTGGTGAAGGGCCTGGAACACATGCCCTATGAAAAATGGCTGAGGGAACTGGGGCTGTTTAGCCTGGAGAAAAGGAGGCTTAGGGGAAACCTTATCTCTCTCTACAACTACCTGAAAGGAGGTTGTAGCCAGGTGGGGGTCGGTCTCTTCTCCCAGGCAACCACTGACAGAATGAGAGGACACAGCCTTAAGCTGTGCCAGGGAATGTTTAGGTTAGACATGAGGAAAAAATTCTTCACTGAAAGTGATTGGGCACTGGAATCGACTGCCCAGGGAGGTGGTGGAGTCACTGTCCCTGAAGGTGTTTAAAAAAAGACTGGATGTGGCACTCAGGGCCATGGTTTAGTTGACGAGGAGATGGTAGGTCATAGGTTGGACCTGATGATCTCAAAGGTCTTTTCCAACCTAGTCCATTCTGTGATTCTGTATGATATTTCCCAACAAGGAAAAGAGACCAGCTACAACCACCACAAACTGTAATTTTGTGAGTAAGAAGCAGTCCAGTAGATGATCTCTGTCCATGTGTGGTAAACTCTTATAGTCTGTGTTTCTGATGCTAACACACCTTTTTCCTAACTTTTTTTACAATACCAGCTTTGGAACCAGATTTCTCTTTGAAGAGCTTCTCAACTCTCTTCCCTGACTGCACCTCTCCACTCCTTTTACAGAAATATATTCTCATATATTCATATTTGCTGTTTTAAGACCATACTGGGACTATGTGAATCAAATCTAATCTGCTAAACTGCTAATTGTTAAACTAATCCGGTTTTTTTCTGTGTCTATCTATATGTACCTGCCTTGTCAAATTCCCTGACCAATGTGTGTTACCAATAGCTAACTCCAGTATTGCCACTGCAGCTACACCTCTTAAGAATCTTGGCCTATTCTGCCCTCTGAGGAGAGATGAAAAGCATCAACATGACATCCTGTTACCCTTGAAATCTCACCAAATCAGGAACAAGTTCGTGTAGGACAGCCTGCTCTGATTCTGTCAGTATTTACACTTAAGGCAAAAAGGGGCTGACTCTGATGACTAACGGTACAAGGACACTAATATATAAAACTGTAGCAAGTAAAAAGAAACATCTACTTTAATGCCTCAAACAGGATTATAGTCAGAAATTTGAAAACCCTTTTTGTTGCTCCAAAATTAGATTATACATACTTTATTATAGTCATCATTTTATGGATATGTGGAAAAAGAACATATGACTGACCTTCAAATCAACCCTCAGCTTGACAGACTAGATCGATGTATTATCCAGACCTCTATTTCTCATTCTGTTTCAACAGTCAAATAGAATTTGTTTGTTATGATAAATAGAAACTCTCCAATAACAACAGAAAATAAGATACAAGCAGACACCTTGCAATGTATCTGTTCTCAAAATTCTCTTTGCTTTTAAAGAACCACAATGCTCGCATGAATAGCATCCTCCTGTCTTGGAGGCAGACCAAAGTATTCATAATGAAGTGAGATCAATGGTTTACAGTATTTCCTGGAGGACACAGAGTTGAAATAAGTTACAAACTAATGACCTTTTTGTTCTCTGTGTGGGAAGGTCATATGTGATCTCAGATCAGACCAGACCTCAGATCAGAGACAGAAACTTCTGGACACAGACTCTATAACTTAACTGCAAAACAAGCACTCGAGTGGTTTGCCACCACTTGTTGAAGACCATTTTGGTTCTAATAATGTCTTAAAAAAAGAGTCTTGACTGGAAGTTTCTCCTAATTTTTCTTCATGAATATAGAATGATCGAGAAATCGTAAAAAAACCACTATACTCTTAAATTACATCTTCAGATGGCCAGGATTCTAACAAATGGAATTATTTTTAAGCCAGGGCACCTTTGAAAGCCATAAATGTCATTGAGATTATTTTGCTGTGAAGACAGGTAAGAAGTGGGTTTCTGAAGTCACTGTTATGCCCTAATAGACTTTCATTCATTGCAGGTACAGTCTTTTGTTGAAGTACATAAGTAAGTATTGGGAAAGGGCACATACTGGGGAGGTGTCCTTAGGCCACCAGTAATTAGCTCCCATAAGAATGCCATACCCACGAGGTGTAGTTAGGATTAGGTAATGTACTGCACTTCGAAGATGTAAAAAGATTTCAAAGAGCTCATTGGTTCTAGATTATCCACTACACTGGGATTTCTGCACTGTTGTTTTCAACTTTTACTATAAAATTATAAATAGATATTCAGAAAAATTTTTAAGTTATTTTTGACAACCAGTTACTGCACTTATTACTCAAAAAGCCAAAACAAGTTTTCACTATGAATGTTCCTTTCATGTAAGGAAACAAAAGTTTGTTTTACATTTATTAAGGAGCCTGAAAATCTGTCCATTTTTATTTTTTTGTCTTGTTTACTCCTTAAAAAAAGTTTGTGGTCTGTATAAAAGAACAGACTTTTTTCTTCTGTGATTATACTGCAAGATATAATAAAAAAAAAACCCCAACAAACCACAGAAGAATTTTGTCAGCTTTTGATACCCGGACAACAGAACTGAGATGTGAGATGCAAGAGTCTTGCTTTTGCTTCAAAAGCTCAAGATTAATACACATGTGATAATCAAAAAAACAGGTTGAAGGGGAGTCACACAGACATCAGAAAAAAAATTTTTCTCAAGGAAGGTAATGCTGCTCAGGGACAGGCTGTTCAGTGAGAACACCTTGGAGATATTCAAGACTCAGCAAAACAAGGCCAGGACTGGCTGGACCAAGTCCTAGTAATAGCACTATCTCTTATTGTAGATAAACTAAAGAGAGAACCCAGCAGTAACCCAGCTTTCCTTCCTCATAAACACATGTGCAACCAGCTTATAAGATTGTTCTACTTTAGTGAACTTAATGAAACTACAGTTTCAGCTACAGCAATTCCAAGCAACTTAGTTTTGATGTAAAAGGAAAAATTGACTCAGGCTGCAACTGTTCATAATTTTAAAATTAGGAGACTTATGGTTCATCTTGTGTACTGGCAATTATCAAAGACATCATATATGTACCAATAATCTTGTTCTATCACAGGGATTTTCCCATATTTTTGGACTGGAGCCTCAAAGAGAATGATGTTAGAATCATGGTGATTTCACTAGGAAGCAAAGCAAAAAAAAAGAGACCTATATTAACCAGACTCAGAATTCAGTGCTTATGTCAGTGGCCTGCTTGAAACAAGTGACCATCTGCTCTACTTACCCATAAGCAATACTAATATCTTCTCTCTCTGCCTCCCTATTCACCTCCCCTCCTCCCTCCACCCCACGTTAGCTTTAAATCCTTCTCTTCATATACCGTCACCCACTTATTTTTAACTTATATCTTCCAAATTTCTACTTGGCTGCTCACCTCATCAACATATGGTAGATCTGCTCACTGGTGGAAGAGACCTCCTATCTGGGACCATTTATGAAGCATCTTGTAGCTGGCACAGGCATTTACACGTCTTAAAGGCATTTACAGAATGTCACCACTTCAGAATATATCCTCAGAAGAAGTCGCAGCTAGATCTACTTAAAGCTCTTGATCTTAAATTTGTTCACCCTCTAGTGGGTCACAATTTCAAAAGTTAAAATAAAACTTGATGCTAAGTCTGGCATTATCATTCTAATCATCCCATTCTGATCTTGAAGGTTCCATTTGACCTGGAAATTTCTCTTACATTCAAAAGTAGGGATCTGTGAGATTAAGAAACTCTTAGGTATTTCTATTTTTCCCCTCCAAAAAGAAGAGGAAAGATACATTTCTACTCTTAATTTATTCCACTCTTAATTTATTTGGAATACTAGATTCCCTCTTTCAGATGCCCAGTAAGAAAAGTGCACCTAATCAATGTTCTCCTCTTGAGAACAAAATTAAGGATGTTTCCAAGCTCAGAGGGTCTTATTGCTGAAGTTTGAGTCTCTAGTGATCATCTTACAGCTGTTCAATAATGATTCTGGGTTTTGTATAAATGTGTAACATCCTTCTTGTACATAAGCCAAGAAACAATGCAGAGCTGCTCATCTGAGCTTTTCTAATTGTTCTTATACCAGTAGCATAGGAATTCTTGTAGATAGGTTTGTCATAATAGGCATTTTTTATTTAACAATTGCCTCTTGAAACTAAGCAAATCCTGGAGAAGAATAATGCTATAGTGAATACAGATGCAACATTAATTAATAGACATGCTAAATGTGAATGTTTTCGTAAGAATTTAAAAAAAAAAAAAAAAGGTGTATTGTCATGTCAAGCAGCCACGAAATACTTGGAAAATCAAGTTTTATTTCCTTGAAAATTTGACACTCTGCATTAGAATATATTGAGCTGAAATGCTGGGCAGCAAATTAAAGCAAGGGCCTTGATTGTGCACCTCTGCATTATTGCTCTGGTGTTGATGTTTACTTCAGCTGCCCTTTGGGTAGACTGCAGAATTTGGACAAATTTATAAACTTACAAGTAATTTCTAGGCTCTAAAATACCAAAACACAAAGTATTAGCAGCAGTCTTCTGGGAGAGATTTACTGATTAGGCAGCCCAAGTAAATTATTAGAGATATAGTAGTTTTAATACTGTTGTCTGTCTCATGTTTATAAGCAAAACAAAGGAAACAACATCAGCAACAGATATGCTTGTTCTAATACTCTGAAGAATGCCAAACCATGTGTATATAGGAAATAGCTAGAGAAACTCATCTGAGCTCCTCTGCAGAAAAAATGTTAGCAAAATCAAAAGATAAATGAAAACAACTGGTTCTGCCGCAATATCGTCTCTGGAGATACCTGATACTGTTGTCCTCAAGTAACTAGGAGTCCTAATATGTAATGTTCAAACTAATCCTGGCTCAGAGGTGACGTCTGGAGGTAGATACAGAGATTTTATTAATCCTCTCCTAGAACTGATTTTACTGTGCTAATATTAGTTCTTTTTCTCCATCCTGTGCTGTCCTTAGGGTCGGGCTGTACCTAACCCAAATATCACCTAAAAAGGAACTTTTAATAGAGATAATTGGTTGATTTGTCTTTATCTAGTTAATTACTTCATCCTGCACTCACTTTCCTTTATTTTTGCAATTTCCTGAACCAAGAGAATGAATTGTTACTGCCAAAGGAAAAGGAGAAAAAGAAAGGTAGGGGTAGAGAGAGAGGAGAGGAAATCTTCATTTGTCTGCATTTCTCTGTATCTGAACTTCTGCTTTGTATTCAGATAGATTTGGTGCTAAAAAATCCTCATTAATAAATAAAAGCAACCTTCTAACTCTGTATTGCTTTTGGTCCTGAAGAACATCAAAAGACTGTGCAAACCTAAAGTAAAATGCAATCAATTACCAAGCTCTGGGGATTATTTCACCAAAGCAATTGATTTAACTTCACCACTGCAGCCACCTCTCATTGGAAACATATCAGCTATTTAACAGCACACTCATAAAACAAGGTAACAAATGACCTCAACATTTCCTACCAAATAACCTTTCAGTCTTTCACTGGAAGACAGGTCAGAAATCACCCGTTTTTCTTTTTCTTTTTTTTCACTTCAGTTCATATGATCTCTATTATACCTACAAGAAATGTATTAGAAAAGAAGGGAAAGCAACTGAAGATTTCATACACTAGAATGTATGGCTTAGGTTTCAGTAAATAGATAATAGGATCCTCGATGACTGCATACAACAAGGATTGGGAGTTGTCACATCAAACTGCATTTCTACTTAACAGCATGACAGGAATTAGATTTCAGTAAGAAACACGACTCAATTCACAAATGCAGGGTTTCCATCAGTGAAGGTATTCTACCCATGTGTGATCCCAGAGTGAGCATATGCAGGACTTTGAGAACTCTGACATTTATCTTGACTAAATGGAGAGTTCTGAGCTGGACAAGGGACACTACCTAAGAAGGGAAGGAGACATTGTCTAAAATATCCAAAGTAACTTGTTTATTTTTTGTCTTGCCATACTTTTTTTTTATTGTCAAATGAGAAAGTGATTCCTTTTCTTCCCTTCTCTTGGGCTAGGGCCACGTCTTACTTTCACTGTGTACATAGAGAGACAACACTCTCTGTGGACGTTGATGCCCTTCAGATACTTCCCATACTTGTAATTAGCAAATTATATTAACCTTTCTTCCAAAGTGCTGAAAAATCTGGAATTGCCATTATCTCACTCAGCAAGATACTGCAATGTTTTTCCACTGTGTTGCTGGTTTTGAAAAGCTACATAACATTTCTATAATACAGAAAAGATATAATTAACCTTTCATTTTAACCACCGATTCCTCCTTTTTAACATTATTCAGTATGTGGATCATCTGTCTTGTATTCCCATGATTAGATATTGAAACTTAGCTTTAAAACTTTTCTCAGAAACCATAATGCTGAGGACTAGAATCTTTGTCCTGGCAGAGGGCTCTGTCAGGGAAATCCAGCAAGGTGAATTCATTCAAGCAAACATAGTTACATAGAGGAGCATAAAAAAGTCCTAATATACCCAGCTGGACAATACAGGAGCCCCAGGTGCTGAGTAGCAGCTGCCATTCTGATGGAAGTGCTCATTAAAAGCTGCCAGCATTCATGCAGTAAGCTGGAAATGCCTGAGTCTAGCAACATAATAGGCCAGAAATTGCCAAGTGTCAAGAACACAAAGTGCAGACCACCAGCAGCACTTTACAGTTCCTATAATTCATGATCTGTTTGGAATGGTATTTCACTTGAAGTCTGTTAGCCCATGGGCCTACCTGACCTCCCTTGCTGCTTGTGTGGAGTCAGCTCTACCAGCACACAGGTGTGAAACAGCATTTCCCTTACTTGTAACCAGTCAGAATGAAAAAAGGGTTATAAATATTGAAATAGATTCCCAGTTCCCAATGTCTCAGGACAGGTGGGAACATGACAGTGCACAAATCTGTCTAAAAGTACACAAGCACTGTACAGGTAACAGCACTTCTCTGAATAAGATTTTTCACTGGCTTTGGCAACAATGGCCCACTGAGGTTTTCTTTTCTCCCCCTCAAATCAGAATTGTTCTCAAATCAGCACTGCTCTAAAGAGTACAATTTAAAATGTAATTCAATCTTTATTTGATATGTATTAAGATGTATAAAGAATTGCCTTTGCTAAGGAACAGGTTCCTAGCACAGCCAGTGTAATCTGAGATAACATTTGAAAGTGTGAGCATTTAAGAAAGTCCAACTTTTTTTTTTTTTTTGATTTTTTTTTTTTTTTAAAAATTACTGTGATTACTGTGATTACTGTGATGCAGGTGTGTTTCAGTCAGGACAATTTTTGCAGGGTTTTTGTGTTTTGTGTTTTGGTTTTGGTTTTTTTTCAGCCAACCCTGTAACACAGTACTGATATTTAATCCTCCTCAGAGATCTTTTCATTCTTACCCTTTAAAAATAAAAAAATTGCATTGATGTGTAGTCTAGATACCACATGCTTTAAAGAAGAAATTTAGCATTCATGACTGATATTTTTTACTTTGCTGATGATACTACATTTTCACATAGCAGTTGAATACCTTGTAAATATATAGGACATACCCAAGCATTCAAAAAAAGAAAGTAAGGTGATATTTCTATAAGTAGAAATAAAAAGTATGACAAACTAGTAACAGAGAGTCACTGAAAGACATTTGGCAGCATTGGTTATGTCTGAAAATAATCCAGCTAGCATCTTATTTTAGACAATCACAGGAAAATCTGACTGACTTTGACCTAAGAAGCTGTCATCAAAGAGATCTGAAAGCTTGATAAAGTACAGAGAAATCAATTTTTTTAACCCAGCCAAACTTCAGCTTGGATACTTGGGGGACACAGCAGAATAATTGATTGGCATAAAGGAACTAGAAAAGTTAAATTACTCAAGATATTACTGGATTTGTCTATTTGTTCTGTCACCCAGTTTGCACACACGAATATTTTGATCACCATACTCTTATTCATTTTTTTTCCAGTTAACAGATAAAATGGACTCAGCACTTCCACTTCTGGAATATCTTTTTTGCTCATTTGCAGACATTGTATTTACAAAATAATTGCTTCCATTTTTTTCTGCTAAACATCTTCACCTCCCAGTACCACTTCTATTTATGAGTATTCAAGTGTCTAATCTGCTAAAAGTCAATAGACTCTTCAAAAAAACATTTATTTCATGGAAAATACCCCTGAATGTACAGTCCAAAAGGTTTCAATCACATCTGGGACTAAGAGAAAACACTGTTGCCTCACATTTTCTCTATGGCTGTTTCCTAATTATGGAATTTGTGGTGCCAGTGTCTGTAAGTCGTTTACACAGCTTTGAAAATCTTATCCTTTGAGATCTCCTATCCGTTGCTCAGCTCCAAAGAATTCTCTGCCTTCTCATGTAATTTCTTTTAAATCTATAACTTTCCATTAAACTTATACTAAACAAGTTTAAAAAATATATTGTTGCTTTAAAATTATTGAATTCCTCTTTTTGCTTCATGCTCCCTCAAGGACTGTTTTAAAGAGTGTACTTACATATAACATTTTGCAATTTCTTGGGCATGTTGGGTTTTAAAAGTGATCAGGCTTCAATTACCAATAATGACGTTGCAGGACCTCAATAATTACCACAATTCACACAGGGTGCTTATTACACTTTTAGTGGTTTTTCTTCTTATTTAAAAAACTTTATTCCTTTTGCAAAAAGAAAAATAATTCTAGATTATTTCAAGAGGACTATTTATGCCTAAAGCTTCTTACTGATGGTAAAGGAGTACTGTTTGCTCATATTTTATTTTTCTGTATTTGCAGCTATTTAATATTCTGCCCTATCTTGTATGTGCTAAATACTTTGCAGCTTTTAAATGCTTGATTTTATAATTCTTAACAGTTCTTATATTCCTTTCTAGTGACATCAGATTTAATTTTTATCCTTAATTATATTGAAATAAGTGTGATTTTTTTCCCTATATCATAATCACCTCTAACATCTCAGTTAACAGCAGGTGGTTCTAATCAATCTCTTTCCATCCATTATTTATTCCTACAAATGTTGTCTTCTAAAAGTTCTATGTTTTTGGAACTATATATTGTATAAAACTGACACAAAATTTTCATTTCTGATGATCCATTATCACAAGATAGCAGATGTTCACTACTTGTCTCTTCATTACCATACTCAGGGCTTATGTCCTTGAACTTACTGAGACAATCTTTGATCTGGGTATTTTCTTCCAACACAGGGAGGACATTACATCAAGATATGCTCACTCAATATTTAGTAACTGCTCATAGGAAAAGCAATTTGATTGAGCAGCAAAAAGAAGTCCACAAAAGCTGCTTTTGCCATACATTCCTCAACCTCCTGTAGTCCACAGAAGTACACAAGTGCTTATGCTATGTGTGTGGAAGAACTAACTTCTTAAAGCAGGGAAAACAAGTTTTTGTCAGGTAGGAAAAAATATACATACAAGAAAATATACTGCTTAGTCCTGTGTGACATCTTATTTTAAATATTGATTCTTCTCTCCTAGATCCTCACTGCTATTACCAGAAATTACAAAATTTTTGAACTGAAATTCCAGTGATGGAATAACCGGTCTGCTGTCCAAAAATATTTATCTAAAAAGATTAAAATTAAGATTTTTTTTTTCCAAATATTTTAAATTTAATTTTTCATTCAATAAGTATTTCTCAAAATAGTGGGCATTGTAACCGGCATGTTGCTTACAGCCTGATTTGCTAAGTCCATGCTGCCCTTACCACACTACAGAAAGCCTTCTTTCCAGAGGATATTGTCCATCTTGACAGCCTGGGAAAGAGAGCTTACCAAGTCCAAGGTGGATTCTACAGCTCAGAGGTCCAAAGTCTCTCACAATGATCATTGTCTCTTCCAAGAGTTGCAGAATGTTGAGACTAGTAGTCCACAACAGTGTTAATGTTATGCATTTTTAAAAAATTACAGTTTGAAGCAGATTTAAGGAGTTAAAAGCATATTCAGCAGTGCTATTTTTACATTGCCAAGTAAGCATAAAACTCTGCTTGAACTTCTGAGGAAAAGAAGTAGAGAGAAGAGCTTATCTTCAATGGCAGAGGGAGAGTTGGTCTCTAGAGACTTTGCTGCTTCATCTAAAGCCATCTAGAAAACAGTGTGTGCCAATGAGTTCAGTTCCACTGAGTGCTAAAAGGATGAATAAGCAGGTTTATATTACAAACTGATACTGACCCTGGGAGTTTGGAAGCCTGGTTTCCTTTCCTTGCCAAGTTCCCTCTAACCTTAGTTAGCTGTGAACTGATTTACTAGTCTTTTGGTTTTGTCTTACTTTCAATTATTTTTTTTGAATGGCACTAATACAGGAGTGCACATAGTGGAAGCTTCCAAGAAAACTTTTGAAGCATTTAACTGGTAAAAGTAATACATATTTCATTGTTTGATTTAACATTTCACCTACTCCAAATAAAAGATACCTTTGTTCTCAGCAGAAATATTATGTCAACTATGAAGTCAGTTGTCTCTAACAAACGGACATAACATACAGTTTGCTTTTGCGATTATACTTTCAATGCAACTTTTCTAACAGGCTATTTAAATTACAGTTCTGAAATTCCCAATCAGAAGTGTGTTTATTCACAAGAATTCAGGTGACTAGTGAAAGATTATCCAGAAGTAAAAGTTTTAGAATAGCTAGCATAGAAAACAATTTTTAAATGTGTTTTCTTAGAAAGGAGAAAATCATCTATTCAAATAGATTATGATTATCTTCTATTCAACACTCTTCAAGCAAATTTTTCAGGTAGTGTAAGTTGACATATCTTCACTGAAACCAGAATGCTTTGCAAGTCTACAAGCTGGAGTTCTAATCTTTCATTATCCAAGTGACTTCTTAATACAATCTTACAGTCCTGGTATGGTTTTGAATCATTATTTTCCATGTATTCAGAGACTCTCAGAATTCAATGGATTCCAGCCATTCTAATAGCTCTAATTTCAAGACAGTTCTTCAAAATCAGATCCCAAATTACTCAAAAGTGCAGAAAATATTATTTGCATTCTAGAACCTATACACTAAGTTCCACCCTGATTTATATATTTCTTAACTCTACTGTGGATACCTGAGACCTAAGTCTGCTGTACTTGCACTGTGTGATCTCACCAGATCATCCATGTACAGATTCTTCAACAGCTTAAACAGGCACTGGCATGGTTTCTAGTCTTGCAACATGAACCATTCTGCTATCACCATCTTTACGCTACACAGCCTTAATTTTAAGTATTTCTATCCCATGGGAAGGATTATTCAGACTCAATTCTTCTCTGTAGTAATAATAGATCAGTATCATTCAATAATGCAGACAGTTCTATCCTGTGTATCTGAAGCCATCAATATTGTTTTCCTGGGATGAGGTTTTTGTTCATCACTTCCAGCCAAGTGAAATGACTGCTTTGGCAGAAAGTCCCTAAAGAGTGCCTCACAAACCCTGCAAAAAGGGACATGCCTGAGACAAGCCTGAAAATGGGGCAGGTTTTTCAAAACCAGGACTGTTGCAGGTAGAGCTGCAGAGAACTTGCAGTGCTGCTGGCCTGTAGGCAGAGACAGATTGCACTAATTTAGATAGCTCCTTGGGGCTTTCAAAATTATGCCATGGGCCATTCCATGGGTGTGAGTTATGAGCTGCAACTCTTTGAAGAACAGCATTGAATTTCACCTCAATGTACAGGCTCTGCAGCCTGATATATATCATGTTGACAGAGTCACTTCTTTCACATCAGAGCTCTGTTGTTCAAGTCAGTGAATTCAGAACTTATTCAGGTTACTATCTGGGGCTAGTTCCTAATTTTCCAAGTTTTGTAGGCATATCTAATGTAATTCAGATCAAGCTTTTATTCAGATTTCTATGCTTTTAGTTCTTACACTGTGTCCTTATATTTTTATCTTTTGACCACATGGTAAATTACCTATTTTAAAGAAAAATGCTACTGATGGATTTATTACTTGGTTTACAAAACTGGCACTCAATTCCAGCATATGAATATTCAGGACTAAATATCAGCAGGAAGGATTAAAGATTATGAGGAAGAAGTCTTTACCCAACACATGATGCCAGCCTCATTTTGCATGTTTTAGATTTTCATTTCTCACTCCTTCCACTTTTTAAAATTACCTCTTATTTATTTTTCTCCTTTCTTGTACACTGATCAAACACTCACAGTTTGTCTTTCACACAGAATGATATTGCGGTCACATTTTCCAATCAAACCATTGCCACTGGAATAAGTGATGGTGATTTCTCCTCCTAGAGCACGTTACAGTTAATATCAGAAAACATCAAATAATGAACCCAAGGAACAAACAAGTTACCATCAGGTTAGATTTCTGTTTTCTTCTGATCCACAATGTTCCTTCAGATCACAGTGGAGGTGTGTAAAGATTGTTCCAGGTGACCCTCAAGTCATTAAAAAAATGAACCAATTATTTCTTCTACCAATAAACCTTCACTAAGGATAAAATGCATTCTTGTTTGATACAACTGCATCAGTCAAAGAGAGAGACTGCAAGGCATTCTGGACAACATTAGTCACAATTCCATAGACCCTTGTTAATTACGGAGTTGGCACCAAGATTTTCCCAAATGAAAAAACAAAGGAGCTGCATCCTTGTCTAGCTTGGCCTGCAGAGTGAGAAGTCATAAGAGAATGATGAGAGGCTTGGAGACACTTTGACTTATTCTTCAGGGGAATCTGTGAAAGACAGGCTACACAGTGTACTTTACCATATTCCCAATCACCTTCCAAAAGGCCCTCCAGGAAAAGTGCAGAAGAGAATGTTTTTGTACAGGCACCACCAATACCGTGCAGAAATTTCTACATCCTGTAGCTTACTCGAATTCCCTAACAAACTTGGTCCTGACTGTGTCCAGTCCTGGATCACTCCTGCAAAAAAGCCCACATTTATATTCCTGGTTTTAAACAGCCTTAGAACTTTGTGTCTCCAGGCAGGCAAAAACCAAGACCTGGACTGTGCAAAGACAAGATCTTTTGCATCTTTCACCATTGCCAATCAGTCATATCCAGCAAAAAGACGAAGTCTCAAATTCATCATTGTGTTTCAAAGAGGTTTGTTTCCTCTCCCAATTTTTCAAGTTTCACAGGGCTTTGAAAAAGCAAAGCCATACTTTGAGTTCCCATGTTGTCCACAGAAATTGAAAAGCCTGAAACACGACACCAGATGCTTAATATTGCAGGACATCTGGTTTGTGGGATGTATTACAAGCCAGATGCACTATTTTTCAGTCTCTTGTCTCACCTTTGCTTCATTTCACACGGTACTTTACTAGGCATTGCATCTGCATTTTTCTCCTTTTTTACTTTTGCAGTTTGGGAAACTGAGATAAAGCAAATTCAGAACATGCTCAGCTACCAGGACTGATTTCATTAAGGTTAATGTAGACAACTTGCAACTGCTGCTATTGTAACAAATTATTTCTTCTGCTTTACCTTTTACTGAAGTATTGTGATTACTTTAGTATAAAAATCAGCTACTGGATTAATATACCAGAGTAAGACTCCAGCAATTATTACAAAATTAATAATTGGTGGACTTGGGGTAGTATTATATATTATCTGGCTTCTGTGGAATTTTGTTGGCTGTTAAATTTTTACTACCAAGACCATAGACTGGTAAACAATTCTTCCTCAGCCCTTCCCAAAAAGTAAGTTTATGTTCCAATTACTGTGACTGGTTCTTACCAGCACAATAAGAAGCTTCCCAAAAAAATAATAATTCATTGAAACTTAAAGTTTACTAATACTTGAAAAAGTCCATAATTTCCAAATTCAAAATAGTAAAAATATAGTTCAGTATGCAAAGTTTATTCAAGCACGCATTTTCCTGGAAGACACTTTTATTCCTTCCATTTCTCCAATATCTGTATGTAACACTCTGTATGGAATATGAGGTAGGACTAGAGCAAAACCACTTTGATTGTACTTCAATACTTCTCAAAGAAATTTTGTCAGACACAACAGTATCTTCTTCTCTCCTTGCAAATCAATAATAGAATTGGCAGTATTCAAAGCAAAAAAGGGCTGGAAATTGGCTTTCTTGACAAAAATATGCTTCTGATTCAACCCTCAGCATTTCTTTTCGAGACAATACTCCTTTGCTTCAAATACTGTATTCTGCCACTTCCAGAGCAGTGGCTCTGCTCAATCCATCTCCTGCCATAGCATGTATTCAACTCCTACACCTTCATTAGACCAAGACTTCTTTTTATTCGTGTTATAAAATGACTAATTTCTTTCTGGATTTAGACCTACATTTTGTGACAAATACTAGTTTGTAGACTACATGCTAAGCCTAATGATTTTGATTTCCTAATTGTCCTGTTAGAGTCTGATTCTCAGTTTCCAGAACAGGGCAGCTGTGTGAAATTTTTTGATTCTGACTGAACCATCTTTGCCTCTGAAAGGCAGGTAAGCTGAGCTGGACCCTTTACCCATCACTAACTAACTTTAGGAAGCTTTTAAATAGCAGGATTATAATATTTAATTTAGACATAACTTAACCTCTGCATTTCTAATTAGCAAGCATTCTTTATTCTTTTACACTTAAAAGACATTTGTCATTAATTTTGAAGTTTGTCACACTCCTGCATCCAATCACTTCCTTTGGTAAATATCCGTTCATTATTTCATTGGGTTGAACCTACAAGCCTGTTGTTCAGCCAGGTTAAGCAGTCTAATTGTTTCTTATATCTGCAGAGACTTGAGCAGGTAATTGAGGAAAGTATATTTCCAACATAGTGGATTGCCCTGTTTCTTCCCCTTGTCCTGAATTCTGTTCCTAGACATGGTCTTCTGTCATTCATTCTCCCCCACCCCCCCACCCAAAGGAGGTTGTGGTTAAGCTGTAGAGAGAATTGGCAGAGAATTTCAGGAGGTGGCATGGCACTGGTCAGGGACGTCACTGTGTACACAAGCCATCTCCAGGAAAGTTCTGTGCACCTATTCAAAACACAAGCCATGTGTCTGACTTGCATTTCTAAGCAATTCTGTTGCTTGGGTTAAAACCTTTACCTTCCTTTCCTTTGCAAGGTCATAGTGTTTTAAGCAGCTGTGATTTAGGTCTAACAGCTACAATAATTTCTTCTTGCTGGGAGTCCAGAGACACACAGGCAGTTAATTTGGGTGACAAATTCAGATGGTGCAGATTTCACATTCTATACATCTTGTCTGCAGTCTCTCTTGTTCTGGTTCAATAGCAGTTCACATGTGATTTCAGGCTTTTTACAATTTATGTTTCACTGCATTCCTCCTATGGACCCTGAAAGCTCTGGCAACCTCAAGAATTTCTGTTAATGAGACAGACAATTCATCTGCCATCCCATCCTCCTCAGTCCTTTAGCTTCTTAACTGCGAATAAAAATGAAAATTATTCCTAAGCATTCTGCTTGACAGAGAGTGGGGGTTTTGAGAGAGATATGGAAACTAACATACCAAGGCTATTTTTAGGAAACAATAAGACTTTCCATCTAACATTTTGCAGGATTTTCTCCCTCACCCCTCAAAAGGTCAAGATTTCCAAAGAACCTAGTAAGTAATATTTTTTTTGCTTAATCCTTGTGTCCTCAAAGAAAAACAACTCTTCAGTTATAGTTTTAATTGCTATTCTTCTTCACAACTTGTTGTGCAGAACAAACCAAGGCCTTAAGTTTCTATGCACTTGAAAGGAACCACTAAATTTCTATTAGAGCCAACAGGAGAAGATCAAGGTTTGAGGCCTAGCACTCAACAATCATTATAAATTCAGCTGTATAGCGGAATCTACACCTGAGATGCAAGTTAGGTGCTAAGCTTCCAGGGTTCTTCTCTAAGAAGCAACATTCCTAAACTAGAAACACACCTTATCTTGCAGCTACACATTAAATATTTGGGAAAGGCCAGGGAATACCATAGCTTGCAGCTAGGTGCCTATATACAGGTTCTCTGCTAGGAAGAAAAAAAAAAGAAGATAGTGCCACCAAAGCCTGATCAATAGATTAATAACCTGACCATCAGGTGGGCCATCATGTTCAATTGTAAGAATACTTAATTCAAAACAGGGTCTTCAGCCCAACCCAGTAGGAATTTAATTTCCTAGAAAGGAAATCAAGACATTCTGGGTTTAAAAACAGGTTAAGCGAAGGGTTTTCCACCCAGTTGCACCAAAATACCAGTTTTGCTGCATGCATATGCACTCAAACAACTGTATGTTCCAGGCCTTGATGGTTCTGGGGCTAAAAGTTTTGATACTCTAAATCCCTTGCCTGTTGCCCACCTTGACTTACAACCAGCCCAAACTCCCCACTGTTTTGAGCTGCCTGTGTCATCTTGAATGACATGGAGCCATTTCTTTCCACCTTAGTCTCCCTAACCAGACACAGATGACTCAGCAGTAAAATAAATCTCTCTCATAATAAACCTACAAAATTACATACATAATTACTCATTCTGACATATCTTTAATCAGTGCATATTCATTCTTTCGCTAACTAGTCGCATTGCTAAAAATTATGTACTGAATATGCACCATTAACCAGATGGAAAAACCTCCCCTTCGTGTAATTTTTGAAGCACATCAGCTGGTTTCAAAACATTGTTTTTTCTCATTCAACCTTGACCAGAGTTAGAACTTGAGAGTTGTCATGGCAATAGAAGCATTCAGGTGGTAGGAAAGAGAAATAAACAGATTCCAGCTGAAACTGCTCTGGTAGGGTGTGTTCTCAGGAAGATTTATATACCTGGCAGAGATTGATAGTATTTACATTTTGATATAGTTGAATGTTTTGAAAAATCAGTCAGTATGATAAATGTAAGTTTCTTATTATCTGCTATAATTTTACCCAGCTCTTTTGCAGAATACATCAGTGACTGACTAAATGTCTTTTTTAAAGTTACTCTAGTAAAATAAACAGAAAGGAAATTAAGTATGATTTTTTTTTCCCAAAGCCATTGCAAAAAAATATAAATAGCAAAATAGTAATATATGGCTAATTTTGCAGGAGGCTCTTTGACATTGCTCTGTATGTATTAGAGAGCTAAACTTTCTTTTGCAAGCAAAGCAGAGCAATACTGTTACTTCAGAAAGCCTTTGGACCTTTCAGTAAAGCCAGCTTTAAGCTACAAAATCTGGGATAACTTGCATCTGGCCTTTTTTGTCAGAGCACTTGATTTAGAAGAATCCATGTGTGATCATATGCCAGTAGCCATTTTCTGGCTTAGGACATACATATCAATTTTTATTGTAGAAATTTTACTGTTTATATTTTCACTTTCACTGATAAAAAAAACAATTTAAAGTAAGCTGATTTGGGGTTTTCTTTGGTGGGGGGAAGGGTGGTGTTGTTATTGTTTTGGGGAGGGGGTTGTGTGTGAGAGCAGGCAAACAAGGAAAATTTAGCTCTTTTCAGTGAAGACCTCAGAAAAAATCCTCATGACAAGCTCAACTACACCTAAACAATTCTTGACAGATACTTGCCTAGTGTGTTCTTCACCATCCCCACTGATGGGGTCTACACAGTCTTCCTAGGAAATCCCCTGCAGTGTTTAACAATCCTTACAGCTGGGAAATGAATCTTAATATCTAACCTACAATATTCATGCTGTAGTTGACACCTTCTTCTCTTACATACAATGAATATGGGGACTGATACGCTCTCTTCCTCTTTGCAGTAATATTTAACATTTGAAAACTGTTACTATGTCTGTTCTCAATGGGGATCCATTAAAAAAAAAAAGAGTAAATTTATCTCAGGTCATGTGTTTATGCCACCCATCAACTCACCTTGGATAACTCCACTGTTTTTTCCCTGCTGCAGCTGTGAAGGGAAGTACATGAAACCAGTTTAAGCTACAAGCAAGGGCTCTTAACAAATGGGGCAAGATAAGAGCAATCTCATGGCTTTCATGGGTCAGCTGACAGGAAATAGTTCTGATGGTTTCAGTAGAGCAGCTGTAAATTAACTTGTCTGAACAAAACAATCTGAGGTTTGTAATTGTTTCTCAAAGATCTTGTCTTATAACCTACTCATTCCTATTTCCCTTCTACAAAGTAAACTTTTCCTCTCTAAATTGCAGTCTGGTACACACATCTGGAGATAATATTGACACTTCCATTAAGTTTATGTTAAAAATAATATAAATTATGCTATACCCTTTACACGTTGCTATTTTTCTTCCTCCTCTTTACAACAGAATGACTCTGCAGTTGATTATTAGTATTGTAAAAAGCACGATACTTTGCACTTGTCTTCACAGATTGTCTTCAATTTTTTAGGGTGGTTTTATTTTTTTATTTCCTACTTGTCCAGACTATTTTCAATTCTACTCTTGTCTTCTAATTTGCTTGCAGCCCTTCCCAGTTTGGAGTCAAGCAGTGAATGCTCTATAAAGTGCTCAGCAATTACACTTCCCACGCAGTGCTCAATTCTGCATATCTGGCACAACAGGGTTTGCAGACTCATCTTGCTGCTATTAGATATGGCCCTAATTATATTACAGAACAGGTAGAATGAAAAGCCAAATAATTTAATAATCATGAAAATAACACTGCCTTCTAATTCCAGAGGGAGTAGCATGGTCACCCTTGAAAATAGGCTGCTCATATGGAAAAAACAGTGTGCATTTTTTTGCCTTGAAAAAGGGCATTAAAATCTCTGACCTTCATGAGCAAGCCCAGCAACAGCATTCTGGGATTGTTTTTCTCTTTGTTTTACTGTAGTTGCTCTTATTTCCAGAGTCATTGCAATACTTAGAAAACAAAATTATCTAAGGCAGTTGGACTAGATGATTATTGCATGTCCCTTCCAACTGAAATAGTCTGTTCTATTCTGTCTATTCTATTCTGCATCTGCAAAATCAATCATGTTACTGCTCCTTCAGGCAATGTTACCTTGTATTTTGACTGTATTTTTATGTCATTTTAATGGGTGCCCAGGTATTAGTTTAGAACTGGTTACGGTTGCATTTGCAAAATTGTAAATTTTATATTTTTGATCTAAGAACTCTTTATCAGACTTTTGGAATAGTATGTGGGGGCATGGGGTACAACACACAAAGCATACCACACACACGAAAAAAAATTGTAATGTCTCCTGGGACATGGGAAAAAGAGGAAAAGCCTCTTTTTGGAAGATTCCCAAAGGAAGTGCTGAAAGTGTTAAAAATGTTCATCACTACCAAGTCATCCTTCTCATTCACATTTTAGAGAAAAAAATCATGATTATTGGTGAATATTTCTGTATATTTTGAACACTGTGGTTTTGAAGCACTGGAGAAGAATAATGAAAGTTGACTCTTCAATTCCCTGTCTGTGATGGCTCAAGGGCAAAACCAAGGTTCTGTGTAAAAGCTGAAATAAAGGCAGTGAAATTGACATTAAAGAGCAGATACAGGAATATCCTCATGGATTTTAATACACTTCACTCAAATTGTCTCTGCCTTTTCCTCTGAGGGTAGAATTCAGACACTGTAAAATTCTACCACCATAGGAAACTCAGGAAAACTGCCCTGTTTCATTTGCTTGGTATCCTATTATTTCAATTCAGAAACCAAGCAGGCTGAAATTCCGGGAGCATCTTCAAAGCTGAAAGTTTTCAAGAAATGCATTGCTTTACAATCAGGGAAATCAAATTAAATTCTGTATTCCTTCAGTTGCTGTTGAGCCATAGTTCTCACAGATATGTTGATATGTTTCCAATGGCAGTAATATGTACTAAAAGTACAATCACGCATGAATTGTAAAACATAAGCATTGCATAGGTATTAGTCAACCATTGCCACTTCACATAGTTTGATCCATTAACAGGAACGGCACAACCAACCTTCTATTCATTGTTACATGGATTTCCACTTCCTTTCTTGATCATTCTTCCTGTGTCTCCTGCTTATCACTAGTCATTGGATATTTTTAGCCGCTTTGCTCAGCTCTAAGCAGAAATGAACATAGCTCCTAGGTACACCTGCTGATAGTGTTATGGAGAACACTTACAACTCTATTTGTGTTTGAATGTTTGCTTTCATTGTTCTTGTGATTACACTGGAAATATATTGCTTTTTAACAACAATATTGTGGGCTTGGAATGCAGAGGAATACAGAACCAGGTCTCGAAACTCCAGTTCCTCCCTACATTCATTTGTATTTCCTTAATGTAAGTTCATTTTGTCATTTTCCGTTTTTTACATTTGTAAGTTGTCAATTCAGGCAAGCTCATTTCTCTCTTACTGCAGAAACATCTTAAGGGCTCGTTATATTTCAGTTGGTTCAAAAGGTAATAATGAATACTCACTGTAAGCATTTTTCAGTCAGATTATGCTGTTTACCACAGTGTCTTTTTCCTGAGGACTTATTAGATTTTGAAGAATAATGATTAATTGCTTAATATGACATATTTTTTCCAACACTGAGAAATGTATGGGTTATTGTATTCATGTTAAGCAAGTAATTCATTAATATGTCACTTGAAGTATCCACTGTCCTCATTTACTGTTTCAGGGGTCTAATCTACATGCATTTCCTTGCCAATGGCTGATCTGTTATTAGCAACATCAGCAACGCTACAAGATTTATTGTTGGCCTATTCTAGAGCAGCCTCATTTAGAGATGAAGCTACAACAGTGATTGAAGAATTAATGAGAATGATTGTGCAACTTATCTAACATTCTTCAAGACAGGACAAAATAGAAAACCTTTTTTGTATCAAAACTACTGCAGTTAGAACATGATCCATAATGACACACCCTCTTGCCTAGATGCTATAATGTTCTCAGATGGTAGTCATGCATTCAGCAAACACGTTTCATGTACAACATAAGCCAAGCCTCTCAAGTGTTTAAAGTCACGTTTATGTGTCAGAATTTGTATTTCATTGATTGGAATTACTTGCAGAACTGCTCAAGAACTATAGGCATTAAATACACACTCACACGGACACCCACCCACACCATTTCTTTCTGCAGTACTGTCACGATGCTGTCACATATCACCATCTCTCGGATCACTTCTGCTCAAAGTTATTGGACATTAATTAATATATTTGCCTGATTTTAGCCTCTAATAATCAGTTTGCAAACTTGTCTTTGACTCCTTTTTTTCAGTTTTCTATCTCAGTAGATATGTAATTGATAGTCATGCAAATAGGAAACTTGTAGTAATTTATCAAATTTATTTGCATTATTAATATTTTTAAATTTTTTAAAAGTTGTTCTTTAGCACTGGGTTGATCAGATATTGAATGGTTATATTATATGCTTCTCTTGAAATTCATGTTGCAGTGCTACTGTAGCCTTTGTGGCCTAAGGGTAAATAAAAGACAAAGCCTACAGGGAGAGGTGAACATCTGACTGTAGCAACCAACCCACCTGGAAACGACACAGGAGTTTTCAGACCTGCCACTGCGAAACATGAAGTAATGCTCGTGTGCTGAAGGTTTATTATTCAAACCCTTCAGATGCTTCCCCTATTAAATGGCATTATGACTCCTTATAATCCTTGCCTAGAAGTTATTTATGGCAGAAGATAAAACTGTCTTTTTTATTTCCTTTACTAGCTGGAAGATCTATGTGGTGATGAGCCACATCACAGAGCAGAGTTGAGGGCTTTTAAGGTGGAAGTTACAGTAAGACTTGGATAACAACAGATAAATTGGAGAACTCTCCTTTCAGTTACCTTATTACAGACAGTCCATTAGTGTGCTTTTCCTCTTTCTGTTCCTGAGATACCTACCAGTATAATACATATACTAGAATAATTTAGCCTTACAAAGAGACAGTGGATGGCCACTAGATCAGTAGCCTTGACACTTTTGTATTTAATGTAACCTTATTAGCAAAGAAATTGAGCCTGCATTTCTGTTGCCAACAGTCCCATGTTTTCTTACTCCATTTTGCCCTCCTCTGTCTCAACAGTAATACAGTCATAAAGATCTACATTCTGCATTAAGTCATCTACATTGAGTCCCGAATATTGTAATTAATTTTCAAAAAAACCCCTCCCGTTATTCCCAGAACTTCAGAATCATTCTTTAAAATATCAAGTAAATGTGGACAGAATACTCAGCCCAGAAGGCAGGGCTTTGCTCTCCATTATAAGACTTTGAAATAAACAGACAAAGGCAACAACCTAGGTCAGCTAACTCTCGTGAGAGATGAGGGGTGTCTTGAATCAAACTAAGATGAAAAATTCTGCCACAGACAAACTATTTACTATTCAGAGGTCTATGTCATGATAAGGAAAATGGTGATTTTCTTAGCTTCCATTCTCCTCCTGCTTCTCAAATTCCTTCATAAAATCCAATTATTTTGTACTTAGTTGCCCTGAGATCTAAAGTACTTTGGCTTGTGAACCAGGTATTGCTTTTACAGGCTTGCCCCACTTTATGTCATTTGAAGTAAGTAGCAAGAGAAAAGTGTACAATGCTAGGGAATCACAAAAGGTTTTTCTTTTGTTTTGAATGTTTGTTTGGGGTTTTTTCCCCCCCCCAAAATTTCCATAATCTATTTTCTTGCCATTGCAGAAGCCACAACTCCTGTTAATATTCCAGTGTTCTTGGAAAAAAAGGAAGCCTCCTTGTTCTCCTTCACTGCCTGGTGACTTCTATCACATCTACCACATGTGCAATATGCTGGTTTTGTTTTCTCAGTCCTGAAATTATTCCACTACGCTACAGCATTGCCCCACTTCTTGCGGATATATCTATCTAGGGTTTTCACTCAATAATGTTGGATTAAGGAACAAAAATCTTAGGAGATTATTGTTCACATCAACCTTGTACATGCTCACATGAGAACTCTGTAAAAGGAAGAGATAAATATAATTTGGTTTTGTGCTTTTGACATAGTAATTTTTATGGATTTTTTAGTCTCAAACATTGATATTAACTGTATTTCAGTTCAATGTATCTTCCCCTTTAAACACAAGTTCTGGAAAGCATTATATTACTAATGTAATGAGTCATTTCTCCTGATCTGACATAATCAAATAACAATCAAAACAAATTTATAGTGTTGCAGAAACCCTTATATTAAAACAAAATATCAGAAGTGGGAATATAATAGGGTGAAGAGAAATACCCAGCAAATTATGGCTTTTGTAAGCTTTGCTAGATCTCCAAGTCAAATTACTTATTTTATGGAGAGCAGAGAAATGTGCCTTGTGCAAATTCCTGATATCATTCAGTTTCTCCTTTTTTGAGGAGCAAAATTATAATTCTGTCATCATGACTCAGTGGAAATCCATTTTCTCTAATATTGCCTCCAGTCCCTTGAAATAAAACCTTGAAAACCTCCAAGGACAATGTTTCTGTAATGCAAAAGTTCAACAGTTCCTGAAAATCTTCTTTTTATAACCCTGTGGAACTGGTGTCTAAGAGATGCTGCAGGATCGTGAATACACAGCATTAATCTGTTAATCCATAAATAGATATAGAGCTCAACACTTTAATTCAGAGTTCCCTAAGTGATTAAATATGTAAAAATAACACAGACAAGTAATTTAGTAGGGTTATAGTCCTTTTTCTTTGCAGTAACTGTATGTTCTTGCGGGCTGTAGGTACTCTCACTTCATCTTCTAAGACTACAGTACCTAGTTAGTCAAAAGGCTTATATTCCTCTAGTTCTGCTGAAAAGACCCCAGGTCTAGAATTCACTAGTCTTTTTTTAACAAAGGGCATAGTCACTGTAATTCAAGTTCTCCACTGACTCTCACGAAAGACAGTAATAAAAGCTGCAGTTTACTGCTCTGACCCTATTTCATGATGTGCATCTCAGGCAGTTTATTCAAAGATCTACATGAATGGGCAAGAGGAAGGAATATCTGAAAGCCAGCTCATAGAATGGCCTCCAAGCATGAGATTCAGCTCACCTAACTGAATTTTGGCAACACAGTAGCTGGGACTCCTGTCAGTGGTTTAGAGTGTGATTCATCATCCTCCAAAAATAGCTTGGAAAGTGTTTTAACTCCACTGAGTAAACTGATACAGTTTTTACTGACTGTAATAGGAAAACAGACATGTAAATCAGATGAAAACTTCTACATTTTAGCCACCAAAGTTTAGGAAAGGTGAGTCCCTTTAGCAGAGAGTGAGTCAAATCCTCTCCCAGCTGCCAATCCCCAGTATTTATACTATTCAGAACCAGCTGTTCTGCTTTGTTTTGTTTAGTAGTCTCTAAAGCCTCATCACAATTACCCACACTCAGATATGCAAAATATGGCATCCAACAGTTGAGTGCTGATATCTTCACTATTCAGGTGTACTGCAAACCTCGGTGTGAAATTCCCCTCCCAGCCACTGCTGTAAGCCCCAGACACAGCTGCTCTTACACCCCAAGCTCCCACTCTGAAGGAGCTCAGCGTAGGAAGCACAGAAAAGAGCCACATTTTCCATCTATCCCAATCCCTGTGCATTAACATTTAAGCTGGATGGATGACTGCCTCATCAAGTGAATCCAAGGAAACCATTTGTGTGCAGTCCTCCCTACTCTGTCTCTTATGGCACCACAGACTGCAAACTTTGTGTTGTAATGCCCTGCACAACAATTAGAGCAATGACTCCTCTCCTAATACAAAGATTCAAGTACTATAATAACAAAGCATTAATTTTGCTCCTCTCTCTTCAAGAAAGTACAGAAGCCTATAAATCTTTGAAGATTTTCCCTTAAATCTCAGATATTCTGCAGCATTAAACACCAAGTAACTGGTAAACAATTTCGTTTGACCTTTTTTTGCGTCTCACACTTTTGGATTAGACTTCTTTTTCTAGATTGTACTTTCTTTAAACCAAGTGCATCAGAAATATTGAAATGCAAAAGGGAGATTATTGTAATACATCATAAACCCCAATGGTACTTTATTTCATACTATGAAAAGAGAACTTTCTTATAACAAAACTGGCTCTTCTCATATGTAAAGAGACTACTTCAGAACATAGCAGTTAGAATGCTGAATCTCACTGAAAAAGATTAAAACCCATGTAGTCAAATCAGCAGCAATAAAAATATATGATCTTACTTTTACCAGGAACCAATTTTGTTATGGTCTCTTCATTTCAAATAAGAATATTACTCTAGGAATTGTTCTTCATGCTCACAATAAAGCCAGTACAATTTGAAAAAAAGCCCAACTTTCTTTCCAGTGTATTACACAAAATTATTTTCTGATTTAGAGACATATAATGAGGGCTAGGTTTATGTTTGAATGCATTTTGGACTAGCTGTTCACCTGAATCTTTGAGTAAGCACCCCATTTTACATCATTTTAATGGAGATTGTACACCTTAGAGACTGAAGCTACAGTTTGCAAAGATAGGAATCTTAAAATTACGTTCCTACAATCTCTGTTTGTCACAGAAATTAATGAGTAAAGTGCTGCAACTACTATTAACTACAGTAGGGCTGAGATGAAAATTTCAATTAAGACATTTTTCATGGCCAGATGCATTATTGGCGTTATATTAATAGAGGTAAATACCTATCTTTAAAAATCGCAATGATCACCCACACAGCCTTACAAAAGGGTAAGGCACTTTTCTCCAGGGCTGTGGTTGGTTGGTTATTTTTCAGGTGATACACAGACATGAGACTATCTCATGGTAAAGGTTAATGCTGGCCAGGACAGAATAGCTGGAACATAACAACATTTTGTTGACCATCTCCCAGTTTCACATGCGTAGAGAACAGCACTGATACTTGTGGTGGGAGATTTAAGAAAATGCCATGTGTATATTGATTTTCTAGTCTACCTGTGATATAGTGTTCTAACTACACAACATTTGAAATATGAAATTCAAATGCCACTACAGACATGTAAAATTCTTTGTGCAACTCAAGTAAATTGACTTGAATCACTGCCTAGACAAATTCTTGTGCTTCCTCCTGCAAGAAGTGGTTCTTTAAATACACCTATCTTACTGTTACACTAGTCTGGAAGCAGTGCCTGCCCACCAGCTAAGAACCAGAAAGCCTGTTCTAGACAGCCACTAGAAATTTTAAAATGGGGTATCTGGTATTTGTTACTTCTTTCAAATAATTGTCAATAAGCATTTCCTTCAAAGGCACTGAATAGAGTTATGAGCTTTTTCATATGCAGGTAGGATGGATTTAAGGAAAATTGTTCACTGCATTTTATCCTGAACACTAAATATATAGTGAAAAAAACACAGTGAAAAAAACCTTTGTGATAAACAGTCAGATTCCAAAGAGGAAGGAAACATTAGATTTAATATGATTTATTTTACTTCTTCCAGATATCATTTATGTTAAGACTGAAAGTTACTTTTGTGAGAGCCTATGTATTTTAAAATTACTATCTTAAATATGAAAATTATGCAAAAAGGTATCTCACACCAGGAGATCATTACCTTAAAACCCTTGTTCATTCACTATAACTACCCAATAGTGCATTTTATTTTGGAATTCTGTAATTGCGTTGAAAATGTTCTCTTGTAAAAAAAACCCACCACCAAAAAAACCAAGGCATTTTAGTTAATTCGCTATATGGGCTTTTAGTGCTGAGTAAAGCTTTGTTTCTAGGCCAAATCATTTTACTTTTGCAATAAAATATTTAACACTCGCTACCAACTTTCATCTCTCCAGGGAAAGTTTGTTATATTTTCAAAATATCTTTCTTTTCTTAGTGAAAAAAATTGAGCCAATAATATATTTCTGACTCCAAAACTTCCAAACTTTCTTTTTCTCCACAAGCATTGTATTTTCTCCTACAAAGAAATGTTCAGAGAAAAGACATTGTGACTTTGTCATTAGCTGTATCATTGTTACTGATAAATATGTGGGTTGATTTGCTAGAAATAAAAATATGGCCAAACTATCCCAGAGGTACCTGATAAGAACAGGTCTGAGTGTCCAGGCTCTTACCAGCACCTTGGAGCACCAGTCACAGACCAAGGCAGTGCTATCCCAGAATCACACCCACAGAGCAGGGTTGGAAGGCACCACTGGAGCCACCTGGTCCAACGTTCCTGCTCAGGCAGGGTCCCCTGGAGCACCATATCCTGGGTTGTGTCCCAGGTGGGGGTGAATTTCTCCAGAGGAGATTCCACAATCTCAGTTATGTAACTTGCTGCAAGAAGAGAATGGGTGACCTCTCGTATTGTAAAGTGTTAGTAGGAAACAGAAAGGAAGAATCAGATCTTTTTTCAGAGTGCTTCTTAAGCTAAGGTTTTCAATTTTAATCAGGTCAAAAAGAGAAGTCAAGCACAGAAGAATTAAGCAAAATGGAGATATTTAAGAAATGATGCAGCTAGAACCCCCTGTGACAAGACATGATCAGACTCTCTTATGTAACCATAGAATATAAACAAGGTTAAAGAGTAGGTTCCTCTCCTTAGAAACAGGATGGTAAATTAAGTGCATCTATTTAACACATTTGTAAAATGGCAGCTTTCTGCTAGTGACTACATAATAAATAACAGGAACACTCATATTTTTGCTGAAGGATCTACTTTCAAAAAAGATACACAAAGACATACATCCCCTCTCAAGTAAGCATCTAAAGCACAAGGCTAATTTAGCCCTAATAGGCTGTGCCACATTTTACTATTTCTTCACATCATAAGGTTTACTAGGATTTCAGCAATAAGTATCTTTTCTTTCCTAATGGAACATAAAATTATACTACTTACGTATATCTTTCATGAAATATTTATAGTGTATCTGTTGGTTTGTGATTCATTTTCAATGAAGTTCCTTTAAAATCAAGTACTTTGCTTTTTTCTAGAACTGGCTCATCTAGTTCCCAGATCAGGTCTGCAGGTCAGAAGTATCTGGTGCCAGCTGGCTTTGCACTAGGTCTGTGCATAGCTTGGCACTTGCCTTTGTATGAGAAATGAAGGCTAATGCTCTAACCTTCTGACTCAGGCTCAGGAGAGGCACTGCTCTGTTTCTGATCACGAGGCAATTTCAGGGCACACAGGCCCTGAAATTTTGAAAAAAAGATAGGATTTTTTCTTCTTTTTTTTTTTTTTTTGGTGTGATGTCAGCATGAACTTCTCCTTATTGTAGTGTGACTGATTTATATTCTTGGAGACAAGAAGCATTGTCCATTCAGTTCATTCAACACCCGTCAAAAGCTAGGATAACTACACACACAAGTTCCTTCAGCAAACAAAACTGCCCTAAGAAACCACTGCTTCTGCTCTCTAGGCTTAACACCCAGCATGGAAATAATAAAAGTCAAAATCCCTAGAAATATTAAGCTTTTCATTATTTGTCCAGCAGGGTCCAAGGATATTCTTCTGCCATAAATTGTCACATGGCAGATTTTTTCCATCTGCAGGCTGAAGTTATTTGTGACCAGGTAATACCCATTTGTTCTTTTGCCAATGTTATTCTCAAGCTCTTTATTGTTAATGTTGAGCTTTTATAAAAAAGTATCCACATTCCTGGAAATACCTAACTCTATCCATTCTTGTATCATGTTTGCCTCTATCAGAGCTATCTTTGTGGCTATGAATTATTCCCCTAAAATTTATTATTCTACATTTTCCTCTTCTTTCTTTTCCCAACATAATCATTTTAAATACAGGTGTGTTTGCATCCCCATTTTGACAGCTATGAGCATGTGTATGGACAGCTGCCATAGCTGATGTGTTGAGATGGACTTGTGTGACCATTAGGCTGTGACTTGAGATATTAGGCAATAATTCGGAAACGTGGCTTCCAAACAAATTCTTCAGGGTTTTTTTTAAAGTTAATGGAATATTATCTAGCGCTTCTATATAAAAGTTTGAAAATTTATTGTATTCATCTGGTGCCTTGACTACCACCCTGCTCTGTTTATAATGTATCAACTCACTGCTATATGGATATAATCGTACTTTACTTGGGTAATTATAGTTTAACCTCACTGCATCAAGCACCAACAGTAGCTTCCTTTTATACTAAGTTTGCTTTAGCTTATTTTTATTTATTCAATTTCAGTAAAATGTACAAAAGGGTACCCTGATTTGTAATGCTTTCAAAGTTAATTTTAGCATGTTTAATTAGGGACCTATTTGATCTCCTTTAAAATTAGTCTTATGGTTCTCACAAAATCTTTTACTTCAGCTTTCCACATTGTACCTGTTCCAGTGAACAAAAAAACAACGGAGCTTTTATTCTCCAGAAATTTGAACGAATTTGAATGATAAGAGAGATAAGGAGAAATTATTTATGTTTCATTTTCCCCCTCAGGGAAAAAAAAGGAAGAATTAACGCCTTCTGTGATGAAACTTTCCAGGAAGTGATCAACTCATTTCCTTGGAGTTGATGAAAACTAGAAGACCACCTGAGTCTGGTAACTGGCCTTGGAAAGATAAAATTTTGCTAGTAAATATCTCGATTACTTCTGGGAGGCATTGTTCTACAGATGCCTGTCTGCTTCTTTAACACGTGTGAGAATCTGTTTTCCATGCATAGGGCAGAGTCATTCTATTGGTTTGTCATAATTACAGATGCTCAGGAATAGTTGTCAGGCATTAAGACCACCTGAAGCTCAGATCTTGGAATCTAGTGTAACTGATTTGTATGCATGCAAAGTTTTCATTTCAAAGTATTTCAGATCCAGGCTTGTCTTTTTATATTGCCTAAAAGTGTCAAGTAAACATAGTCTGATTTTTTCAGTGCAGAGATATACTTACACCTTAAGACTGTGAATCCTTTAAAAATAAAGCAAGCTATATTTAACATAAAATCAAAAGTTCCAGTTATGTTTTACAACAGCAAGAAACAAATGGACTTGCTTTTCCCTGTTGTTAGATCTGGCTTTGCTTCTTTGTTATAATCCTGCTCTTCCAAGTCAGGCAATTACATCAAATACGCGGCATTGTTACGGATTGAGAAGCTATTCCTGCTTCTCTTATGTCCCTGCTTCTTGCTGTCATTGACTTTTTTTATATAGGCCTTCCCAGTGTATTCTCTTTTAACAGCAGAAGATCAATTATCCTTTCATGCACAGGTATCAGAGACTGCAGTCATTCCAAGAAGGATTTGTTCCAGCTTTATAGCCTGTTCTTTTGCTACAATTCCACTTAAGGTCACACTCTGATTTAGCTCTTTTACACAGATTACTGGAATACTTCTCCATAATAGATATTTTTACTCCATAATAGATATTTTTACTCCATAATAGATATTTTTACTCCATAATATTATTAAGTATCCTAAGAGAAAAGTCGAACTGAGATGAAGCTTTGTTTTTTATTGTTCGACAATGGCTGTTATAATATCAGAAAAAATAATGCATCCTAAAACATTTTGAGCATATTAAACATATGCAAAAGATTCAGCAGAACCATGCAAAGGCCAGGGCAAGCAGGGCATCTACTCTGAGTGTGCATGTAAGGAACACAGGACACAGAGAACACCACAAACTGGATCCTACATATGATTCCTGCTGCCAAGCAGAACAGAGGATTCAGGCTCCTAGTGACTTAGGAGAAAGGAGGGAGCAAGGGCTTTAAGGACCCCTTGTCAACAGAAGGGAAACCTGAGGAGTGAGACCTGCTCTTAGGGAAGAAAGGATGACCTGGTATCAAATTATCACACAGTGGCTCTGGTTTTACAACACAGATTGTACAAACTGCTATCATTCAACAACTCTCATCTTCAAATTTTTTCTATAGAGTCATAAATCTATTTTCATGGGATAATCTCTTTGCAGCATATCATCTTTCAAAGATACAGCATAACTAAGGTGTGAGATTGCTTCCAGCCTTGAAATGCAGTTGTGCTAAACCAGTAAGACAAAAATTCAACTAAACTGAAAGACAGCAAAATCAGAGCTTACAGAAAAAAAATTAAAAAAAAAAAAAAACCACAAACAACAACAACGACAGCAACCAAAAACCCCACCACACACAAAAAGGAAGAATACAAATGGCAGCTACTCCAGACAGTAGCAGTGCATGATATTCTGTTACAGCATCTTGTTGGCAGATAATTACTTTGACAATAGCAGTGCAGAATTTATCCTACAATCAGAACTTTAACCATCCACTTTAGATCATAATACATGATAATTTACAAATACAAAACCACTTGAACAAATGATCTCATTTAAATGTCACCTTCTAACTCAGCTGTTCCACTCTCTGCTTTGTATTCCTAGTCTCATTTCTTTACTTGAATAGCAAAACAATACATTTTTTAATTGCATTAGCCTTAAGAGCCCAGGAGAAAGTGAGCCAAGTTTTCTTTTCCCTCAACAAGTATTGGCAGGCTTATGAACTGTGTGTCAGGTACCAAGAATAAATAAGAACAGCTCCACTGAAGTAGGTAATGTCTGATAATTTATACCCACTGACGATCTGAATTAGATTACAAATTGCAGAGTCATTTCTGTCCTTAATTATAGTTATGCCACCTCACTGCAAAATGAATTTCTACAGGTGGAGCTTAGGGTCTGAGCTTACAGAACATTCATGAAAGGTGATGATGCATGAAAAGGAGAGGATTTTACTCGGCTTTCACTTCTCTCTGAGCTTTCACTTAGAATATGAATGCTCGTATTCTAATTTGAACTCTGGTAGTAGATCTTTGAGGAATCTTCTACCAAAACAACAAACTTCAGTACTGGAAACCCAATCCTGCATGTGTTTAAGATGCAGCCATGGCTTTCAATTGTTTTTAAATATATCTGTAAGCAAGTATCTCAAAACAGTCTTAAGAAACTCCAAATACCATACACTTTTGTAGACAAAAATTCCCATAAGTAGTTCCCTGACTAATATTAAAACTAGTGAAGTCTGAAAAGATGTTTTCTTGCTGGAATTGTATAGAACAATTGGAATCTTCAGGGAAAGCAAACACAGCTGCAGCATCTTGAATAAGTGCAGTGATTAAGTGTACTACCACAATTATGGTAATCCATGTTCAATTTGAACTCAGACTGAAACAAGTGAAGTGGAAGGCTGCTGGCATTACCAGAAATAAAGTGTGTATTACAGGTGGAGAGGACAGTGAGCTTGCTCAAAGGGAGCGTAAAAAAGGAAGATCAAAAGAGCTCTGGGTTTCTGCTGGAAGGTTCAACATGTAGGAAAAAGACAGGTATGGGAGCTAAAACGATGTGGCAATTACAACTACTGTTTATCACCTAGAAGAAATTTAACCTGGAAAACTGAAAGATGTTTTAACTCCAGAAAATAATCTAATTTAAATGTATAATGACTTGACCTCTCTATGATATCGGACTAAAAAACTTAGGAGGAAAACACTTTCTTGTGTTAAATCCAGTACACCTTTTCACAACATATTATTCATGTATATCACCGAAACAATAATCCTTCTAACAGGTAGGGGTAAAGTTACCCCTTTTCTTATTAAAGCCACGTATGGGAACAGCAGACATAAGCTACAAGAACAGACGGGGGGGAAAAAAGGTATGAAAACGTCACAATTTGCATGATATTTCATATGAAATTTTGGCTTCCTCTTTTATCAGCTGGACCCTTTATTCACTATTCATTCCTTTTATTAATCTAATTATGATGGGTTTAATCAGACAGAAAATAGCATACTTTATCTCAGCTTTAAGTCAAAAAATCAGGAGGTTTCTCTGGGCTGTACTGTTTGATGCTGAGCAATTGCTTTGCCCTTTTATTTTCCAAAATACGCAACTGCAAGACAGAGATGCAAACAGAGATACAAACTGTGGGACCAACAGATGTAACACACTTCCTAAGAGCAAAGTATTTTTCCTTGCTTATGTTCATGGAGCTTTTCTGTTGCATATGGATCTTTCATAGTACTTTGGAGCCAACCAGACTCAGCCTTTGCTGTTAGAATAAACTAATGAGTAACATTATATATAGGAAGATGATGGCTTAATAACCTCGTTTGAAACACTGAAAATGCATCTTGGCTGAGGAGGAATTTACAGTAGCCCCGTCACTATGGAGTGATGGATATTATAATGACCATAGGCAGCAGAACACTTCTCCAGAACGCTTTTAGCATAGAGACCTAGAGTTGCAGTGCCTTTATTGGAGCAAACTTCCAAGTGATGACTCAAATTTTCCCATAGCATCCATGACCCAGAAGGGAATCTCTGCCTTCCACATGTTGCTAGACAATGTTTTTCTAGCATATAAGAACACTTTTGAAGAGATGGTTGGTTAAGACCTCCATTCTTCATCCATGTCTGCCTTTCTGCTTTATTCTTACACGCAATGTTTCCTGCCTACACTTTTGCTTCTGCTTCTTTTTCTTATTTTTTAGTATCACTATGCTGTTTGAAAACAAACTTCATATTTTGAAAATATTAAGTTAAAATTTTCTGCTCATAATTAATTTGCACATATATACACCAGAAAACACTTGGAAAATATCAGTATCTTGATTCAAATTCCTGAAATGCTTTGATGTAGCTGTCAGTTTTTAATTTGCTTCAGTAAAATAAAAATTTAAAAGCTGGAATAATTGAAATCAACTAGGTTTTAAGTGTTCCTAAATTTTTGTTGCATACTTTAAAGAAAACCTATTTTACAACAAGATATATCACTGAAGTAGAACTTACAGTGAAGCAAACTTACTGGGGTATTCCCTCTGCATTATTAAAGCTTTGAACTGCTTGTGCATATGATTCCTACTGAAAGAAGTCAAACTTATCAGCAAATTCCAGGGGGTTGTGGGAGTCTTGACAACACGAAAACAGTTGGTAGGGTGTGTTAATTTCAGCAATGCTTCATTTCAAAAAAGGAATTGGGGAAGAAGCATGGAAAAATCCTTGTGCTAAAGCTCTAAGTCACCCAAGCTAACTTCTTCAAAGAGGAAAGCTCTTTCTTCATAGAAAAAAGCTCTTTCAGTATAAATATACCTAACAGAAAAAAATTATAATATATTGAAAATAAATATTTTTGTAAATATGAATAACTTATTGAATATCATTTTTTTTTAAGTAAAAAAATAAGTAGAATTCTTTTAGTGTATCAAGCTGAAAGACTGAGCAATTGTGGAGTCTATTTCATTCTGTAAAATGCATTGTTTTATTCAGTATTGAAACACTACAGAAAATATTATTTCCTTCCCCAAAATAAAATTCCGTTCCTGTTCAGCTCTAGTAATTAGCAAAAAATTATTTCCATATTAATTGGTGCATACTGCCTTTAAAATGTGCTGCTTAACTGTTTGTTTTTGATTTGTATCTGATCAGCTAAAACATCCATATGGTTTGCTTTGGAAAGATTCACTGAACTTGTTTTCAAAAATAATATGGGCCACCAGATATTCACTCAGTCAATTTTCAGAAAGCTCTATGAATCAGAAACTGACATTTCTTAAATTACTTGGTGCCTGACTTAGCACAATCTGTCATTGATTAAAAAACTGAAAAGTGGTGAAATCCCCTTGGTGTTCTTTGGAACAGGCGCAGATGGCTCCCATCCCCCTGAATAAGTTTTATTTTGTTTTCCTCCTCTCAAAAGGGAAACTTGGTAACATTGTGACAAAAAACATACTACACAGAATAACAAGTTCAGGCACTTTATGAGAAACTGACATATTGTTTTAAAGAAGAATAGTACTTTCTTGAGAACTGAAGTGTTTATAGGATTATAAAATGCCTGGGATGACACCACAATATGTACCCAGACAATAAGTGGTGCTGAAATCTTTGGGTCCCTCACAGTTTTCTACTACTATGATATCTCATATTTTCACTAACAGATGAAAACCAGAGTTCCATAGGACAATCACTGGACTTCCCAGCAATTTGCTAACAAGAACAGACATGGAAAATCTGAGAACCATCAATTCTATGCTAGGCTCAGGAAAATAAACTTTCATGGTAGGCCTAGGCCCAATTCTATTTCATCATTAAATACTGTTTTGTACCATTGCTTTTCTGTTTCTGTTCTTTGTGTTTCTACACAGTTTCAATCTTCCTTACCTATTCAGTTAATCACCTCCTTACCTTTACTTACACCTGGGCTTTTACTCTTCAATCTCTTTCCTCCAAACTTCCCCATCCAATTACTTTGTGGTTCCAGAATATCCTATGCAATCAGGGAAGATCTTTTGCATGGCAAAAGAGAAGGCAGAGGAGAGCTACCACCTCTGTGCCATCATAACTGCAGAGATAGCAAATGATAGTCCTACTTAGGGTGAGTTGGACAGCAGATTGCCCAGTCAGAGAAGGAAGAGAAGTCCTGACTTTCAACTAGATTATATGGGAACTGGATTTCAAAGATTAAAAAAAAAAAAAGAAGAAATCTTTCCTTTTCATGGAAGGTGCACATTTGTGTATCATTCTGGCATGAAAAGAGCAGGAATGCATTGAGTCGTATCTGGTTTTCATATCACAACATGGATTTCCTAGAGCAGAACTGACTGTAAGAAGGAGCAATTATTAAACTGCCTAATCTCAGGTGTGCAACTGTATTAGCAGCAGCTAAAATAATATTAGGACTTAGGTTTAAGCATTTCCTACTTTAATTGTAGTTCATTTCATCTTGACATGATTCTAACCAACACCATAGTTAGTCCTCAAAACTCAGGGCTAGTCGTGCATAAAGGTACCCTAGTAATTTAGTAACTTGTATGATAAACCTCATTTGTTTAGCTGGCAAAAATTTTTCTCAAGCATCACCTTTTCTACTGTGATGGATAATCTAGGACTATGGAAAATCTGAGGCATTGTTATACATTGAAGCCTGTCAGAGAACATAAATTATCCATATCAGGACATTATTATGTTATTCATTAACACATAGTTTGATGATTTTGAGGTAACATCATAAAATTAGATAATTTTAAATGTTTTTGATGGGATTATACAAAATGTCAAATTTTTTGAAAAATAATTACAGGGGGAAAGTTAAATTGGCATCTTAGACAGCCATTTCAAAAGAATTTCAAATTCCCTAAGAAATGACCACTGAACTACCTTTCGTGCATGAAGAGTCCCACAGGGCCCAACTCAGGCCCTCTCAGTTGCCCATAGTGCTGACCAGTCTTTACAGATATTTTTCCAAATCCCTTCATTTTTCTGTTTTGTTATCTAACTTTCTCATCAGAAAGAATAGCTGAAGCTATGCTCTTCATTCTGCAGTGACAATAACTGAAGACACATTAACAACACACAAACTCACCTTACAGCATTTTTCACTGAAGCTGCAAGTAATTACTTCAGTGTGCATTTAGAACTCGACTTTAATACTTCTGCTATTGTCCTCTAGACAAGTCATTAGCTGCTGGGAGTTTCTTGGGGGCGGGTGGTGGGCTGTTGTTTGGGTTTCCCCCCACCCCTCCTCTTCCACAGAAGTTACCAGAATTGTTTGCCTTTCAAACTGTTACAGCCTATCTTCAAGGAGAACTTTAAAAAGCTGATCATAGCTGGAGCTGAGGAGATGTAGAAATCCCCCCGAGCTATCTGTAGGGTTCCTCTGTCAGCAACCTGAGTGTCAGTCCTCCCCAGGGAGACTTGGAACAAAGCTTTAGTCAAGTCACATGAGTTCAATGGGAAAAGCTCTCTGCACAGGATGATGTTTATTTAGAGAATAAGCACACTGGAAGACAAAATTTCAGAAGTAGATATATTCCA
This sequence comes from Ptilonorhynchus violaceus, assembly GCA_013397565.1. Lineage (NCBI taxonomy): Eukaryota > Metazoa > Chordata > Aves > Passeriformes > Ptilonorhynchidae > Ptilonorhynchus > Ptilonorhynchus violaceus. Next base: position 648,945 of record VZRJ01013067.1, on the reverse strand, counting down.
TTAGGAGAGTTTTGTTCTGCTATAATTTTTAAGTCTACACAGCACAACTGCAGTTCTTCATTTCCACTTGGATGGAAACAAACCAAATGAACAAAAATGCAAGTACTTGCTGCTGAAATATTTTATGATTTAATCTGTGTATTTAACCATGATTCACTGAGATATTTAGGGAATAAGATATTTGTGAACTATTAGGAAGAAGCTTAATCATTTGTGCCAAATACGCTACAGAACATTACTGGTCACAGCATCAATACCTAAATCAAAGCTACCTTAACAACAACTTACAGAGAATAAAGACTGCTCCTTAAGCTAACAAATATTATAGAATACTAAATGATTTCAGATTAAAAAGAAAGAAAAAAAGAGAAAGCTTTAGGAATAGAGAGAGAAACAGGGAAAAAGCAAGGTAAGGTGGCAATAGGAAACATGGATTTCCTCTAGTCAGACATAGAAGATTGGGGTATATACAAAATTGGGGGAAAATAATACTGAATATACAATAACAGTTCAGTAAAAAGATATCTAAAAATATAAATATCTAAAACCAGACAATAGAAATAAAATATTGAAAACCCACAATGCCTGTATTTCTGTTTCTAATTAAAACCTGTCTTGTGTTTAATACTGCACTACACAGACTGCTATTGAATTGCTATAATTATACATGTGAATATGTATGTAATGAAAATGGTGTAATCAGAGGCAAGTAGTTTTCCCAAATTTTATAAATAGCAAGTTTATAATATATCAACAGATATGCTGAGAGGTAGTTGGGGGTTTTTTTTAATAAAGTGATGTTGAAAATCAAAATGAAGAATTAATGCATGATTCGTAGAGTCTTTATACTTAATTACATTGGCATTGGTTGATTATAATGGCTGTTTTAAAAGATTTCCTAGATTTAGAAATGTTAATGTCCACAGTTTAACCCAGGCTCTCCAGAACTGCCCCTTATTTCTAATATAGAACAAACTACACTAAAGCATTGTGGGGATTTTTGTTTGGCTTAATTTTATGGCAATGAAGTATCTAAAATCACTGCATTTCTTCATTTATGCTTATAGAGGCCTGTGCTTTCTGAAAATACCTGGCATGGTGCTATCCCTGCAAGATGCTAGAAGGAAAGTTTCATTGGCTGTGGCATGCTAACAATTTGGAAATGCAGATGGAGTCCTGTATTACTTATCGGAGTTCTGTGGCCAAGAGCTGACTCAAAGGAGCCCTTGAGTCCATCAAATCAGTTACGTGTTTATCTCACAATACTTGGTCTTCTACTAAATTGAGTGCTGCACATGTTTGCATGGGAAAACTGTTTTTCATTATTTCCTTAGATATAACCTATGGATTAGACCCAGAAAGCAGCAATGTGAATTCTTTGGTGCTCTATTCACCAGGGCATAAACTGACATGGAATGCATTTTCAGATTCACTGTATTTTTAAAAAATTCAGTTTCCCTTCATATTTAGGATATTTTATTCTATTCACAAAATCACTCTATGTTTTCTCAACTTATAATTTTATCCAGTAGGTACAAATGTTAACATCAATAATTGACTCAGGAAAAAAAATTGTAATGCTGCCTTTATAGCAGCATTATAATAGCTGTGGAATTAATGCTTAAGGCTACTGAACAGCAATTATTCAGCTGGATTTATTTGGAAGGAGCAAAATGTCCCTTATAAATGCTTTAGCAAAACTATTATTAGAAAACAGAGAAGATTAGAAAGAAGAAGGTAGCCTCTACAAGAATATTGTTTTTAAAGTGCCTTACAAAGAAATTGGCATATTTATCTTACCAAAGGCTTGACAAGGGACTTGACTACTGTGTGTAAGTATCATCATTAGAAGAAAATGCAGGATCTTTAATGAAGCAGAGCTTCATATGAATCATTTCAATAGATATTTGAAACCTTTCTAAATCTGAAGGGTTAATTAATAAACTAAATCATCTAATGAGTTCATGCCCCTTCTTCACCTAACCTGTGTTAGAAGAAGGAACCACCCATCTTCCCCCAAGAAGACCTAAAATTAAGGTCTTGTCCACGAACACAAATATTATGTCCTCCTTTCTATGAAAAAATCAGGTCACCAAATCTTAGTCCCAGTGTTAGGCTCACCAAATTTTTATAAATGATCTTGTGACTTTTTATAAGTTTAGTTTATTTTTTTTTTTTTGGTAACTGTCTGAAGTAGCATAGAAAAGACAGTAATTGGCAACTTCAGTAAAAAAAGCACCACTGTAGTAAATTTTAAGTTCACCTCAATAGAAATCTGGCGATTAGCCCACTGGACTATTTATGCATTAGTACATATATTAGTGTGTCTACATTAGTACAATTTAGTTTTGCATCCTGGCAAAATTATTTCCTTGGTGCGTGTAACTCAGTGCAGAGTACAGATGCTACTTCACTTACACTTCCCATTTGCACTGCCTTGCTTGGTCTCCTCATGGAATAACAGGCCCTGTTAGAACTGCTGTCCTAAAAGCAAGTGAATGCTGAATGAATTCAATAAAACAACTCCAAATTACATTAAACTGATTATCCTCACGTAAATGCGATGCTTAAGCATTCCATAAAGGAAAACTGTGAATCCAAAATAGGAGAATTAATTCTGATTTGGAAAGACACCATATGTAAACGTTGATTACTCTTTGATTATGTTGATTTGGGGGGGTGGTTCATACCTGTTGTGCTTAATGTGTCACACTTTTAAAGGACTGCAGTAAGACAAGTGCAATCAAAACAGCAGATTTAGTTTACTCAGTCAGGAGCTATAAGCACAACTGTTTCTGATTTCAAAACTTGCCACAGTGAATCAGATTAAAGGCACCGTGCTGTGAACAGCAAGGCAAGTACTGTGTGAAAGCATCAAGGCCCCTCAGTCAAAAGGCTGACATTCACCAACAAGGTTACTGAAACGGAACAGGGAATTTTAATTACAACAATATTTTAAAGCAAGCCAAGTCGAATACCAGTTTGAGATCAATGATACCAATAAGTATGAAATTATATCACCCTACAATTTATAGAACACCCAAAAGTCTTGCAGAACAGTGACACTACATTTTTAAAAATCCGGGGACTTACTTCATCATGCCATAGATTTATGTAAGTACTTACATTCCATAGAAGCATGAATCTCCTTGATTTCAAGTGGTGGCTTTCCTTCTAAATCACTTAGGTGTTTCTAAAAATCTCACTTTCTAGCATCAGTTTCTTAAAACGTTTCTCATATTTTGCGTAATTATTTCACCTAAAGATCTGAAGATTTTTTAATCCCGCTTTTATAGCAGCTGCCAGTGCAGTTGTTCTTGCTTGCATAAAATAACGTGATTTACATTACCTATTACTATTTTAAATCTAAACAGTGAAAAATCCTAGGCTGTCATCTCAAGGGTTTTGTTTACCTCAAAGACACCTGGAATAAAGTGTAACACACAGCAAATCTAAAATAAGAGACTTTGTGTTTGATAAAACTATAATTATCAGTTAAATTTGTTATTTGGTTTTTGTTTTGTTGGGGTTTGGGTTTTTTTTTAAAAAAAGCATATTTGATTTGATATGCAGTCATGCAGAAATTAAGAATCTGGTTATTAAACTTTTGGCAGTTTTTATAACAAACTCCCCAAATTGATTTCCACTGGCATGTTTAACATCCTGTTTAACCCTAACAGAAAGTTAATTAATTCCTTTAACAGCTCATTTATACAGCTACAGTAACTCATAAACAGATACTAATGGAAATTTTTAAATGTTTCAAAACAATCCTACTTTACTGGACTATCACATTGTTGAAAACTACATTTGTACAAGAAGTGACTTGAATTCTGTTGATCTTGCATGAAAAGACAGGTGTCCCACCACTCTCCTCCCCAAAAATATACTTAAGCAGGGAATATGCCAATGGATACGATTACGTAATTAGAAATATTCCTTGATTTGGGTCTTCGTTTTACCTAATGTGCATCTTAACAGCTTTGTTATTAATCACGTCTTAATGTAAAGACTTCGAAGCTGTTGCTACTCAGTAATGTTCATCACAAATAGTCCCTGTGGGAATCACCAGCTTATTTCATTAAAACTCTTGCCTGCTGTCAATTGCTCTTAGGAAAACATGAACAAATTAACTGTGCTTTAAGAGACAGTGGTGTAAATTTGTACGCTTGTGTGTTTGATTGCTAAGGACTTATGATCTTCCTGATAATCTTCTGCTGTTGCTCTATCCTATATGATAGTTGGCAGCACCAGCCTGTCTTAATCAATGGCAGTTGGTGTTACAAAGGTTAAAATAAGAAAATATGGTTTGAAAACCATATTGTTCATCATGCCAGCCAAGACACAGTATCATTCTGGGCCATGGGCAATTAATTTTTAAGTTTTAATGAATCTCGTGTGAAAACAATGATGCTTGTTAGCTGGGATGATTAATGTATATGAAATGCGCAAATTTAAAACCCCAGAATATTTTTACTATGACAGTGGCATAAATAGGATATGTGACATCTTGATGCTGAAATCAAGGGATTTCCATAATTCAAAAGGACATGTGACCTTGTACAAATTGTAATAACAGTCAGTTAAAATAGTGTAATAAGGAAAAGAGTATTTAAGTTAAATGTCCTCAATCAAAATGTTAGTAAATACACTCTATTTAGTAGAAACAGCTGACAGTATGATTTGCCCAGGAAAGCATAAAAAGAAAATTTCCTTTTTTAAGAAGATAAAGTAATGTTTGCAACAAATACATCTTAAAAAATAAAGTTATTATCTTCCTCACAAAAACCTATAGTATAATAAGACAGATAGTATAATTTCAGATAATTATCTGCACTTCATCACAGGTGCCTAAATAAAGTCCCTTGGCAAATCTGTGGCTGCAACCCGAAAAATGAAAAGAAATTAAGTAAAGAGTAATACAGGGGATACACTTATGTGCCATTAAAGAAATCATTATTCTCTCTACTTGCACAAGTGAACTTGAATATTTACTTTGCATATTCAGCACAGCCCTCTGATTTCGGAGGAAACAAAATGTCAGATTCAGCTAGGCATCTAAAAATTGGCAGTGTGATTTTCATTAATCATCATTAGCCACCTGATCTCAAAAAACCCCAGAACTTAATGGGTAACAAAGGAGTGGGATACTAAAAATGCTGATGATAAATAAACCCTATAGTGTTGGTAATGATTAATTTAATTACACACTAATGTGTATATTTCAAATAAGAAGGCTATATGCAAGTGCTTTTACCCATTCTTTTGTCCACGTTCCTTTCCATATTCCAGAATGTATAGTTAACAATATCATATAACCTATTGGCTATAGGTTACATGATAGCTATATCATAGCTATAGCTATATAGCTATAGCTATTTTGGCCACGAGGTTATGCAGTTGTATTTTAAACAATTATATGATTTCCAGGCCCTGGATTTTCAACCCACATAATCCTGTGATTAAATCTGACCATAATCAGAGGAATATTTTAATAATACATGCCTAAGTTAAAATGTTTTCTTTAGTCCTACTGAAATTTTCCAATTATCCCATTAGTAATTCTCAATCCTCAGCTCTATTATTTTTGCTGAGCAAACTGGAATTTCAGTCCCACTCAGAGCACTCCTGGTTATTCTTAGCACATGCACCAATATGATCAAGGCCGAGCTGCAAATGATGGCTTGAAATTTTTCCATCAGAATTAGTCACTCAAAAAGAGAATGTCATTGATGATTAAATTGTTTGCTCTATGTATCAATAACCTTATCACACTTGTTAATCTGTTCAATCATGAGAATCTCTGACTTTCTTCTCCCTTGAGTGAATGTTTTCTTAGTTTGATATTTATCAGATCTTAAAATACCACAAAGACCAAAGGACTTAAACAGAAAAAGTTTGGCAGTTGGTTAAATAATTCTCTGAATTTCCTTGTGTAAAAGGGCTCCAATCTTGATTGAAACAACAGGATCATGTTAAATACAGCCCTGTACACATCAAGATTTTTTGCAAAGATGCACCTGGTAATTTGCAAACCCAAGTGTCTTAGAGATGCTCAGCCCTCTAATTGCTGAGTTAAGGAAAAATAACCTGAGGCTTTTTCACTAGAAGGAGGAAAAAAGCCAGCAAACAAACAAACAAAAAATTTAATTCTTGGTTATGTGGTTTGTTTGCAGAAGAAAAGCTTTTTTGTCTTTTAACATATAGAGAAAACAGAAGTAACTTGACTTGTGGCAGTCAGAAGAGTCCTGTAGGGAGTAGGAAAATAAAAGAAAAACAATTTGGGATGATAATTTCTTTTGTATAAAAAGTATTTTGAGTATTTTGTTTATATGCTTATTTACACTTTCCCTATTTCCCTTAAAATTGTAACTTTTCAGTTGCTGGGAGTACAGATTTAATAATTCATCTGAGGCATAAATTTGACATTTTAGGTCTCCACCAGAGAGTTTAGCTTCTTCACAAAATTAAAACATTATTTATCTCAAACCAGTGAAAATCTACTTCTGCATAATATGAATTCAGCTATTTGAGTGTGGTCTCCCACATTCACAGTGTGCATAAGCCAGGTACTCTGAGCCATCTGTAAAGACCAAATCATAATTCTTATTGGAGAGATATTCCAAAAGTGTTGCAAAGTCTTGGTGGACTTGGTAGCATTAGGTTAATGGCTGAAATCCACGATCTCAACTTTGGGACTTTTCCAAACTAAAAAATTCCATGATTCTATGAAAGCCATAAAAAGTGATGCTACAACTCCAGCCCATCCATAAGTGGCTCAGATTATAAAGTGCAAAAAAAATCTAATCCTTCCTCTCTGAAAAACCTTTCCTCAAATACCAGGCTATCCAATCCGACACCACCATCATACTGTGAGGAAAATTGTGGAGTTTTCTGTAATAGAATGGAAATTAATAAGGGCATGGCAAATATAAACCTACTGTGCCATCTTACAGATCCTACAAAGACTGAAGAAACACTTGCTGACACTGCAGAAATTCAACAGCAACACCTATCCACAGAGTCAGTGGGGCTTGCAAAAGTCTTCTCCCTTGCCATTGGAAAAGGAAGTGAATTGAAGATGATTCCTGAAGATGAGCTGCATCAAAGCTGCATGATGAACTTGTCTTGGCAAAGGTTAAAAGAATGCAGGGAAATTGGTTTATATGTGCTGCACAGATTGAAGCAATGCAACCTGACAAGGAAATGCAATTCTCTGGCTTTTTCACTGAATGAGCAGGTTTAGTGTATGTTTCACAGCTGCAAGAAAATCAGATAATCTGCAGAAGAAACAAGCTTGGATCAGCCAGAAAGGACATCAAGGACAATATTCGTACTGCATTTTCACGATAAACAGTCTGAAAATGTCAATGTTTTTTGCGTCAAAGAAAAGCTACAAGAAATAGGAACATACACATAGAATTTCCAGGTCAGTGAAAAACCAAAAACTGGAAAAACACCAGAGTACATTTTAAAATTCATCAGCATGTTTGGGGTAATATGTAGCCCAAGGAGATTTCCAGGATGATTCTATACCTGTCTAATTTGGAAGGTAATTTTGTTGTTTGGATTACCAGAAGGAGCAAAATGGAATAATAAATCTCCTACTGAGCTTGTTATTTGGAAGCTGGGTTATCAGAGAACAGCTCCAGAAAGTGAGACTGCAAGAGTATTTCAAAGTGTATAAGTACGGTGAGAAAGTCTTGGGACAGGATTTCATGGTGGAGGTGGTACAGTGTTGTAAACCACTGCACTGGGAAGCAGTGACAGGTATCAACCTTACAGAGAAAGATTCAGTCGGACTGGAAAAATCACTATGTGTCTGGAGGCTTACCACGTCTGTTAACTTCCTTCCAAAACAAAAAATGGCTGACATTTTGGGAAAGGTCACACAAGGGCTGCCAGGATAGAATTACAGTCTTAGGACATAAAACCCAAATTTTGTAGGATTTTGCAATGCCTAGATTTTGCACTGTCGCTTATTTGTTATGGTTACAGTCAAAATTAGAGGCAAAACTTACAATTTTTCAGTCCTTTGGGACTGCATTTCAAAATTCACTGCAATAAGTGAAGAACCCCCTCAAGTGTGAATAATGAAAAAAACAATCGATTCTCTGAATCTAGGTTAATTTAAATATCCTGTTGACCAGAAAGGCAAACAAATCTCCTTTTGTTTTAACCCAGAATAAAGGCTTAATCTGCGTTACTACCTCGTAGAAGCATTCCCTCAATATCAGCCTTGCTGAAACCTATCTGGAATGTAAAGCACATAAAAGGGATGTATTTACTGAAAGAGATACTTATCTTGAGCTTAGCAGTTAAGGGAGAGAATAGAATGTACACAGGATATTTAACAGTGACTTATGGGAGAATTTTTTCCTGACATCATTTGTTCACACCATCAAAGTAACAGTTACATCACTTCTTATTGAAATGCATTTTCTTTCAAACCTTTGAAATGTTCTTGAAAGTTGGAGGGTTTTTTTAATGTAGGATTGTAGAACATAATGAAAAAAAATAATTTTCCTAAGATGTCAAGTATATTGGAATAATACATTATTAGTATTACTGGATCTTCCATAAAACTCAAGAAAAAAGAAAAACTGGGATACTGTACATTTGGGTACTTGGAGTAAGTTCCAATTTACTATAGTTAAAGAATAATATATTTTCTGCTACGGTCATTATTTATCCAAACAATAGTAGTATTCTGTGTGGGTTCAGCTACATCAGAACCATCAGTAAATGTTAAAACTGTTGTTACAAGTTCCTGAACAGATTACAAGCAACAATGAAACTCAATTCACATTTCAATTTTCAACTATTTGTTATAATAAATGACATTAAAAATCTCACATCAGCTTCTTACCAGGTTCAAGAAGTAGATTAATAGAAAGATTTGATTAGACACACAAACATACATGATTGTATTATAATCCCATATATACGGAGCCTACAAAACAAGGTTACCTTTTTTACATTAATTATAGAACTGCAACCCCCACCATTATAAATTAGAATGTTTGGTCTTCTTTGTTGGAGTCTGAATGACCAAAAAATCGCCACAAGAAACAAGGACAAGAAGAGCAGAATAAATCTGGCCTTGAGTTTTATAATTTAAAAAGAAAACATACTGTAACTCCAATGCTTGTAATTTCTGGCCTCCTGATTTTGTCAAAGAACATCAGGCATGGAGAGACTAATTTTAACTCAAGTTTCCAAAGACAGTCTGCGAAAAGCACCTGCAGATGCTGCTCCATTTTCCAGACAGTCTTAGTTTGGTCAGGTGAGAAATCCAAGTCCATGAATGGTTTTGGCAGTCACAGGCTTTCCAGAATAGAAGCCAACATTTAGTTTCCACAGAAAAGTGCTCTGAGGGGGAACATGGCTTTATATTTCTAAAGTAATCCTTGAAATTTATTGAATGAACAATATTTAAAGAGAACGTACCTGACTAATAAAATACTAGGAAAAGACAAATATGCTAAGTGCCCTGCAATTGAAAAACAAATCAATCAAATTTTAATGGACATACTATTTGGATGAATGTATAAAGCCAGATACAATGCCTTGACCATGTTTATTTAATATATTCATTGTAATTATTACTTTAACGTTCAATGACTGTAGCGCCAAACCCAGAATCTTCTCCACTAAAAAGACCACAAAATCTCTTCTTAAGCAGAACTTTACACTGATTGAAATGTTCCAGAATGGATGGAACAAAGTAAGCCCAGAATGTTTAAGAACCCTACATATAGCCTATGCCCTGCTTTTACTGAGAAGTGAAACTGATTTTTTTTTAAATCACATTAACTAAAAATAGTTTACCCTCTGCTATTGCAGAATTTAGCTGAACTAGACTACCAAAGAATCACACCCTTAATCAAGGACAGCATGCACTGAGAGAAAAAGCCACATATCCATATCTCAGTAAAAGCAGAGTAATATCTGAGTTGTTTCCTACAGTTCACACGGGCATATCTGTGATTAGACTTAGACAACCAAGATCCAATTCTGATGTACTAAAATTCATGGCAACTTCTCACTGTCTGCTCCTTGTAACTCGTTGGAGCATAGGACATGCTTAATGACTTCAGTTACAAAATCAATTGCTTTTCCTGATGCATGTCACACATTTGTCCTCATAAAGCATGAGTAAGTGTCATAGGAAGAGAAATGCCTCCCAGAAAACTAGTGAAGCCTAAGAGAAGCAGAAAGCAGAATTAAATAAAAAAACTGAGGCACACTTAAATGAGGCAGGTTAAACTCTGGTGGGAATCTCATTCAAGAACTTGCTGTATCCACTAGTTTTGCCTTGAAGCTTATGATTAAAAATATTTTTGTGATATCATACAGTCTGAAATAGTCTCTAGACCACCTACAGTTAGAAACATATATTTAATTTGCGCATCAGTGATCTGAAAATGCCTGATTTCTATTAAATCGAATGGTGTTGGGAGGCTGTGTCTATACAACTAGAAAAGACAATAAAAGCATGTTACGAATACTGTTTCAGCTGATCTTTATGCTTTTTAACATCCTAATTTACTGAACAGGAACACTTCATGTCTTTGATAATTAATGAACAAACTGGGTGACTACCTTCTTGTCAAGTACTCAAGACTTACTCAGTTCTGCACGTCTCACCATTTTTTCCTATTGGAACTTTCACTTTGGAAAATACGTTATACTGGCATGTAGATATATAAATACATGCTGCCAGCATAGCCACTCTGTGAAAGATTTTTAAAAAAAAACAGTCTTGCATAAGCTACAGTGAGCTAGGAGCTTGTAGAGTATCAGTTGAAACAGCAGGTTCCAAGTCATTAAATCTCAGTTTATATTATACTCCAGCGATTTCTTAGGCAGCAGAATGGTGTGCATTACTGTGTAAGCAAAATAAGAAAGACAGATGTTGAATTGACCTCTTCTCACTGCAATCTAGTCCACTATACTAACAATTGCATTAAGGATGTCTCTAAAGGTGTACAGTGAACTGCACAAGAATTCATGAAGATAATATCAGCTGATTCACATTGCAAAAAAGCCTCAGTTTGTTTGCGGGTAAATGTTCTTCGGGATCAATTAAAAATGACCAAAATCACTCTCTAGCATATCCAAATTATTTCTGACCAATCCTAAAGAAAAAAGAAAACAGAAGAGGCACTGATATTCTAATCTAAATCATTTAAATTATTTGGGAAAGCTCGAGTGAGAGAGCTTCAATATTGAGAGAACTCAAGCAACATCAGAAAAATGTGCAACTCTGCTGCAATTAGCATAAACATAATTAATGTAGTTTGAAACTTCTAGTGTCTGCAGGAATTAGAAAAGCCAAAACAGAAAAGCAGTTGAATTTTTAATGGTTGGTATTATGTTATGCTTTTAGAGTTGACTGGGCATGTATTTAGTGCTGACATTATAAAATAATTATATTGGAACTTAAGGAAGAAAAACAAGGGACTGTCACTTCCAAATGAAATGGGAGGAAGAAAATGATGGATAAACAGGACACACTAACAAACCCTGGAGGAATTTACGTAGCTACGGTCTTGTTCTACTAGGGGCTCCATGCTGAGTATTTCAGATGTTGAAAGCTCAGCAACAGCTCAGCAAGTACCAAAGAGACTGCTCAGATGAAGTGTTCACCTCTGCAGCAAAGCTACTCCACGACATACAATAAAAAGACATAGCATCAAATCCCCCGGAACACAGCAGTAAAGTTTGTTTGGATACAAACACCCACATTTCTTAAACTCACTTTCTCTCTTCCCTTCAAAAAATTGATTAAATATTTATCCACTCAGTCTATCATCTTTACTTTTCTTACCAATTTTTAAAAGCTGATAAGAATTTGATCACAATGAGAATTGATTGCATTTTTTTCCTAAACCTAAGGAAAAAAATATTTTCAAGAATTCTCTATTTTTCAATCTTTCTCTTCTTTTATGTTTTGTTCTCTTCTTTTATTCTTTTGTTTCAATTTTGCACTAACAACCTCGACTAACGCATTATACTTAAGCAACCTGAAGAAACAGTTGGTTTTGGCAATATTGATCAGAACATCCAAGGACAATTAAGCTTTTGGGCTTACCACTTAGAGCAATTATTACTTTGTAGAGAGTCTAATGATTCATTAGTCCTTTTTGTGAACCTTACTGTCTTATCTGTGCTATCACTCCACATAGTCTAGCAAAGATACATAAGTGCTGGAAATGTTTCCCTGGTAGTCAAACAATCAAAAGTCCTACATTATTGAGGTAATTGAACCCATGTGTGATGTAAATGTTCTGAAGGCAATAAGGCTATTTATATGCTTGAAGCTGTATGCCCTCTTATTTATACCATACAGGAGATTTCACTTCTGTAAGAAATAAGAGGAAAATGAATTGGCTTTTCAAATTCTCTGATAAGATTCAAACCAAGATATAGTTAAACAGTATGTGAAAGATTTTTACAGGGGCACTGTATCATTCTAACACTGTCACTGATGTTTCCCCCATCTTTTAGAGCTGGGTATTTGTAAGATACTCCTCATCAGGGCTATGCCATCTGGCACATACCACTTGGCATACCTGGTCTGCAGTGGTTAAGGATCACTACCTGAATTAAACACATTTGATCTACCTTGCAGGGATGCCAACAGTAATGGACAGTAGCGGCAATTGCACATACAATGCACTCCCTCACGGGATCTGCAAGGCATTTGGAGCACCTATAAATACAGGTGATGTGGTAGAAAGTAGTATTAACATATCCACAGCACTCTTTTCTTCCAGTTGTCCTGATCTCAGCTTTTCTTCTCCTACCACTTGTCCTGAATGTCACAGTTGTTCTATCGCAATAATTTACAAGTTCCACCAGGACTTTATATATATTGAATATTCAGGCACATTGAAGCACTTCTGTAATGACTCCGCACACTATTCACAGCAAAAGATTGCAACCCTTTGGCAAAATTTCAGCCAATGCTGAAAAAGAAACACGTTTGAGCCCTCAGACAGAGCAACTGGAAAGTATTAACTATTTAAAAATAAGAAACATTACATATTTTAAAAAAAAAAGAATAAAACAATATCTTATGAATTGTTTATAGAGTCCTTGAAAGATTTCTTTCTAGAATTTAATACATTGACTTGAATAGTTATGTATTACCTATTTTAGTATATTTAGGACAAAATAAATATGCAGGTGCTAAGAAAAAGGTTAAAAGCCACTAGAAACTGACCATAGCATAATAGCAAGGGAGAACTAAGAAAACCTGCATGTCTCAGTTCTGTGTCACAGCAGTGACCAGTGAGGCAGAGATCTGGATGCTTGCACAGATCACTGCAAAGCAGGAGCTCTCCGGAACAGCAGGAACTGCATGTGCTGCATGCCTGCTGTTTGAAATTATGTATACTGCCAAGATGATAAGAACTAAGTGGTTCCAAGTAAGTTATCTCTGTTGGGAGGGCTGGGATAGTGGTATGAAAGAATGCTAAATAACCAGGAAGGGCAATTGAGACATTGTGTTAGGCCACTGGATGAGAAGGGGAAAACATAAAGGCTGCATCTCTACTAGCAAATAAAGTTGCTTAAGGACTTTTCTTTGAACTACTCTTAACATTAAATTGTCTTATAATTCAAAGCAACACGTTTACATAAAACCTGCACAAAGACGTCTACCCTGGTGAAAAGAAAGAAAAGAAATACAAGTCTTGGGATGACCTGTCTGCTATACCTTATCCTAAATCCAGACAATTAACAAGTCCGTCATCTTGACCATTTCTGATCTTCAAATATATGGTCCAAAATTAACATTGATTATCATGGTCCTCAAACACAAACATAAACAGAGCAATTCTTTCCAAGCTACTCTTGTTCTTTCTTATTGCAAAAGTGGAAACAATTTTGATTAAAAGAATTTGGTTTTCAAACCCTTTGGGTGTCTTTCTTTGAATTATTTTTCTTTCTTCTTTAGCATGATATTTTTCTTATTGAAACACAATATACAATGACTCACCAAACCATGTTCAGAGGAGGAATCCTAGGTGGGATGAAAGAAATAAAAGAGCTGCACTTAAGAGAAGGAAAAAAAGAATCTACAGCAATGATAATTACGTGAAAGTTCATAAATCATTATCAAGATTTCTCTGTTAGCAGTACACAAATGTCACTGGCATCTCATTTAATAATACTTCAAGGCTTGAGCATTTCTGCCTTTTGCATTTTCATTCTCTCTCAAAATTTTCTTCCAAGTCTGCAATCTTCCTTATTTCCAGTGTGTGTATTTGTATGGTAGAAGTACAATATACCTGCTGAAAACATAGCAGCCTAATCAATTACCTTGCCTAAAACATTAAAATCTTACAACACAATCATTCAAACAAACATTTAACAATATCCAAAACCGGTTAAAGACATTCTTACTAGAACATAAAATGCAAGCTCACAAATAAGACTTGTGTTGAATTTTCCCAAACATGGCTAGATATTTTTGTAAATCTTGTCTGCCTGGCTCTTTGCTATAGTCATTTTAATTTTAGACTTGGAAATGTTCATGTGATTTCCAATGTAACAACTGTTGAAAAACCCATACTAACTTGTGAAAGAAAACCAAAACAAAACCAAATCAAAACAAAAAATTCACAAAAGCCAGTCTGGCCCATGGGTTCACAGTAAGTTTAATGATGGGAAAACAGATTCATTAGATCTTTTAAACTGCTATGGCCAGCTGTGTAACATATTGACAACTCCATATTGAACCAAAATGGACATTTGGGCGAACAAGAACAGATACATATTCTGATTATTTTCATAGATTTCTTCTGTATATTTTTTTCAGTTAGTCAAACTTCTTCAACTAAAAATTGTGTTCACTTAATGCTTTGACAGTTCAGAAACAGCAAATCATGACTTGTGGTGTGGAATTCAAAAAGCCATCCTCATGTGGCAAAATTGTTGGTTCATGAACTAAACACGTGAAAGTAAGAATACAGCACTTAATATGCAATAATCACTAACTGTAGTGAAAAAGATGCACCTTTTTTTGTTATTAATACATTTTATCACACTATGAGCAGATTTTAAGGTGTCACTTGATATTTATGTATTAAATGTCTATGCATATCATGCACTGTGTACACACACACAAAGCCACTGTTATGCAAAAATATGCAACTTTCCCCAATAATCCAAGAAAGCAACGTACAGTTAGACTTTCAAAATATAGTGCCCTTTGTTATCATACAGACAATTTATTTTGTTGTATGCGTTGTACACCAGTGTAACAGAAAAATCAGAAAAAAGAGAAATTCTGGTTGGTAAGTTTTTCTGTCGCCCCCGGCACTCAACTCTCCTTCCCAGGGATCACTTCTAGGCAGATTACCTATGTCTTACTTAGCTAAACCCCTCGACTTAACCTTCTCTGACTAGCCCCTGGAAGTCCTAGAGCTCTTTCTGAAGACCTGGAATTTTTCATAAACTGCCTCCTGCAGGCCAAACTGACCAAAGTGCTCATATTCTGCCAAGTTGCCAATCTGTACTACTACTTAAAGACTCCACACAGATTCAGTGATGAACACGGAGACACAGACTGAAGCTCTTTTTAACATTACTGTGATGAAAGCAATCTCAAGGAATGTTGAATTATTAATGTATGGCTAACCTTTTAGCTTGCCTTTTCAGTTTTTACTTTGATCTAAGCATACTTCTTTCATTAAAGAACAACCAAACCATTTTAATTTGTCCTCTTAATTTCTCAATTTTTTCACTGTGGTCTGAATAAACCTAAATCATCTAATCAGATGATGTGAGAGCACAATTTCCATAATATTCACCTGGTGTTTAAAATGCCTGCAATATTCTGGCATCAACTCTTCAGTGTTCCTGTCTTTTCTTTCTGATCTTGTCCTTTTCTATTTCTCAAAAATAGAGGTTTTCTTATTTTAGCCGGAGTTGAAATTGGTGCGATTTTTTCTGGCTCCCAAATCAAAAAGCCTTCACCTCACATACAGCAATCTAACCCATCAAGGCCCTGCTGCACACAGCAGCTTTATCAATTGATGCTAACAAAGTTCTCAAAATAGAATTCTTTAGCTGGCTATTGATGCCAAGCCAACACCAACAGCATGAATGATTTTATTTATCTCATTCTATACCTCTAATATTTGATGTACTGATTGAACAATGTAAGCAATAAAGCCTGGCAAGGGCAGGGGCAATACAGGAGATACAGAGAAAATTAAAAGATGGGCAGACAAATGAGAAGGCTGTGATGAATAGGACTTACAATTTCTTATTTATATTGCTACACACGGGGTTAAACATAGTCCAAGGCCTCCGAGCAGAATTATCCGCTAAACTAAATAAGCTTTTGGTCTCCAGGCAGCTGCAGCTGGCCCTGCAGCATCACCTGTGTCAGGCGCAGCAGGACACAGGGAGCTCCCATTAGCCGGAGTGCATGGGAAGTGAAGCTCTCTTCACTGCTCTATCACAGTTATTACCTGCAAAAATACCCACTATTTTGATGCCTTTACTCCAAAATTTTAAAACCGGATAAATTCCACGCCCAAAGAAAATTGCAGGATATTTCCCCAGTAACTTCAGTACCACCAATACCCAGCAGGTTAGAAAGGCAGACCCTTCTATCACTGTCATCTGATGTTTGTACTTTTAGCTGCCATTCCTTGAGACAGATAAATAACTACTAAACATGTGTGGTGAGGAATAAACTCTTCCCTCCCTTTGGAATACTCTTGGCCAGTTAAGAGTGCTGATACAACTCTTTAAAAACCTTCCCATATGCAAAACTATAGTGTGTACTCTACCACAGCATTCACCAAAGTACATACATATACACATTTGTCATGGAAGACATGTTTTGAGAAAAAGCAGATACATAGGGAAAATTATTTCATAATGAGAAGAGTTTTATTGTGTATTTATTTCTATAATTGATAGTAAAGGCATCCAGATAAATCTCTGACAAAACCCTTATTACTATTTCTATGCATTTATGAAAAAAAAAAAAGTTTTGTTGGTGGAATTCTCTTTAGCCTTTGTACCAGCCACAGAGACAGTCAGCCTGCTAGACTTTGTATTAATTGCTTGGCTTTTTCATTTCAGATGGAGATGATGCATCAATCGTAATGTGTTTCTTTAAACCACTGTCATGATGCAGAATATAAATATGTACCCTATGGAGAACTGTGTGAGGAAATGTTTGTTATATATGACAAACTCATAGTGCTGTTTTAACAAAGTAGTAGTGAGTTTCCCCACTAAATTAGAGTGCCTTTTAGTATTAAAATGACTACTAACCCCTTATAAAAATAGATGCATACTTATTTCCATTTTAGAAGAATAGCAGTTCTATAGCAATTTGTTCACTTGAGAGTTTAATAGAGATTAATTTTGCCTTTAACTCCATTTAAAAAAACCCAAACAACCTGTACCTAGTGACTTTGTTTCACAGAAATTCATTATCTTCAGAGAAGCACATTAGAATATTGATATTTCTGAATTTCAAATTCAAAAAAATAAGTATTGTTAATTGTTCAGAATGACTTGCAAAACAGAGCACTATATTAACAGTGAGGATGAAGCTAACTATGCACCATGTGATTTGACATGAATAATTACTATTAGTATGGTGAAAACTGCATCAGGAATCATCACAGAGTTATAGTATCTCACTCCACCTTTACTTCCATTTGTTTCATTTGGTTTTTTAGTTACACCTGAGAATGGACATTACAAAAGACAAGTCAGTAAGAGAAGGAAATGAATCTAAGATTAACAAGAGCAATTTATTTCAAAAGGAGAAAAGTGGTGATTGACACAAACGAAGATATATTGCTTTGCTTTATCTTGTTACAGAAGATCAGTGCAAAGGCAAGAGATTTCTGAAAGGGGAACAACCCACATTTTCACAGACTTCAGTTTAAACCATGGCAATGTCTCAGGTTTACGGCTTGCATCGCAAATAAATTTGAATCATTAAGACTCAGATTTTGAAAAGGAAGTATGAAATGTTTATATGATGCTTTCTTGCAAATACTGTGAACAAACAAAAAAACCCCAGAAATGTGCAGAGGCGAATACATAGAAAAGTAAAAGAGATGGATTTTGCACTCAAGTCACTTAAAAGATTGCTCCTAAGCTCTTCTAAATAAACCAGTGATGACATAGTAGCAAATTAAGAAAACCCTTTGAATGCTGTGGCCTGCAGCGAAATTACTAAAGAAATGGAATCCCTTCCCCACTTGAAAGAGAAAATCATGTGGTTCTGCAGCTCAGTTGGTGTTCTAGTTACACTTTGGCACAGTCATTCACAGTCAGGACAGGCAGTATATGTCCAGTTACAGAGGGTGTTATGGCTAGCTCTTCTCTGTGTGAAAATTTGTAATAATTCCAGTATTTAGATGTTTTGATCAGAACCAAAATTTAAGTTAACACCACTGCAACATTGGCTGGTTATCTCAGTTTTTCTCGCAATCATAGTCAGCCAGAAGAACACTATTTAACTACTCTCTAGTGACGGCCTGTTTCTCTACAGAACAAATACAATAGTATAGCATCCACTTGTTTAATTTTCACTAAAAATATAAAGAACATACTTATATTAAAAAATTCCACTCCTGTAAAGGGACTGGAAAAATAAGTTCTAAAATTAAATTTTCTATTTTAGAGGGCAAAGTATTTCAGTTCCAGATATGCTTAATGACAACCATGAAGTATGGATCAATAAAATATAGTAACTGTCTATCAAAAGTACGAAGATAAACTTAAAAGCTGTGCAGTGAAGCATGGAAAGACCTATCTTTTGTTCTTGAATGTCACAGAGAAAAATAAGTACTTCAAAATAGTAGAAAAAATGGCTGAGGTTACATAAGAGACTGACAAAACCAAAATTGAATTGTCTTGTTTATACTACTAGGAAGAGATATGAAGATTCATTTAGAATTAGCCACATGTTAGCATAACGCATATTAGAAGGTGCTGAATGAACAAAGATTAACATAGGTAAGAAAAAAGAAGGCTGGCTTCAAAACATGCCCACCCTGATATTTTATAAAGTACCACTACGGGAACACTTCAAACAGTTCAATTTCAAATAGATCATGGGAGGGATTAGTAAGAAAAAGCTTGTCTTTGACCCTGTATGTTTCTTAAGAGTTGATTAAGGGGAAAAAAAAACAAACACCAAAACGCCCCAAACAAACCTTGTCAAATAATCTGTTTATTATCAAGGAACTACTTACCACTTCTCTGCTGAGGTGTACTAGGGTAGAGATGAGGGGCATAAGCCATGGATTAACACCTTTTTTGTTCATAAAACAGAATGAAAGCATGGCTTATATTCTCAAAGTTTACAGGTGGGAGAGAAGAAAGAGCTGAGTTTACACTAAACTGAGTTGTTACTGAAATGCCTCCCATTCCCAAAGCCTAAACAATTAATATGAAGTTCCACTCAACCAACTTTCTAGTCCTGAACAAATTAAAGAGACAGCTAAGGCTATAACCATAACTTCAGTTTAGTGAATTTTCTCTTTTTAGAAGTAAAGGGAATTAAATGCTATAAAGTATATTCAGCCTCAATGCTACAAAACAGAGCTTTCAGACCCTCTCAGCTTTCCTGGTGTCTGCAGGCCACCTGTAATCAAAATGGGGTCAATGCTACAGGAGAGCTGGGCTCTCCTCCTCTGTAATACGTGAAGTTCTTTTTCCTAAGAGTTTTTTTTCCCCTGACTTTAATCTGTGATGATAAAAATACAACAGAGCTCTGCAGCATTAATTGCATTTCAGCATGGCTTTTAAACCCTTCAGAGATGGGTATATTTTTAGCTGTTGATGTAGCAGCCACATTACCTGCTGAAATACTAATAGTAAATGCCATATTTTATCATGATTTTAGGTAGGCATAAAAGAAGAGCAAGGGACTCAAGTAAGAGAACAACACAAATCTCAAACATATAACAAAATTGTTGCATCTTTTACTAAATACTCTTTACCTACTAAGTGACTCCTGTTCTTCTACTGGGTATTTATATGAGGACATTTGAAGAGCCAGTTAACAGGAGGCATGAACCATAAATCTGAAAACAATTATCTCTGGCCCACATATCTACTTTCTTGTGAGGGATTTTGGAGCAAAAGAGAAATTCTTCTGTCTCTTAGGGGAATCCAAAGCTAGAAGTGTAACAGGTTTAGAAAGATACACCACAGAACCAGAATACACAGTACTTCTGTCATTTTTCTACTCCATCCTTTCTGGAGATACACATGGTGACATTCTTGTTTTTGCTACTCTTCATATGAAATCAAACTGATCAGTTAAATGGTACCTTCTAAGAGAGAACCACCAAGAGAACTTAAAAAAAAAAACCAAAAAACCAAAAAACAACCATATCCTTAAATGTCTTCACTGGGAATTGTTTCTAGTGGAAAAGTAGTCTAATAGTTCACTGTATATAATCTTCAATTCTTCTCCTTCAGCCCCAAATGGTCTCCCAGCCAAATGTTCTATATCTCCTAAAAAATCTGCCTTTAGCAAACTGGACTATCTTAACTGAAAAAGGAAACAATTGTGAAAATATTTTTAAAATACAGTAAGAAAGTTGTGTTGATGACAGCACTGAAACTTTACCTGTGTATTTTGATTTTTATATTAGTATTATATTTATCTCTTTTCTGTGTTTACTTTCCAAGAATAATCTTGCTCTTTTAATGAATATTCATGAAGTATGTGGGACTGCAGCTGTAATGTAGCCAATAAGCTTTTGCCATTTACTTTTAGAAGGCAATATCAGTGAAAACTACAGATACATTCAGCCTAGCATTTTGTTTTTAACAATGGGCAAATGAGGAAGGAATGTATCCTTAGGTAAGAGTATAAGACAAGGATACACTGATGATTGAATTCCTCTTGCATGACCTTTATACCTTTGGTAGTCAATTAGCTGTGAACAAGAACAGCAGTTCAATAAATGTTAAATTAACGTTAGAAATTATTTGCAAAAATTTTTTAGAATTACTTTACCTCAGGATTCCACTTCTCCCCCATAAGTAGTGGATAAATGCAGTGGAAAATATGTGTTTACAATATTTTTTTGAGCATTCATATTTTAAATCTGGTGCTAGCAGTTTTGCATCCCCACAGAGAGACAATTCACTTGAACAAACTAGACAATCAACTATGTGCAACTTCAAAAAATTGCTCAAGGCAAACAGGAGAGCTAGAGTAATATTTGCACATGTTGCAATCTTTGAAACAGCTGAGATGTCTCAATTCTCACAGGTTTATGCTCTTAACAGGCTAGTGGATGACTTTTTATGCTATGGATAGCATTTTCAACTCTTAGGTTGCAGTGCTATGGTGAAATATGAAGTATTCGGGAGAATACAAATAACTGAAATTACCCAGGTATGTTTTATTTCTTATAACATATAGTTATTTTAATGTAAAATATGGAGGAAGAGAGAAAGAACTAATTTAAGGTCTTGTTTGGGTCTTATTTTACACCATTTTTTGTAACTTTACCAAACTCCATCCCCCCCTAACATTTTTAAATTAAAAAAAAAAAAAATCTTCTTTAAGTTTGCTGTATGGTACATGCAGCAAAAAAAATCATGGACCTAAACAATATCTGAATAAGAACTACCAGTATACAGATATAAAGAAATTGTATATTCTAAATTGCTCATTTTGTTCTGTCTTAAACAAATTTAAAAGCTGATTTCTTTTCAGTCCTGGACAGGCTTGGGCTGCTTGACCACGATAATTTAGGAGAGATTGAAAGAGACATCCTAATGAGGAATTCTGTAATGGCTATTGGCCAAGAAATCAATCAAATCATCTCTTTCAAAGTCTATCACTAACCTCATTAAACTAGTGAGAAATGAAGCTGTGACTTTCTCAATTCATTCCCTCCAGGCTTCTGCCATACTGGAGGCTCACAGTGAGGAGCACTGAGTCACCCCCAGCTGTGCAGAGTGGTCACTGGCTCGGGGCAGGGCTACTGAGGATCTAATGTTGTCACAGAGACAAAAACGCCTATAGGGGCGATGCCCCTTTGAAGACTTAACATTATTTGCTGTAGTTTGCTATATAAAAATCGAGGGAACTCAAACCAACGTCAGCTTCACCTTTCAGGCTCCCAGTCTTTATCTGGCTGCCATGGTGATTCATTCCTAATAAGTAGCACACAACTATTGGTAGGTGCCCTGAATCAGTACAGCTAGTGGCAAACAGACTGGCAGCAGCCTTTGTTTAGAGCACAGGTGCTCTAGAAGATAAGAAAGCCCAAGGAAGTGATAAGAAGGAAGGTGATGTATCTGGCACACTGCAGCTGTGTTCCATTCACCTGGCTGCTGCAAGCAGGCACATATAAAGGTTGCTACTACCTCTCTCATATCTGGTACCATTCTCTGATCATTTCCTGTTCTGTCCCACATGATTACATTGATATGAGTTCTCTTTAAAGTGTCACACATGGTGCCACACTTCCAAGAGGAATAATAGAATTTATTTTCTAATAACAGCATTAAACTTACAAACTACAGACAGAATTGTCAAAGAATTGGTATATACCAATACAATTCCAAAGACCAACTTTCCTGACCTGTATAGAACCAAATGTCTGCTATAATTATTGCAGCTCTCCAAATTAAGAGAGATTTTTTCAATACATATGTTATAAAATATTTGTTCACTCACCAGCTCTTAATCTTCTGGAAAAGTTCCCTAACCTCTAGAGTCTTAATAAATTCTGAGTTAGTGAGATTTGATTAAGGACTCTAGCATGAAAAAGGTTTCTTTTTTTGTAATTATGATGTTCATTCAATATGACTTCCACTCACATGCTGAGGTCCAGCACAAGACCTAAGCTCTGCTTAAAAGATACTTAATCCCACAGGGCTCTCCCTGCATAAATCAGCTTGTTCTCCACATCTTACAGCTCTAAATAATGACTGAACAATGTTATCAAGAGTTAGAATCACACAACAATTCACATCAATCAATGAAAGCATCTAAAGAGCAGTATGAGAAATATTACCATATTACCAACCTATGACATGTACAATATATCATAAAGCACATTGAAAATTCAAAGATTTCAAGTATATACTCACTGAGCAACAAATTCTTGACACGCTTATGAACATTTTGAATATAAATAGTCAAGATAATAAGAACCTGCACACTTAACTGTGCTGTTATCCTGAGAAGAATATGCTGAATTCAATGTTTCAGAGAAGGACTCTTCAAAAGTAGCAAAATAGTTTGATCTTTCAATAGGAATATTTCTTACTTAGGAGAACTGTTGTTTTTAATTAGACTAGAATGTACAGGCATTTCTTTAAGATGTTTTTAGAAAGATCACATTTTACCATAAAGAAACACCGTTTAAGAGATTCACCATAGACGCACTTAAGAGAAGGGGAGAATTGAATTTCCTCAGCAGATGCACATCAGGAAACCTCCACAAGAAACACTACAATTTAAGGCTTAGTCTTACGCATTAAAAATGTGTGGGGATGTGTGTGTTATAGACTCTTTCTTATCAGTTATTCAATAATAATTAGCATACTTTGTTTTCTTGTTCAAAGTCATTCTGGTAGGACAGCACTTTGCATTATTTTTAATTAGCCCAATAGTACAATTTTAAAAGTCTCTCTTTCAAATAAAGATGCAATAGCCCAGAAGCAACAACACAAAAATCTTCTATACACAACTGCAGCTGCAGGAATTATTTGGATTCAGATATCTTTACCATAGCTGAGGTAGAGGGTCAAAGGCTAGGTTTTACCACCCAAAGAAGCTAAAAACTGAACTCTCATAGATTTCACAGTATTATGAATAAAACTATGGTGAAAATTGCTCAACAATACTATCCAGAATAGTGTGGATCCCACTGCCCTTACTGGCATTGCTATTGCTATAATTTGTTTTTAATTATTATTTAATTTGGAGCAGTCTTCTGAGTTTCAGTCACAGAAAGTTATACAAGTGTACACTGTATTAGGAGAGAATACTTGAAAAAACCAAGGCAAGGTTCAAGAAAAGCAATCACAGAAATATTTACACGAAAACTCAGCCCAGTTCCCAAATTATCCTAAAATCTCTACTGGAGTTTCATTTAACACTGAAGTCACTCATAACAGACAGAAACATCAGTTTCTCACTGTACAGGTCTCCAAAGACCTGAATACCTGAATGTAACTCAGTTTCAGTAGCATTGCTCAGCAGCTTTTCACGTATATGCCTAGCTTGAATTAATTTTCATAAGCTGTTCCTAGTTTGAATTCATTTTCATAATGCTGTTCCAAGGGATATGAAAGGATTAGACATGCTTAGAAACATTTCTAAAATGCTAATTTCCTGGGTTTGGCCTCTAATTTTTCATTGTACCACTATGAGGTATATACCACTATTTGGGGAAAAATTTCAACAGAATGAAAGATTCCTCACCCTCTCTCTTGCTCCTTTTTCTCTATCCCATCATTATGGTTAAGGCCTCCTCAAGAACCACATGCCAGGAAGATGAACATCTTTGTTTGAAACTGAAAAATGAACCTGGACCTCTCATATCACAATTAGTTACTATAGTATCATAATTATCATGTCAAGACAGGAAAACTTGGTTTCCTTGGGACAAAGTTTAGGTTTTCTATCAATCCCAGTGCTCCTGGCATGAGGGCAACATGACTTCAATCCAACCTTGATGTACTGACTTATTTTCTCTGGAAACCAGAATGTAGGTTTAAGAGGAGAGGAGATGGAGACCAGGGAACAGCTGGGAATTTAGTGTTGCAGATTGCATCAGCCGTTGGAGTGCCACAGACGGTTCAGGGCCTCAGAAGCCATGAAGCACCGTGAAGTTCTCCAGTCTAAGCAGTGTCTTCCCAGCTCTCAGACAGAAGGCTATGGGTGATCTGGTACCCGACTGTAAGGCAGGAGCTCACCTATGGTCTGGTCAAATAGCTGATGTGCCTCTCATAGACCTAAAAGTGAATTTTTACAACACCCCACATCCCAGTGCCTGTCTTTTTTAGGAATAAGTCTCAACTGAAATAAGAAAGGCTTAGAGAAAGAGATCTCAGAATGATACGGAAGTGGTGTGATTATACCAGAGAGCCAAGCAAGGATCTCTCCTGCTGAACCACTGCCACTGCCAAACTTTTGGTAAGTGCTAAAGCAGAATAAATCGGGAACACAGGGCAGACCTTCCACTGATGGTAGCTGGAAGTGCAGCAATGGCCAGAAGGGACGATACAGCCTTTGCTGAAAAAAGGCATGTAGTAATCATTGAAATAGTAGTGTATAAAAGTAGTTAGTAATTCACAGGAAAACTCAACTAAATATGTGATAGATTTTCCAATGAAAAAGCCCTACCCAATCTATACATTACATTTCTACCCCTGCTGTACTGTGTTTTTTCAGAACAGTTAATTTGTCTTTGTCCTAAATGCTTACAGATACAGAGGATATTTCACAAGATTTCAGATCACTTTCCATACAACATAAGCTTTATTTACTAAAATAAGCACAGCTAGAGAAACAGGTGGTTTAGGAAACAAATCAGAGCCAGTTACAATTACAGCAAGACTTGACTTGCCTTCAGAATGTAGCCTTGATGTCTGCAAATTGGATTCTAATTTAAATCCCAGTGGGAAACTTAAGAATTAGAATGCTTATCACTACCATGGTGTTCCTGTGTGTTATTTCATTTGGATTTGGACATACAGCATTAGAATATAACTGGGTGAAAGAGTATAAATATATTAGCATCATGCCTACCTTTATTTTAATTTTGCAGATTCTTGCACATCTCTAACTTTACTCATGTAAATACACAGAAATCAAAGGGACTATTTTTGTGATTAAGGTTAAGCAGATGCTAACGTGATTTACGAAATTGGAGCCCCAAAAAGCAAATGGTTTCAAATAGGAAGGAGTAAACCCAGCCATCCCCGATTTCTATCTCCCCCGCGATGTCTTTAAATATTCTTTACTTTCACAATCTCCTTTTGTAGCCGCACCCACACTGCATGCCAGTGCTACAGTCTTTTGCCTTATTTTCTTTTTGCAAACCTACTGATTAAAAAGAGGGCTAACTTAATGTTACACGTAGGGAATCCCTGTGTTTAATTTCTGTGACAGTCAAAACAGCCGTTACGCATGGATAGCAGTGTGTATGTCTGAGCAGTCATATCTACACTTAACAAAGAATATACAACCCCGTGCAGGAGAGCTGTTCATCACCTTGATGAACGACTGCCAAAAGAATTGGAATACCTTGTGGCCTCTCAGTGTCCTACAAACATAACATGCCTCATCAGAAGTGCGGAGTCACTACTGTCACCAGCTTCAGTGATCAAACTGGGCAGGCAGCCCAGTCTGAACATGCCATCCTTCGCCCTGTACCAGCCCCCAGTCCCACCAGCAGCCAATGACTTCATCATCAATAACAAGCCATTTCTAGATAAACTTTTCTCCAACTTGATGACCCTGCTACCTGAACCTTAACAAAAATCCAGCTCTAATCACTTCTCCATAGTTTAGTGACACATTCTCACCCCAATCTAAAAGGCTGTTTTCAAGTGGTACATGCCAGCTTCAGGTCTCAGATTAGTGTTAATAGCCCCTTTCTGAATTCACACCTTATTCTAGCTCATTTTTATTTGCAGTTCATATATTATGTGTGTGTATACATATACATATATATATATATACACACACACACAATGTTCACATGGCAAATCTATGCCAGACAGTCTTTCCAGTAATAAAAATTAGCCTTTACCAGCACTTTTGGAACTGCATCTCACTCTCCAATAGCCTGAATCTCTTCTTTCCTTTGCTGTGTCCTACCCAGCCACTGAAGTCCCTGACGTAAGTGCTGGGGTTCCCTGCCAGCATCAGTCCTCAGCCTAGCCTGGCAGCACCTTTGGAATCTATGGCTCCCTCTGAATTACACCCATATCCCATGCACTGCCCTGCACTGCTTTACACCAGCACTTCACTTCATCTGTCAGTACCTTGCATGAATTAAAAGATGCACCTGAGCATTTTAATATCTGGTGATGCAGCCTCAAGGTTTCAACTAGAATCAGCACTTTTTGACCCACCACCTAAACGTAGTGCAGAAAATTCATAAACTTATCCAAATTATTGTCTAACTTAAGAGAATTGTGTTTTATTATAGAGGATGGGGAAAATTAAACTCTCTCTTATTTTGATTTGAGATACAGCATCCTACAGGACACTGACATTGCTCTGCCACTTCCAAACAGGAACACCATTTCAACCTGCTCTGTTCTGCTGCTTTTCTTGAAATCAAATAAAATTATTTCAGTAAGAGAGAGAGCATATGCTATCACAGCACATCTGAAAATAGTGTGTACATTGGCCAGCACTGAAAAGAGTGATAGCTAAACTGTAGTAGAGGTGTTTAACTGCAAAAACTCATTTGAAGGCATTTGCCAGGGAACAAGTCTGAAAGCTTTTTCTTGACTTCCTGCAAGATATTTAAAATTGCATCAGCAGCATACTGCTCCTAAAGTTTGCAGTCACAGGTTGGCCTGACTTTTGAAACTATTCAATACCTTATCCTAATTCTCAGTGTAAATGCTTAGCTGTAGTCAGTCCTGGAAATGCACAGGATGAATTTTCTTCTTAGTAATTCCCCTCCCCAGTATCCTTCGGGTATAGATGTGTACATTGATATGTATTGCCACTACTTTCTCAGTTTAAGGGTGACCCCTCTTATTCCCACACCAAACTCTAATCCTCTATATATTTGAAGAAGAGGGACAGGCTGAGCCTTTAGTAGCAAACACGATTAATAATTATGTGGGGGTTTTACGGTTCAAGTTTAATATAAAAAATGCCCTATATTAGGATTTTACAGAATAGGCAAGAATCTTACAAATATACATGACCACATGAATTCTGGTGAAGTTTTGCTAATATGTCAGCTTAGAGTCTGACACTTCGGATGGCTATAAAATTAATGATTTCTTAAAATGCTGAATATGCATTTTCATCCAGAATATAATTTAATTATCATGTCTAGTATGAAAATATCTAGGTAGCTTTGCAGAATAAGCAAAGCATAATATGAAACCTGAATTAAAGTAAAACTCTCTTGTGGAGTAATACGTCTTTTTCATATGATGGTGGGAAAAGGGGGTTTGACATGATGGTGTTTTAAAATCAGAAACACTGATGCTGCATTATAAATTATTCTATCTCTCTTTGTATTTTATATTCATGTAGTCTTAAGCATTTGTGATTTCTCATCTCCTGGCATCCTTAAGTATGCTTGAGAACTAGAACAAATGCAAACTCAAAGCCTTCTTGAACCTTAAGATGAAGGCCACTATGAATTCACTAGGAAATTCCATTAAATTGCTCATGCACATTCTCTATTGTAATTTCAGCATATTTATGATAAGAATATGGAACTGCCAGCTTTGAATGACTCTTCTGCCTGCTATCTACTGGCTTGCCTATCTCTTTAAGAGTGCTTTAGATTTCAGAGGCTAATACTAATAGTTTCTGAAATGAAACTATGTCAGGTTTAAAAAAAATATCCTCAGACATTAATTTTGAATATTAAGTGTAACTATCTGTATTTAGCTTAAAATTGATTAATGGGATTGGATTTAATGTGCTAATTTAACACATTACAGTGATTTTATAAGCTGTGAATCTTCTTTTCGGAACACCTTGTTTCTTTTTCTTCATAAAAACATTCCCTCTTCAATTTTTCTGATGTGAACATTGTGTGAAGATAAATTACACACCACAAGTTTCCATATACCGTTGCACCCCTCACCTTCTGATACAAAAACCTCTCCTAGAACTAAATTAACAGAAAGAGCATAACATGTTCACAAAATAAGGCAGGAACTTGGGTTTATGGGATTTTGCTAAGCAGTAGAATGAACTAGAGGATCTGAAGTATTTTGCATTGCATTTCATACTTAACAAGATAACCAAGCAATTTTCAAAAAAGAAGTCTACTGTTTATTATTTACGGTAAATGTTTTAAAGCACTTACCTGATTTTGGGTCACAAAACCCTAATAAAAATTAGCATGCTTAAACATGAGTTAATTGGTTCATTTCAAAGGTAATTATGAACTACAGATAAACATCCAGTGGAATCTTCTAAATACCTAACTGTCCCTGTTTTCTCCCTGTAAATATTTTCTCTCCATGTGGGACAGAAAAGAAGGTGAAAAGAGTAGTAGGTTAGTTATACCCCAAAAATGTCACCCTACCCCAGCATAATTAAATTAGCTAAAATAAAAGAATACAACTTGAAAATGCAGCGATATATGATATTAAAAGAGAAAAGTAAATTAATCCCTACAATGACTTCCACACAATCTAGATGTGTGCAAAGGATCAGGATATACGACATGATACTGATATATCACATCACACACAACGTGATCTAAGAAGCCAGCACAAGTATTAGTCCCTTGACCTTATTCCCTAACATAATTCTTTTTTAGGGCACAGTAAACATAAATCTTGAAGACACAGAAATATAACAGTTGAGGGTCATGCAAGTAACACTCAAACTATACACTCAAAACTTATAGTTTAAAATTAAAAATAACCGATCAAACTATGCTCCTGATTAGACTATGCTCCACCGTGTGCGTAAACCTAGAGTATCTAACATATATTTTTGATTTTAAAACGCTGTCTCTAACCATTTTACACCAATATTTCATAAGGCTGCTTGGCTGCCAACAATCACATCCATCTGTTATGCTGGCAGTGTGCTCAATCACAAGGTGTGTTGGATCTCTTCATTTTAGGCACCATTGCCAGAGAAATACAAAAACCTTTGAACTGAGTGCAAATGCATTCAAAAAGCAGCAGTTAAAAGCTTTTTGGATGGGACAACAAACTTCGGGCAGAAAATAAAGAACAGAGGAAATAATCGAATAGATCTAACAGTTCTATCTTTGCCTGAAGAAGTGAGCAAACATTGAAAAGAGTCGTCACTAACCAACAACCATGTTAAATGATACTTCCCACGAGACACATATTGGACACAACAGCACTTTCTTCTACTTCTTCCACAGAGCTTAAAGACCACTTTTTGATTTCTCTCTCACACATGTGCCTATATAGCTATATATACATATAAATACACATGCATTTACTAAACATATACATATGTATAGCAAACATAAAGACTATACACATAACAAGATAGATAGATATACATACATACATAATTTTTACTGACAAGCTCTCTATGGTTCATTACAGCTACTGAAGAGCAAAATCTACTGTGCTGTAAAGTCTTTTTGTTTTTCCCTGGGGGAGGGAGGTATTTGCTCAATGCTTCTGCATAGCAAAACACATTTCCCTGCACAGTTACAAGGGATAAAAGCCACACAACAGAGTGTGTGTGGCTAATCCATTAAGACAAGTTCTGTATGTTCAGAAAACCATTGCAGCTCCAACCTTGCTTCCTTTTTGAAGGACAATTAGGAAAATGTCTTCACTTGGGCAACAGTTTTCCCAGCCACCATTTTCTGTTACCCACCAGTATATTGTTTCAGAAGTATTTAAGCATGGAAATATCACCAGAATTTGTGGGGTTTTTTCTCTGCAACTATCAAGAGATCCTTAAAATAATTTATCAGCTATAAAATGAGGTATCAGCATGCCAAATAATTTTCAGATGAATGCATTTCCATTTATTCCACTAAACAAACTCAGCCGTGTTACTCCTCATGGTCTTAGTAAAACAGTTTAAGAGACAATTTTGAAAAAAAAGTTCCTAAATTTAAGTTTCCTTTTTANCCACTAAATTCACAGGAAGAAAGCTCAGTATTTTCACAATCACTCATAGATACTTGGGTTTTGCTTTTCTAGAAAAGTGGTGACTGTGCATATCAGGAGAGCAAAGGAGCAGTGCTAGAACCCCCGCACTCAGCTCAGGAAGCACTTTGCATTACCAGCTGTCGCCAAGGACTGAGCCCTGTGGGAAGAATCCTGTTCTGCCTGCAGCACTTTTCTCTCAGCTGTTTGGCCATGGGTTGCACCAAGGAGCATCCTCATGCCAGCCACATTACAGTCTCCAGCAAGAACTGATCCAATTTTGGCAAAAATGGGCTCTTTGCTGACTGTGACCAGAATAGATAAAGACAGTGATGTCCCTACACAGTCAATGCCTAAAGTCCCACTCCACAGTACATAATTGCAAATAGAGCACCAATGGAATATTCAGATACAAGCTTGTCGAGAGTTAGGAGATTTCTTAGCAATCAAAAGTGCTTCGTGGTATCAGCTACAGATATTGTTGGATGAAACAACAGCAATATATAGCATCAGGAGTCAAAGTGACAGTAAAATGTGAGAATATTGATCAAACCAGAAAAAAAAATAAAGGTCTGCAGTAGAATGGAATACTTTAGCTAAAGTAGTGAAATTTTTAGTACTCATATATATAGTACTATTTAGTACTATTTAGTATTATTCATTTTAGTACTATTCATTTTTAGTACTATTTTTGTAAGAGCAATTCTTTGAGCTTTCACTCAATTACTGATACTTTGTAATCTGTACTTATTTGAGGAACATGCCACAAAATCTTCACACAAGAAGCCCAGTGTATGAAAGCATCAGTTTACTCACAGAACAGTTCTTTATCTATAATTCTGCTGGCTTCTTGATCACCGTCTTTGTGAACTTCAAATTATACAGTTCTCTTCTTAGTCTGGGGGAAGACAAAACAATTCACCTCTTGTAAATACATTCACGAATTTTGAACACAAAAATACATATACAGCCCGCAATTACTTTAAGAAACAATGTAGTGTATCCAAATTAAATTCAGAACATGACTCCATCACTTTGACTACTGAAGCAGTGTTTTCCAGCAACAAGATTGTTTTACAAATATTGTACATTAATACCAGTGTGAAATTATGTCAGTGCATGGCTGTACAGTAAGACTTTGCAACTCAGAAAAAATTAAATGTGTTTTTCTGCAGTGTGACAGTGAGCAATGAGGATTGATAGTAACTGAGTGACATTCAATTTCCTCAGACTTTAGACCTTTCACATGTCACATGCAGGAACACCGACTTCTTTTTTCTTTTTGTGTTTTATCTTCTTAAAATTTCTTTTCTTCCTTAAATATAAAAGACTATTCTTCCACAAACATTTATATAAATTTCAAGTTTACCTATCAGATTCTTATAATAATGAAAAACGATAAGTATTAGGCAAATCCACATAATAATATAATTTGTAAACTGAGATTTTTATTTTTTTATTTTAAACTGCTTTCCCCTGTGGGAGATGAGCCTATATCTGAATCACAGATTGTCAGCTGTATATATAGAATTTTATGTGGAAAAACTGACAGAGTTGTTCAAGTCCCAGTTTCAATTTTAAGGAGGATAATGCTTTTGGCTTCAGATCTTAAGACAGTCAATATTACAGTACAGGTTAAAAGTATCATAACATGCACTAGTATATTTTCAAGGCTTTCATCACAGAAATGGGAAAGTAGTCTTGTAAGTCAGGGCATTACATCCCACAATTAATTATTTGCCTTCTTTGTTATTACATGAACACTTAATTGAGAAGTAAAAATCTCTCTTCTTCCCAATTTCCATTTTTTCATTCCAGTAGATCTTTCAAAAGTTACCTGTAGCATTATCAAATACATGAAGTCACACCCATCTCTAGTAATACTTGTGGAGCTGATATAGTTCTGGTTCTGAGAGAATAGCATTATTTCATAAAAATCAATCAGGCAAGTATTTCTCCCAGTACTTTTCATACTATTCCTGCTATACCTCAGGCAAATTACATTCTTTGCAAAAGTAACTCATAGAATAATTTTCCCAGAAAGCAATCAATAAAAACTCCCCTCATGCCCTTCCATCTCTTTTTGCTTTCCTGAGAAATAAAGCCACCAGCTGCACTGGCACCTTTGATAGATGATTTAAGTGAATTTTTCTGGGCATACTCCCTCTCTCTTAAGCATGTAAGTTGCAAAACTGTTGTTCTGTAGACCATATATATCATTGAGGCAGGTTCAACCTTTCAGTAATCCTGGAAACACAGCAGCTGATTTCAATCCTGAATGAAAGCAAACCAGCCCAGCTGGAAACCACAAAATGTATGACATAGTCACACTGAATGTTTAGAAAAAGAAAAAAAATTTCACCAAAGTTCAGTAGCATTTTCTCTAAATGAATAATAAAAATTGCATTATTGCTATGCAGCAGATACAGACACAACAAAACCTCTTCAAGCTTTAGGACACTAAATACATTTTTCTTACTTAGTTTACTAATTGTATTATGTATTTTTAAATATTCGACATTCACATCAAATTATAAACCTATCAATTATTTTAAAATGAGGCATAGATACATGTACAATAATTTCCTTAGCAGAATGTCAAATTATATAATTCATCTATTTCTAATCCTAAACAATGATAAAGACTTGTAATGACAAGTAGTATTTTATCAGTGGTTATGGTTAATGTACATTTTTGTTCTAAAGCAAGGATATATTTAAACTTTTCCTACTCCTTAGCATAAAATTGCAATGATCTTAATTTAACTTAGAAGTAAAACAAGAGCTAATTTGGCTACAAGAAAAGCAAGTCTAGTTATGTAAGCCTTGGGATGAAACTTCACTGCAAATGAAACATTTGAAATGAAAATCAGCCCGTTATACTTGCCTTTTTACTGGGCCTAGAAGCAATACAGCTGCAGCTCGTCCACTCAATCACTTCTGATTTCCAGAGCTTTTTTTCCAGGGGGATGTTTAAATGAGATACCTAAATGTATTTTATGCCAAACAGTCCAAGTATTAACAGAACTGACTTTGGGTCTTATACCTAAGAATAATTACAGAAATCATTTCATCTGTCATGTGAAGAACCCAGAATAAAATGAGCTGTCACAAAGCATTGTGTCATATCACCATACACATGCACACACACATTTTATACAAGAAATATTGCAGCTGTTCACTTTCCCTTCTATAGGGACACAGTGTAAGGTGGCAGCTTTCCTTGGGGATTAAGCTATTTCCCACTTGGGCCTTTTCCACAGAGAGCGATTTTTCCTGTATCACAGATTAAATCACACTAATTTCAAACTAGAGGCAGTCATATCAAACTGATTTTTAGAAGCTGAAGAGAGGAAAGAGATGTAAAGTGGATGGTGTGAGAGGAAGAAGCAATGTAATACACATTTTCAAAATTGTGCTTACATATTCTGTATTTCAGAAGCCCTTGAGATTTGCATTGCTCTATTTACCTCATTGAACATTTCAGCTCTACTAATTCCCACTCTCATACCCACTGCTAGAGCATAACTGGCAGCATTGGATTTCTGTGTTGTAAGCAGGACTATGGCTCCTTTATGCAGTAATTTTGTCAAACAGAATCAAGATCTGTTTCAGCAAAAAGCATAAATAATACAAATAATAATAAAATATCTCTGAGAATAGGAAGAATCATCTTAAGAGTACCACTTCAGTTACAGGAAAATGAAAAGATCATTAGATGTCAGAAGACTGTGTCTGAAAAAAGATTTGGGAATTCCATTCAAGAAAAGAAAAAACTGCATTTAGGAAGTGTCAGATTGTGAGCTATGAAGCACTCAGGGATGCAGCATTGCTGGGAAGATGCAAAGTGAGCTACTCCTTATCATTGATAGACTACTGTACATTCCTAGGGAAAAAAGTGGGGAGCAGAAGCAAGAGAAGAGAGGTTCTCTCTAAAAGTCTGTGAGAGTTTTAGATTTTGCTGTTTCAGACATTATGGCTTTGCTCATACAAAACATGAAAAAATCAGTCTCATTAAAGTATTTCTGAATAGTTTAAAATTACTCTCTTTTAACTGAGCTTACACAAATACATGCACCATGCATTTGTGTGCAGATATGCATAAAGATTATATATTGCCTCTCATCTTGCAGCTTGAAAAGCTTCCATGTAAAATATATCCATCAGAAAACTTCAGACTAGTTGTTATTGCTATTATGCAAAGATCCATTGCTGTGTAGCTACTGCAGCTTTAGGCGAGCCAAAAAGTTCAAAAATCACCATTTTAATTCTTCAGGAAGAAAATACATAGCAATTTATTTTTTTCCTTTTCTTTTATTAACATTCAAAATTCAAACAGGAAAAATGACAAATTAATTATAAAAAAAGAGTTTAAAATTAGTCTCCCACCTACTAAAGCACACAATGTACTACCTTCTACATATCACAGTATCCAAGATGGATAAAGATTATTTCTCAAGCATCCAAACATATTTAACTATTAAACTCTCCAAAAGAATTCCCAATAAAATTTTCTTTTTCAATTTTTTGAAAGCTATTCCTCCCTTTCCTTAGGAAAGCTGGAAAATTCCTATTACCTATTACCACCGACAAGCACGCCTTGCATTAGAGTTGGGATCATAAGAGTTACAAACTTTTTGTTATCTGTTAGTTGAACATCCCTACAGCCATGAAAAGGTTTCACAAGCTCTATAAACTCACTATATTACATAGAGAAGTGGAAACCCATGAGATTTATGTTGGGAGGAAGGGATAGTTAGGCATTGATATTCAGGACAACATGGTCCTACGAATACAATGGGAATACTGATTAACATGTCAGGATATACATTTGGTCCCAATAAATAAATCGACTTGCAATTTCCAAGTTCACCAGTAAAATAAATAAGGGACATGCATATATATATATATATATACATATATATATATATAAAAAAACATACACCCCCCTGAAGTGTCTGTTAAGTATATTTCATACGTGAAAATAATTTTCAGGTATAAAGAGCAGTTATAAACAACAGGTTGGCTAAAGACTTCACTTTAAGTCCTCAGGTAGATTTAATCTCATCTAACATCAGGCAGCAAGCAATCAGGCTGTTCGTCCTCCCCAGCTTTGAAGGTTCCCATCACAATCAGCGGTGAGAGATCCCTCCAGGCAAGGACATGTTTTGGTGGTGACTGGCACCAGAATTGGTGGAGTAGCACATAAAGCAACTCACAGCCTCAGAGGCTGTCCTAAGCACATAGTTCTGACAAGATGCCCAACTGGTAAGAAGAGTAAATTAGGTGATGAAACTCTTCCTTTAGATTAATGTGAAGTCCCTGGGTTAGTGTACTAAAAGGAGACAGCAAAGCTTTTAAACTCCCTCCTATTGCTTGTTAGGCTGATAAAGGAGAACAAAAATATTGGAGAATTTTTGGATGTTTATCTCACTGTTGTATATTAGATATTCTCTTCTTTCATGGACAGTGATATAGGAACTCACATGAAGGGAGCAGCAAGGGAAGAAGTGACTTATTAAGCAGAGAAGCAATGAGACATTTCAGTGTAGAATATCTGAGAATTTAAGAACTGCACATGTTTCCCTACATATCTCTCTCTTATCAGTTTATATAGTTAGTTTTCCCACACTATGTGATGATGAATAACATGAGACATGGAAGTACCACTTTTCTTCTGGAATGAACAACTCAGAAGACAGATTTAAAATTTCACTATAAATCAAAACTGTTCAAAATGTTCTCCAGACTCTCCTCTTCCAAAAGTAAACAGCGATCAACTTCCGTAGCAATACTCCAGGTGTTCACTGCCACCAGCTTAAAGAAATTCAGCATTCCTGACATTGAAAATGGCTTAAGATACCAACTTCTATGCAACAGCAGCCAGAGCATAGGTTTTAATCGACATTTTGTCATGCTTAAAATGCATAATGCTGTTGTTATGAAAACTGTCAAATTATTTCTTATCTATATCCTTTTTTTATCTTATTTAACCCTCAATAGATAAATAATGAAGTTTCAGGGGTTTTTTATTATCAGGTCTGATATTAATATAGCAAGTGAATTGAACTGGGTTGAACAATAAAAGCACTTTAATTGTAAATTAGTGGGTTTCAGTTGAAAAGGACAAAACTTTAATTTTCATCATTAGATTCCAGAGGAGTTGACATAAATTGAAAATTACTAAAATTCCTTTCAGTCATTTTAATACAAACATAAAAATTTGATTACCAGATACATATTGCCAAATGAAATACTACCATAGTTTCACTTAATTGGGTTATGAGCACTGATAAACACTTTAAAAATAAAATATAAAAGTTACGTTAATTTATCCAAGTTGATACGAAAGCTGTGAGAATCACTGACACCTGAGCCACATGAAGGTGTCAGCTAAGGACCTTCATACTTATCTGCTAGGCTGGAAAGCAATCATACAGGTTCTCATGTGTAGCTTTAGTAGCTTAGTTCTGTGATAAGAACTATTCCACATATTAGTATTCTTCCTGTTATCATTCTTATCGTATTTAACACTACCTGTGTTTACATTTTCACTTCTGCCATGCAACACACTGCATTTTTTACAATGCATACACTTACTAAGTTGCTATAAAACAGTTGCCATTTTATTGAGTCCTAATACATTTGTATTCAGTAGAAACAGCAAATACACAGCACAGTTATGTTAATACACCCGGGAACTAATCAGAAAATGACATTTTGAAAACCACTGTGTTTTTAAATTGTATTCATGAATAGAAAAAAGTCAACTAATCCACCTCCCTGCTTAATTGGCTGGTTTAATCCATAGACCTGTCACAGAGAGAACACAACTGCCAGAAACACTCAGTGTTCACATTACTGCTAAGATTAAAATCAAAGAGAATGTCACCATTCCTTTGGAAACAGGAAGAAGCAGGGTAGGAATTTTTATACTACCAAAATCCCATGAAATACACATGTAATATGAAAAAAGAATGTATTTATCTATAGAGTTTTTTTTCTTTCTCCTTATGTTCCTCAAAGCATTTTTCCTACAAAAATTACATTAAAAAATCCTAGAAAAATATAGAGTGGTGATGGTTCATTACACATTTCTTCCTTGGCAGGAAAACACATCTTTCCTTGAAGGCCAAGGAACACCTGTCGAGTCATAGACCAAGATTTTCTCAATATTGGTGCTTTAGTTCCCAATCACCAGTTTGCAAAGTAAAGCACAGAAGATACCTAAAATTCACTGTATTTATTTTACATAGATTTAGAAGTTAGTAAATAAAAAGCAGGAAAATTCTCATTAGGATCTTTTAGAACTCTGGTTGTTCTGAGTTGGAATGAAAGTCCAACACTGGATTGACAATTTCAGGTGAAATGATTTGGAGTACTTTTAGTTCCCGCTATTATCAAGTATACAAAAGTTAGTTTATTTCAGAAATATTTGATTATTTTTACTTTTAAATGGAAAATAATTTCTACACCATTGTTTAGAGTAGAAAACCTAACCATTTCTATATGTATGTTAAATTGCCGTGCTTTTCAGTAAATTTCAATAGCAAAGGTGCACTTAACCAAAATAGGTTTTTTTCCCCCCCAGGTAGGTCAGCACTTTAAACGTATTATTTTTTAATAGATAAAAGTTTAAAAGCATAAAACAGTAGGTCAAAATCAGCTTTCAGTTATACTGAGATAAATCCTGAGTAAACAGTAGACCTTCACTAGTCATACCAGGTTTCTTTTCATGTGAAGTTTTTTTTGTGAGAGTAAAATTTTTCCCATATACCCACAGTCCTCAGGACAAGCTGCTACTACTGCATGCCATATCAAAGCTTTCACAGCTGAAAACATTAGGAAAGTGTCATGAACAAACCATTTGTGATGAATGAGCTGTCCCTATACGGCAAACAACCAGAAATAGGGTATCCTTCTGTCAAAGGAGCTGAGTTTCCAGACATAACTGCATTTGTTGCTCAAATGCTGAATACAGGAGTTATTTAATGACTAAGTCACCACATTATAACATAATCTACAGAGGAAAAAGCTTTGCTTTTTCAAGAAGTCTCATCAGTGTAGTCCAACTGGCAGAGATACTGCTATTTATTTTGAACTCAACCAAAACAGAAATTTTGTTTCCTATACATTTTAATTTTCCAATATGTTGCAAAATTCTGAATTCAAACCTCATTATTGCCTTATAGAATCAATTAAAAGAAAGCACAGGTTTGTAAGAGCTGATTAATAGACATTAGGATTCCTGGCATCTTGGAAAAAAACCACTAATTCTCACTATGCAATATCACCTACGGGGCACACACCATTCAGTACTAGCCTGTAGAAGGGAACTAACAAGACATTGAAAAGCTTAACAATTCATTTTTGCAAAAATTGGAGGCAACTGTGTTTTAGTTTAGTTACAGTTTACTCCATATGCTCAAAATTGGTACAGTTGACAAAATGCATCCGTTCCTCAGAACTCTTCCACAAGAATTCTTCTTCCATATTCTTTTGAATATTTTTTTAATTATTCCTCAGAAAACTCAATTTTAATTAAGGAAAAAGCATTTAAAGTTCCTAGTTCAGATATTACGGGCTGCTTTCAAAAAGCTACTTGCATATGCCAAATGGAGTACTAAAAATAGACCAGCACAATGCAAAGTTTGTTTCAAACTTTCTGAGAAATTACTTTCTGGCAGTCTTGGGGAGAGCTATTAAACGTCAATTCAGTATTGCTTTTGATTTCCTTAGACCAGATTTAGCAGTAGAACTGAATGAAGCGAGGTACAAGGGAAGACATCTGCAACATAAGCCTCCCAGGCTTTTATGTTGAGATCAAAGGGTATTGATTTACAATTCTGAGGATGAAAACAGTGGTGAAGAAACCCAGGCAGCTTTAAGTAAAGTGCTGAGATCAGTGACAGATCTGATTTTAGCTATGAGTTCCATCAAATAAAAACAAGGCCAATGGCCTTGTCAGGAACATGCTTTCCTTTCCCCAGCCTACTTGTAACACTAGCAACTATGTTCATGCAAAAAAAAGTAAATAAAGC
The DNA here is from genome assembly GCA_013397565.1 of Ptilonorhynchus violaceus. Taxonomy (NCBI): domain Eukaryota; kingdom Metazoa; phylum Chordata; class Aves; order Passeriformes; family Ptilonorhynchidae; genus Ptilonorhynchus; species Ptilonorhynchus violaceus. Next base: position 609,058 of record VZRJ01013067.1, on the reverse strand, counting down.
TACGCAAGATTAAAAAAACCAAACAAACAACTTACATGTTCCAGCTCAATCACAGAATGAATGCAAGTGAGAATCTGGAGGACCACAAGAAAAACAGCAGTAAAAAAGGGTGAAAGAAAAGTAAGATCTCCATTGTACAGTACAGTGGGCTTTTACTCAAATCCAAGCACAAAACCATTGCTGCCTCAACAATGATGGGAACAGATATTCTTCCTTTTAAAGATGCAGTTCATAGGCAGGGGGACATCCAGTACTAAATGCTCTGCAGATCACATCTGCATGCTTTTGTTTCAGGGTGAGTAGTTATTTTTTTAATCTTCTAGCCATTTTTAATGTTAGCATTCCCAAGTGTCATTTTAACATAAGAGAAAGAAAAAGCTTTTTGAAGAAAAGTGGGTCTTTTTTTAACAGTGACTATCATTTTTAATATACAGGTGCAAAATCTTTCCTTCTGTTAGTCAGCTGATTTTCTGATTTTCTTTTTTTAAACCTCATTAAGGCAGCAACAAATTCCATAATCCTAAATAACTTAAAACTAAACAAGAAGAAAATGTAAGATGCCACAAATTTTATGAAGAGCTTGCAGATGCTCAACCAGCATTACAAAGGGATGAAACAAGCTTGAGCTCTAAGATTCCTGATGGAAAAGACCAGGAGGAAATGAAGCACATCTTTCATTAAGTTAATTCACTTTTCTCTCTGAGAAAAAGCAGAAGAAAGAACAGTTCAGAAGCTACGACCTCCCAGTAGTAACATCACTCATGACATACCAGTTTCCTTGCTATGTCTTCTAGTGCTCTCAGCAGCATCAGTCCCAGTATTCCTCCCAGAAAAAAGATGCAGCAAACAGTGCAGCATCTGTTAAGTCTGCCCTGGGAGGTGGCAAAAGAAGGTGGAAAGTGCAATGCAGAACAGCACAGAGGGGGAGAAACTGACTGCTTAACATCAGTGCAGTACAGCTTTGTTTCCAGAAATGGCACTAAGACAATAAATAGAAATTCATTTAATTCATTGTACTCAGTGTAATCCCTAAACTTAGATGTCAAATTCTGCTCCATAGAAGCAAGAAGAACTTCAGCAGAACTGTAAATTTCTTCACAAAGCTAATACCAAATGGTATGGGGAGTACATACAACTAAACTCTGGAGTTCTTGGATAATGGTATTTCAGCAGGATGATCATACAGTAGTATGTTTTTTCCTATCACTCCTAAAGGCAAGAAAAGCATTTTTTTCTTGTCATCACCGTGTCTTAAAAACAGCAGGTCTTTAATCAGGAAGTGGGTATGCTGATGTTATATGAAAAGCAAGGCAAAAAACAAAGATAAGTTGTCATCCATAGGAATATTGTTTTTGAAGGGCATTAAAAAATAGTAAGAGTAATGACTAAGAATAACAAATGGATTAACGTCTTTGTTCGTAATTAATTCACATAAGCACACTTTCCTTGTCCCCAGTAGTCACTTGTTTGTCAGCTGGGCTTTATGAAGAACCAATTCAGTGATAATAATAAATTCCACCTGACTGAACACGACTGGTAACACAGACATCACCAGCTTTTGTATCTTTTTACAAAAGCTTCTTTTTTTCTCAGGGGAATGGTTTCTTCAGCTGAAAAGAAAGAAGCAGCAGCCATGGTGATACTCTCTTGAGCAAACCTTTTATCAAGTATTTTAGTGAACCTAACAGAAATGCATAATTTCTCAAGCAACAATGCCCCTCCCCAGTTTAAACCTCAGAGTACATAAAAGCACCTCGATAGCTATCTAAGGGTGAAATACACCATTGTCATAGAGAGACCAAAAAACTGCTCTACAGAGACAACGTGGACAGAGCCAGGATATCTGAATTGCCCCGTAAAACCCAGGATAACAGTGCTGCTTTAGTCATCTAGATCAATGACAGAGCTACCACATCACGTGGCAGGGCCCCATATGGTGTCCCTAGACGGCTCTGTCAGCACTACACTTCTTTCCTACATGCAAAAGCAGTCTTCCTCATCAAGCCATAGTGTCTCTTGCCCCCTCTACATCCAGCGAGCATAAAGACTTTTTACCAACCTTCCATTTCAAGGCAAAATCACTCTGTGCACATATCCTGAGATAAGAGATAAAGAAACATGGAGAATAATCTTAAGAAAAAAAAGTATCATAGAAAATACATTTAATGCATCCCTCTCCTCTCACTGAATTTCCCTCAGCTTCCTTTTTGGCCTCAGAAGGAATGCATAAGCTTAAACTGGGACTGTTTGCACATACACTGGCAAAAGAGGAAGGCATAAAACGCAAGAGTAATGTACAGAGGAAAGGGACATCAATAAACAAATCAATTTTGTCTCAAAATATTGCAGTGACAGCAACTATCCAACAATATTTAATGCATTGCTTTGTAAAAATGAATTACTACACTCGGTATTGTTAAAACATTTCATGTAATTACTTAGAGTTATCTGAACATCACTCTGCACAATAGACTTCAGAGTAAAGTAGAGCTCAGCCTGATTCATGTGCAGACATAGGGAATAGAATTAATCCCTCTTGGCAGGCAGAAGGGAGTGGACAGAAAAAGGAAAAAGTGGAATCAATACAAAGAGGACCTTTTTTGTTACAAAACAGTATCTTAGGTAAATTGTAAGGAATTTTTTTCATGTATATATTATTTTTCCTAATATGGAAGATACTGGTCCCGGGTTAGGAAAAAAATTGTGTTAATGAAATAGATTGTTTTTCTAAGCACTTGCATTTTGGAAGTGATATAAAAAGAAAAAAAATTATATAGAAAAAGATTTTGTTTTGTCCATCAATTCCAATAAATTTTACAGTAATTTTGGTAAATACAGTTACATTGACCAATTTTTTCATGTCACAGTTTCCTTCTAGCAAAACCAGAAATAAGAAATGTGAGGTGTTTCAGTAAATTCCCATGACTATCCACATCAGAAAGTGGGAAATGGGATTGATCAATGTTTTTAATCAGACCCTGTCATAGTGCATTGTTGCACTTGTTGCAACAAACGTTAGGCAGCTATGCTATTAAAGCAGGCTTTGTTGCAATTTTATCATGTCAACATAATAGATCAAAGATTATTCTTTTTGACAACGTCACAGACACATAAAATGACACTTAGGATACCAAGCACAATCTATTTCACCTTGGAAAAGAACCACTGTCCAAAAAGGGACAACTGAAGAGAAACTTGCTTTGACTACTGAAGGATGACTGAAGCTCAGAGAGGTGTACAGCTGCTAAAACTTAATATACTTTATATATTGCAATTGTATTTCAAGAATAACCTAATTCCTAAATGCACTTATTTATTTCACCTACTTCGGTCAATAAATAGGAAGTTTAAGTCAGCATGATTAACAAGAAAAGAATAAACTGATAACAAAGTCCAATCACAATCCACATTGTCTTACAGCCAATAAATATATAACTATTTTCTAATTTATAATTTATACCAAGAAACACCAAAGATTGGAAGATGCTGCAGAAAATACTTTTTCAAAGACATATAGAATACTTATCATTTCATGGCAGTATAATAATAGCACCCATAAAATATTTAAATACACTAGAATATTATTGTAAAATAACATCCATAAATAGGATTGGCATTAAAGTGACAAAGGAAACTGTAAAACAAAATAATTCATGCAAAGAATTTGAAATCCTCTATTTGTCTAAAATTGCCACACTATGCAGATCATACTAAATAATTTCTTGTTTAAGCTACAAATCTAATGCTTAAATTACCTATAAACCATTGGCCTGAATAATCTCAGGGGAATGTAATTACATATACAAAGTCTTTCATCTCAATTATAACAAATATAAAAACAGTAAGTAGTGAATAACTTTCCATAAACAAAAATTTGCTACAATTCAAGAGATCAAGATTTGTTATTGTTATATATTGGAGCAAAGAAATAACTACAAGATGAAGATTCATCTCATCAGGATTCAGCAGCACTCAGACTTTGAATGTTTAACTCATAATGGGTCTGCAGAGCAACCACAGTGATGGAATCAGAAATGGATCTGAACATCTCCATAAACCATAAGCCAGTCTAGATTTCACTGAAGCAAATTTAAGCAGTTAAGAAACTAGCATGTACTTGAGAAGAGGAACCGCTGTCATCTGGCTTCAGGGCTGCACAGGCATACAGCCACTTCCTCATCAGACAGCTCTTATCGTTACTGATAAACCCACTCCCGATTTTAACCACGTAACATCCCACTAGAGAGTAAAGCAATAGTGAGTTGCCTTCATTGCACAGATAATGAAAGTAACAATCTTCCACAATAATCTCATACGTGCTGTAAAGTGAGACTAAAATAAAAATCAGAAGATTATTCCCTTTTTAATGGCAAACCATTCTAGCTTTCTGAACAAATATTTTAGTACAAGCAGTGCCTAACTCCCTTATAGATAGAAACACTGAGGTCCTCTACATGAATGTGCATTTTCTAGGAGGCCCAGTAAAACTTTGAAACAAGAAGTTAACATTGCCTTTAAAAAAAAAATTATCATTATACACTCTTCCTATTTATACAGTAAAAAGCCAAGAATCGTCATCTGCAGATGCTGCAATGCTTTTATTTGTATTAGCATGCCCCCAGTGAGGCAGAAAAATTTCTAACCGATGACAAAGAAGGGAATTGCTAATGTATGAATGATGTTAACTAAACACAGTATGAATGTGCTGCAAGACCTTGTTGCAAGGAAGGATGAGAGTAATCAACATAGCTGATCTCCATTTCTAGTTTTCTTTTGGAAAATAACCTCCCCATTTTCTAACCCACTGTTCTATTTTATGGTTATGACATTTTATCCAGCAGCTTGTTGTGCTTAGAACAAAATCCAGTAGAAGACAAAAAGCAGTTGTACACAGAAGCCTCTGTAATATGGGTTTCTCTTAATTATACCTACAGAAAGACAAGAGGTTGAAATACATAAAAAAGATTATTAAATACATTAAAAAACATTTTCTCTCCTAATCTCAAAATTATTTTCAGCCTTTCTATTACTTTGCATGCAAGTCTGACTTGATGGAAACTAATGATTCACGATAAAGCAATGAAACCCATTTTCAGACTTTGGGAAACTTTAGTGCTGGATTCTGTTCCCTGAACTCTTTTAATCATCTCTAGTTACACTCTCCCAGTAAAGCTGCACAGTTAGGCCACAATTTCACAAAGCACTAAAATACGTGCTAAATGCATTTTTAAATCAATGTTTTACACCATACTCAATCACTCTGACTTCAGAGTGACTCACATCAGAATTTTACCAGTTTTACTTACAATTAACTTTCTGAAAGCACAACTGAGCCTAAAGTTTTTCCTCATTCCTCCAGCACCATCTCAGGATCTCCCTATTCAGTTTCCACACATCAGAGGGAGTCTGAATGATAATTGAGACTTCTGCTCACCAGATACCCAGTACTAAATTCTGCTTCAAAGACGGCCAAAAATACTGCATGCTCGCTAAAAATAAAGTAATAAAATGTCTTTGTTTTCTCCTGTAGCTGTTGTCTTATGTGAGCACATAAACAATGAAAGCTTTCTACATATCCAGAAGCATTTGAATACACTTAATTGGTGTTTCCTCAAAATGTTTTCCTATTTCAGGAAATGGCTAGGACCTTTGGAAGAAAATTCAGTGAAACCCTAGAACCGGACAAAAATTAATTCAATTCTAATAATATGTACATTATCTTGTAGTAGTTGAACAACACATTCTACAGCTTATATTTAATTAAATTATCATAAATGACGTTACTTTCCTTTTTATCCACATTTCAATGTAGGATTTTTTCTCCCTATAACTACAATTCCTGGCTCCAGCCTGCATTTAGTCAGGTAATGTTTTCTCTTTCGACTCGTTTGACAAAAAAAAAAAGCACAAACCTATTTCTAATGTCTGCACATTACAACCTCTAGGCAAGAGTATTCTCAAGTTGACATAGAAAATTTCTTTGAGTGTTTTTCAAGAGCTTTGAATGTTTTTTCTGTTAGAGTAGCATTAAATCACGGCTTTGTGCAAAAAAATTTTCATTAGCTCCAACAATTAGTATCCCTGTATGATCATTTGCTTCTAGCAATCATTTGTATTTGTTTCATTAAATACAAGATTTAATTTTGGCACTATATAGAAAAATGTAATGATCAAGAAAAATTGGATGGAAAAATCAATCTGAAAATTAAATAAAAGGTTTCAATAGAGAAAGAAGTAACTGTGAAGAGAAGCAGTAAAAAAGGAGGATACTTAGCACTTCACCTTGAAGAAAAAGTTGTATCAATGAAGAAAAGTCCACACTGGACTCTAAAAAGTCCTATTGCCATTGCTGCGTAGAACAGACAGAAACCCACCAAGAGCACTCATACTGTAAGAGAACACTTACTTCACAAGGTATCATTTACTGACCTGGCCCAAGAGAAGATGCAGGTCTGAATTCTGCACATTAACTTGTTTCAGAAAGGCAGAATTTATATTTCATTATACTTTCCTATTAACTTGGCTTCTATACCTTATCACATATTAATCCCTGAAAGATTAAAGTCAATTTATCACTATTGTATCAGCTATAAATTACTAAACAATCAGAAGCCCATCATATGTAATACAGGAGAAGTCTTTTTTAATTTACTATGGGTTCCTTGTAGAACATTTGTATTGTCAGAATGTATTTTAACGAGGAAGTTCTTTGAAATAATAATTTAAAAAGCAATTTTTTATCAATTAATATTGTACATTAAAATGAAGTCCTAGGAAATTGAAGACAGAAGCTACAAAAGGTTCAGACTTTAATGAAAAACTCATCCTTACATAATTCTGATGTCCTAAATACAGTTCTATTTGAATTCATTCCATAACTAATTTGCAGGTCAGTCCACCTATTTCCCAAGCTCACTTTGAACACCCACAACCTCATAGCATACAGGCATGAACAATGACCCTTTGTTATCTGGTGAACTAATTAGCTGTAATTATTAAATTTCTACTGTCTACACTCTAGGTATTTAACAATCAATCCTTGCAGTCCTTTTGTGTAACACAATATTTTCCAAAGAGCTGAGAAGTGGCCCAGGAAGTATAATTTCAGTTTTGAATATACTTCTGAAAGTCTTGTGACTCTTAGTTAAGAGCTGCTTATACATGTATACATATATATGTAATACAATATAATATCACTAAAGCAGCACAGTTTGTGGGGGTTTTTTCTTAAGGGCTCATTCTAGCAATTTGCATTTCTTAAGATACTACTATTTTTTACTGCTTAGCAGAGGTGGTGACTACATATTCTGAAAGGTAGAAAGATTTCTTAGAACATGAACTTCCTTACGTGTTGAAACTCTTGGTATAGCAGTTAATCTTAGGACCCATTTCTTCTCTCTTTCCAGTTCTCAAAAAATGCAATCAATAATAGTGTGATCAAATGACATGCATTATTTCTGCTAATGCTAATTCCTAAGAATCAATGCAGAGAAGTGTTAGGGGAGTAGTAGATAAGTAGTAATAGTAAAGGTATTTCATGGGCTCCTATCAGACTCAAAAGCATAGGGTTTTATTTTGGAAAGCATTTGAAAAGAGGAACAGGAACTGTTCAAACATGTACACACATGGCCAAAATGTATTTAACACAAATTTTACCTTCAAACATTCCATATGAAATCTTCAGTAATTTCTTTCATCCATCCCTTTTCTATTCACCTTTTACAAAGATTTGGGCAATCAAGTTTTTCTTCTATGGAGGTCCACACAGTAGCAATTTCAATGAAATGTATGTCAATATTCAAGAGAAATTCAGTGCAAACTCTCTGTGCTTGAAAAATGCTAACATGCTCAAAGAGTGGTGTGACAGAACTCAAAAGATGAAGCTCAAGGAAGACAAACATAATTATTATTTCATTTATCTCAAATCACATTAAATAATCTTAATTAACCTATATTCTTTGTTTGCTTTTTTTTTATTCTATAGAAATCCCAAGAAAATGACCAGACCAGACCATTCTGCAAAGCCAGCAGGAAAACTCCCAGTGAATGAACAGAAAAAACCAGACCTCTCTCAAAGGAAATATATAGAGGAAAAAAAAAAAAAAATTTGAATCTCCAAATTAACTTGACAGTCACAGCTAGTCTAAAAGTTGAAGTGTATTTTATATGTAGCTTCACGTTTGTGAAAGAATTGCAGAATAAAAGAATAGTTACACTGAAAAGTATCTTTCCACATTTGGATTCAAAGACATTCATAAAGGTGCAGGTGACAGAAAACTCTCTTGGACATGTAACAGAACAGGTACAATACAAGAAGCAAGAAGGCACTGTAACTGTGTTATTCTGAACTGTGACCATCTTTTAATAAAATAAAAATTATAGTACTCAAATTTTACTGATGGAAACATCACTGGGGCCTTTGCACAGCTGACATAAGCAGCAGGCAATAATTCATTCAAAGATGTAGTTCCTACACAGTGGCACTGCTCCTGATAAAGCTGTTGTCACTGACCAGTAGCAGCCCGAGAGGATTCAGAAAAATTAAACTGAATTCCAAACATTTGGTATCAAGTTTTAACACAAAGAATCCCACAAACTCAAGGAGACCATTACCACTGTTCCATAATTGTACTTATAAACAACAGGTTTTTGAAAGACATCAGATAAAAACAAACAGCAGATTCATTCAAAATATCTTTGATTCTATGATAAGGCTTGCTGGAACTGTGTCCATCTTTTGCTGTTCAGCAAAAGAATGTAAAAGAAAGCTTAGCTCCAAAACTCTGATTGCCTTCCATTGAAACCAAAATGAAGACATCAAATAGCTACAGAATGCAGAATAGCTACAGCAACTTCAATCCTACTAAGTCAAGACCTGCCATGCCAGCCAAAATTAATTCTGTGGTTTTTGTTTTTTTTTTTTTTTTAGGTCTCTGGTATAACAGTAGATATTGGTCTGGTTCACCTGACTCGCGTATAAAAACTACAGTGAAATTTTAGACAAACTTGTAGCAATGAAAATGTTAAACATTAAGCCCCGGTTTTAACTACACTCCTACAGACTGGTAATACGTCCCTTTAGAGAGCAAGGGGTCTAAGAATATGAAATAGAAGTTGTTTACAAGCTGAAAATGGGAAAGAATAGTGTTTTCCACGAAGAACTGCTGAAAGTCAACTTAGAAAGCATCCCAAGGATGTGTTTTTAGTGACTGATAACATACAAAACACTGGATTAAGAATAAAGGCCAATGCACAATCCACTGGGAACTTCCATGGTAGCCAGACAACTTCTCATTCCAGACTTTTACATGAATGACAGACTATGAACTTAAGCCTGCAACTTAAAACAGATCTGATTGTAAGAGCTAGTCTTTCTTGTCTGGGAAAACAGTTTTACCTTTCTATTTTCTCTTTTCTTCTAGCAGAATGATCCGAGATACTAAAATGACTTTAATGTTCTTCAAACTGCAAAGCACTATAGCAGTGGTGCCCTGCTACCTTGCTCTTCCACCAACCTTGTCATACACGCTTGGAGTTCAAAGCTTGCTTAGAAAAGCAGATTGAGGAGATGCATATAGTATATATACCATAGCAGGAGTCCCATTTGGATTTTTTTTATTTTTTAGCAATAGGTTTTCAAAATGGCATACATTTAATGTGAAATAGTGTATTGACAGGTCCTAGAAATACCTGCAGAACATTTCAATATAGATCTTGGAAAAATATGTATGGAATTTTTTTCATCTGAATAATGAAGAAGTCAGCAAAGCACTCATAAATTGCTGAATATAAATCACTGCTGCATGGGGCTACAATAGAATAAATCTTTTCCTTTCTAAAAGGGTTTTTTCTCATCCCCCTCTGTTCCCCACCTTTCAACTATATATGTGCATATATATATATGTAAGCATATATATATATACATATTTCACAGAACACATCTTGAAACGATCTTTTCTGTCAGTGAAACTGTATAAGGAGCAGATTTAGTAGCTGTAGTAACTGTAATCTTTTCTCACCCAATTTAAGCTGATGCAAGTCTTAATTACACAAGCACTGCAGCAAAGGAGGGCAGTGGTCCTCAACTGAAATATTTTACCTCAGCGTCTACTAAAACTTGCTAGATAAGAAGCCAGAAAAAAGGGTGATCTGCATTTCAGTAACAACAAGTAGTAAGAAAAGAGAATACTGGAAATACTCGTAATGTCTTTTGGCATAATGGGTAACTCATTACATAGGAATTTGGAAAGTTTTGTACTCTTTGAATAAGCAAAACATTGAGAAGTGACTGAGTTTTGAAACACTGTATCTTTTAGGCTATAAATCTGAAGCAAATCACTGAAATATAAGCTTTGGCAGTATTCTCATTGTGTCATATCCTCAAAATTAAGGCAAAACAAAACATGTCATGAGAGAAAGGAATAAAGGTGACTAAACTGTGAGGCAGGAATGTCCTCAGGCCATCAACCCTTGATTTAGAAGAAAGGAGAAGAAAATAAAATTTCTTGCCAGCATTCAGTCTACTGGGGATCAACCCAGTGGAAATTTGGAGCAGTCTCACCACAATTTTATTTGAATACAGCTTACATGGCATAAAAGAAACACTACCATGCTCTATATACTGAGCTCCCAGTCTTGTGCAGAAAGATAAACTAATACTAAAATTCGACAATATTACAGAATCAGTCCTCCAATTCTTCAATTCAACATTAGTGTCAAACAACAGAGGGAAATTTGCAAGAAGATGCTTCAATCTACATGAGACAACTGACTGCTGGATTGATGTTTCTGGCTCAGTTTTCCCTGAATATGCTTTCCATTGCTGGCACTGCCAGTGTAACTCTGCACCCACAACATTGCTGCTTGACCCTGTCCTGAGTCATTATAAAGACGGTGTTTTGTCTTTGAATATCAGAACCTGCATCCCTACATAAAGGAGAAATCTTGTTATCATTCTCATGAGCACATCAAAGCTATCCTCTTGCTCCCTTGCTACATCAGCACAGAACATTAGGAAAGCCCCGAGAGAAACTCAGCAGTGGATACTGTCACATTTGTCTAAGGTTCAGCTGGCACAATGAGCCACAGGCAGTGTAGGGAACTCAGTGAATTTGTGCTGACCATTTCACTTCAGTGCAGATATTTGAAAATTGCAGTAGCCTAAGATTTCTGATGTTTATCTCCATCAACTGTGTATGTGAAAAAACTCTCTATAAAGTTAAGCAAAGCTTCCCTCACTTTCTGAAGGCATCTGGAAGACAAAAGTTCCTCTATAACCTATTGGTTGTAGAGTTGGTTGTAATTTTGTCCCCATCATGACATTGAATCTTAAATTTTCTTGATCTATGAGTGTCTTTGGACTACAAGCTTCAAGAACAATAAAGTACAAGGTCTTTAATTGTCACACTGTTAAAAGTATCTTCTTATGTATAAAAGCCATTTGTGTCTCATGCTGGGGAAAAGAAGGAAACCTAATCATTTTTTGCAGCAGATATCACTGATCAGGCACATAGTAAAAGAAATTAGTCATAAAATCTTACTTGTCTGGGAAAAAAACACTTTAAGGAATTTAGTAATACTAAAATAGATATGTCTCTATCTAGACACTGGATTACAACTTGTATCTAGGGATCTACTTAGCACTGAAACAAAGCAATAATACTTCCCAAAACACTGATACAAGAATAAAATTAGGAAAGACAAATATCAAATAACTACTGTAGAATAATGCCATGGGAAAATCAACAAGGTAGTAATAGGTCCAAGAATATTTGTGCATCTATGTGTCCAGGCAAACTCCTACCAATACATTTCCAAATATGCATAACTAAAAGTTAGACATCTGTGAACAATTTCTTTCTTAGGGGAATGATGACACTGATGGGGAAAAAAAAATCACACAAATTTTCTAGCAAATTATGAAAGAAAAAGAAAATTTAGAAAATAAAATATTTCATGCTAAAAAAATATTTTATTCAAAATAAGTGCCTTTGTTCAAAAAGTGACTTTTGGAAGAAACTACTTTTATTATTATTTTCCATTGTCACTCCACCTTTATCTTAGCTAAAGCTTCTCATGCAATTTTAAAAACTCATAATAATGCATGTATTTTTCAAGATAAAAATGTTGTAACTCAGAATTCTATCTGCTCCTACTGAAAAGTCAGTAGCATGTGAGTGACAAAGTGATTTTGTAATTGTTCATTGTCATCTGGGATAATTAAGATACTCCCTTACCAAAAGTGCATTCAGCTGACTGGCTTTACTGATTTCAAGGACCTTTGGCAAGAGTCTGGATTGTTCCTGTGTGCAATAAAAGATCCCAGCAAGGAGGCTGCACGGTATTTCTTGCACATATGGCCAGGAATTTCAAAGTGTTGCATAAACATCCATAAATTAAACCTTACTATGACCCTGTATCAGAAATTCAGTGTTGTCTCATTTGTAAACTGAGGTATTGCGTAGGCCTACTCCCTCGATGTCATTGAGATTTCTGTTGCACAAGGAACCACAACTCGAGTCCTGTCTCCTCAGCTATGGCAATGAATGGAATTGATCCAGCAAGTAGTTCTAAAGTGAGAAAGGACATGTAAGAAAACTTGGGTGTGGAAAACTGTGCCTAGCATTCAGCAGTGCAAGTAAATTTAAACGCCTGATCTGCACAGAGACAGCAGCTGAGCTGCAGGGCAGACACAAGGCATGGTAAGGTCGTGCTGGTTTAGGTACAATTCAGTGAATACACACGAACTTTAGAGTCCCCCTGTCATCCTACTCCTTTGCATCCCTGGAGTATTGCTTTGTCCAAGTATTTGGAGAGATGACCTTAACAGAAAGTGTGAGCTGAGGCTGTCACATGGATTAGCCATAGATACAGAAATCCTCTTGTGACACAGCTGAAAAAAAGCTTTTGCTGTTCCCGCACAACAGTTCCTAATGAATGCAGGGCACAGCTCTCCTACTGGATCACCACTCTATCTTCCTGCTAACTTTGACCTCTTTATTGAATCCCCTCTTGTACTTTAGCATACTTTCTCCCACTCACACACCCTCCGTTGCAACATGAAGTTCAATGACTGTCAGGGTGTCTGCTTCTTCTTACCCCACATCCCTCTGATCCTGAAGTAAAGTCATGCTTGAAATCAAATTGATAGCAAGAAAGGAGAAAGTTACAGTCAAAGTCAAATTTCTTTTCATTAAAGGAGCAAAAATGAACTCCTGCAAATACAAAGATTTTTCTGTCTATTGTCAAGGGTTAACCTGGAGGCAAACTCCAGATCCCCACGCTTAGCTCTTCAGAGGAGAGGAGACAGCAAAAACAGGCTGCAAACTTGAAAAATTATTAAATTATGTATTTCACTAACTCTACTAACAGAAAGAATGAAAAATAATGAAAAATAACGAAAAATATTAAGGCATAATGTACAAATATCATTCTCCTCCTGATACATTCCAATCTTTCTCACTGATCACGCAAAGGACATAAACATGAGATTCTGATCTTATGATTAAGAGTTCTTATTGCCACTTTATGGGATAAAGAGAGTTCTTTCTGTAGTGTAGTGGGATCCATCCCACGGAAGACAGTTCCCTAAAGAAGTATTTCAGCATGGTTCCAAACCTTCCAGAAACACCACAGCCCACCCAGGTTTTTGCAGTGGTGTACCCTCTCTCCCACAATACACTCCACAGTGTGTGGGTCACAAGAAAAGTCTGTTGGGGNCTGGCACTTCCTGCCGCTCCTTGTCCTCTCCTCCGTTTGGGCTACTGGACTCCATATTTAGTCTTTCATGTGACTGCTTTCCTTTCACTCTAGCTTAGAGAAGAGGTTAATACTTGCAGAAAATGCCTACAAAAGTATTTATAACAGTTTACATGCTTCCACTAGATAATGCCGCTGTATTAGGCTTGCTCCCCTAGGCCCAAGGCTCCTTCTCCCCACTATGCTCTGCACTGGCAGCCATCCAAATTTGAGTAAGTCTCTTGGCTGCTACTTAAATTTCTGCCTTATCTTAAAAGCAAGGTCACCCTTGGATCTCACCAACACAGTTTCAAAAGGAGTGCTTTTTTTGTCTTGGTCTTTTCTCGGCTTTCTCGGCTTCTCTCAACTTGGCCTTGGTCCAGATGGTATCAGACCAGCTCTTCTCAGGTCCGAAATGGCACAGGCCCAGTGGGGGGTGAGGCCGGCTGCTCCCACCGGCCCCCAGGGCCGTGGGCCTCTGGCCTGGGGGTGGGAAGCCTCTCCTGCTTGTGGTCAGCAGGCAGCAAGGGAGCAAGAGAGGAAGTGAGAGCAAGTGCTGCGTCACTTCCTAGATGTTTTTTTTATAACATTCCTTTCACAGAGACGTCACATGAACACTAAGTGGCTCATAGAACTGTCCTTTACCTGTTTTTAACCAATCAAATTTGTCTCACACCGGGTCAAACTATGACATCTATAAAGGAAAAAACAAAGCACAGTAGTACATATTCCTTTGTACTACCAAGTCAGCCCATTTGAAGTCACCCAGCTTTCCAGCCCTCTCCCCATACGGAATCAAACAAATTATTGCTACATTAGGAAATATTGCAAAATAATTTATTCTTAGATGGTAAATTATGAATTAAAATTCAGGCTAAGGCACATTTCTCATAGCAGAAATATAGCCTCTGGAAAACAGGGCATTTATAATATCCATATTCTCAGGTACAATAGCATAAATGATGATGCTACAGTAATTTCAGAAATAATTCTTCCTATTAATTGGATCTTAAAATCTCAAACTCAACCAAGATGTACGAGTCATATACACATGCTCACAGTATTGAGACACTTATTATCTGCCATCCGGAATGCTTGCTTCTGACAAATTGCAGAGAGAAAATATTAACTTTCTTTAATCAGATGGAAATTCTATAAAAGTAACCCCATGTTACCTGGCTACTTCCTCCTGTTACCATGGTTTGTATTATCCTTCCACATTCTCAAGAGAATGGAACTTTCTATGAAGATTAATGCTACACTCACTTCACTGCACATTAATGTAGAAGACATTATTACTTTGAGCTCCAGGAACTCCCAGTGGCAAAAGATATTAAATCCATGCATTGTCTCTCCAGGTATCCTGACATGTTAGCTTTAGACCTGCTGTAAATTCAGCCTTGATTGATAGAAGGACTTCATGCCAGAACTTTGATTAAAGTATCCACCCACTTAAAAAAAAAAAAAAAATATATATATATATATTGGAAATACATACCAATGCAAAACTACAATTGTTTCTTCTTATGCCACCACAATGGTTTCTATGGGAACACTAGAGAAGCTGCCAAGTTTTACTTTGAAATAGCAATATTTTTATAGAATTATAAGACCTTCATATCTTGACATATTAATTATATTGTTTAATGTAATGTATTCATCATAAAGATGTGTCTTTCAGAGCACTAATATTCTTAGAAACTTAACTCTACTTTTTTCAGGGAAATATCCTTGAAACTGCTCTAAGGAAAATTTATGGAATAAGAAAAACATATTGCTTATACATTTGCTATGTTTTCTTGCCCAAATAAATAAGGAAACACTGAGAAACTTCAATGGTCTATGGTGTCACCATTCTTCAGAATTAAGTGAATATAACCCGTGCAGAGACTTAACAGGTCCTCTCCAAATGCAGATTTACTTCAGTACTTATTAAACTTAACTTCCCTACAAAATCTTTTTTTAGGAAAGGGAAATAAGCACAAGTTGCTAAGATCTGAAAACTGTACAGATGCTTTCCTTGGATGCACCCCTAACTGGTATTGTAGTAATGACATACACAGATTGAAGTTCTATGTACAAACTTTGGAGCAGAAGCTAAGAGAACACTAAAGAAAGGAGTGTGTTCATGAAGACTGCCCATAAATCTTTAAAATTCTTGGAAAGAAGGATTTTATCCAGCAGTCCATCACCCAGAAAAGTGCCTGGCATGAAATCTGTCTCTCTTGAGTTGAAGGTACATTCATAGTATTAAATCCCACAGCTCTGCATATTCCCGCCTTAACACCTGAAGTAGCAAAGCTAGCAATTATGAAACAGGACAAGGAGAATCTACAATCTAAAGGTC
Organism: Ptilonorhynchus violaceus; assembly: GCA_013397565.1. Classification (NCBI taxonomy): domain Eukaryota; kingdom Metazoa; phylum Chordata; class Aves; order Passeriformes; family Ptilonorhynchidae; genus Ptilonorhynchus; species Ptilonorhynchus violaceus. Next base: position 592,974 of record VZRJ01013067.1, on the reverse strand, counting down.
CTGTTTAACTTCACATTTAATACTTGGAGCTAGAAGCAAGACTTGAGGCATTTGCCATTTCTGTATAGCTTTAACATGGGTAGAAACAATTTAATGGTAGTAATCTTCTGTTCCCATGTTAGTTATTTGATTTCAAGTCTTAGAGTCAAGGTTCCTTTCCTGAGAATTCCCAAGGGAACAGATGCAGGCAACATGCAAACACAGGAAAGGTGATGCAACTGACCACAGGCACTTACCACATATACCAAGAGCAATATTACTTTTTTAATTTTATATTAGTTTAAACAAATATCATGAGGGCTTTACTTACCACAACCTGCCTCTTCAAAAATGTGCTTTTATCATAATTCTTATATGGTGAAATTCTGTAACAGGAAATAGAACCCTGCAGAGTTCTAGGCAGGTAAAACAGTTGTGGGTAAAGCAGTCCTTTGGGACAAAAATGTCCTATTAGTCTTATGTTTGTCATAGTCATGCCCTACATCCTGAGAAGATCTACTTCTTCCAAGTCATGCCAGTTTCAAGCTGCCTGTTTGATGGATGCACTCAGCTTGGACTAAAGAAATCTCATTTGTGAAAGCTGGGTTTGGATTCTAAAGGCTTCTCACAAGCTCTTAGGATTCTAAACTAAAAGTCACACGAGAAGTGGGATTTATTTTGATAATTTTCACATTTTAAGCCAATACAAATGTCATACAAAATAGCACTATGGAGCAAGCAGCTACTTTTTTGGTTTTGCCTCTCATAACAGCTTAGATTTTGCACCCAAAACACAACAGAAAAATTCACACTATTTCCCTTGAAATATTTTTTTTAAATTCTGTTTAACTTTAGAAAGGATCAACTTGAACTTATTCACTTTGTGTCATAACTCTGCACCATGAAACACCACAGTTTTCATTTATAGCCATCTCCACTAGCTCAAAACTCTAATACTGCCAACATTTCCACAAAACATTCAGCAGCAAAACATGGCCAGATTCACAGATGTATCTGTCTCTCTCTCTCAATGTGATCCAGAAATAAAAGCCTAGTGAACATGCATGGCCTAGACCCTGTGCACGTCTTAGGTGTGTTAATAATAATGTCAGCCAAAATGGCACATAGAGGCAGTGTCACATTTAGAAGTCTACAGTATCTGAAACTGAAATTGGACTTTGATCTGAGAAATCATTTTTCCATCATTAGACCCTTACTCAGAAAGATACTGAAAGATGAAGATACTTTTCACATGTTAAAAACTCATTTTCAAATAATTGGCTTTTCAAGTTACTAGACAAGACTGCATTCCTTAAAACGAGGCAATCAAACTATTACTTGTGTCTCCACCTGTCAATATGACACTGATTTGGCTTTCTATAACTACCAACTGTTTATAGGCTTTTATCTTCCCTCAACAGTAGCAAACCAAAACAACCAGGAACACACATTTTCAAAATTAGAACAGCATCTTCTAAGTACTTTAAAGCTACATATTTGATTTGAAATGTCATTAGTGGATTTCTTGAGATACTTATTTGTATTATTTTTCACAATTCATGTCTGTTGTGTGGCATTCTTCAGAAACTGCTGGTATATAAACACCAGCTCTACTTCTGTTTTGCTAAAGAAAATCTTAGCCACTGTAAAGCCACTTGGAGATCCAGGTTCTATAGATTCTAAAACTAATCTCATACTCCCTCCCTTGTTGATCTTTTTGCATGATCGTTTTTGCTTTGATTTTTAAGTGGAAAGAAAAAATCAAATGTGTAAGATCTAGTGCAATTTACTAACTTTGATGCCTTTGTGGTTCACAGGCAGTAATTTATTCAACACAACTATGAGGCTTTGGTGACTTCTTTCACCTAATAGAAGAAATCATTAAACTCTCTTCCTTTCTTCAAACCCACATGGGACTTGGTGCTCATCATGTGAGGAGGAAGGGTCCGGAAATGTTATGTTTCTTTTTTTTCATTCTTATCCAACTTTTAAATACTTTTTATGCCATCCTGATTGTGTTTTATCAGAAAACTGGACTTCTTGTGAAACAAATACAATGGATAACATCTTTCAGGGATAGCACTGCTGTTTTCTCCAAACCCTGTCATTCCCCAAAAAGCTAATTATACCCTATGGCAAAAATATAGCTACTCTCTTGTCTTTGAATAACTTGCATATCAGAAACAATATTCTGTTAAGTAATGGCTTACATGCCTGGACAAGTTGCAGTACTCAGCTAATGCTAATTGCATTTGCAGCTGACTGAGAGTGTGCCCCGTGGCAGTTCTTTCAGATCAGCAGCCAGCCCTAACCTGTCACTCCAAAGCAACATTTGTGTGACTATGCTCTAATTACTCATCCTCCTTCTTCACATGATCATGTGACTTTATGACTTGTAAATCTATGGAGCACTTCCAGATACCAGATACTACATCTTCTACAGCCTTTAAGACCAATGTACAGTATTTCCAAATAAATATTCTGCCATTTCCCACTGTAGCTACTAACAGCTGCAACAGTTGGCCCCAAAAGATACATTCTTAACATGCATCTTTTTATGGAAGAGGCTAACACATGAAACTCCATAGAAGGTACCTGATCTAAGGCTCTACCTTATGAGGAGGATTCCTGGAGAGAACAACTTGCAGAAGAACAGGCTAAATTAGTCTTGGAGAATTTCTACAAAAGAGAAATAAACTGCATTTTTAAAAACCAAGACTATCCCTATTCTCTGGATAAATAAACCACACCTCTTCACTACAATTACTATGTGAAGATTCTCCCTGGATTTTATTCCTGTCTCTGTCAGTATCCTGTTGACCAGATGAATACAATTTTCCTTAAAATCTCCCCAGTATGGCTATTCTCATAAAAATGAGCTAATGCTCTATTGTTTGAGGACAAAAGGGAGTGGCCCTCCTAATCTGTTGTTTTGTAGGCAAGGAGCACGCACAGACTTTTAGCTGTCTGATCAAAGCAAACCTATTGATTAAATTACAATGAAAACAAAATGTCAGGTCTAGATTTTGGAACTACAGGAAAGTAAATGCCAGTTTATATGCATAGCCTCTTTATCTCAAAAATAGCTTTCTCCTTGATAAGCAGTGCCATTGATTGATGCTATTCAGGCAAATGTCTAAGAACATTTTGTTCAGTAATTATTGTAGGCTTGAGCACACAGACTATAGAAGAAAAATCTATTTTAAGCCCAAAACTCAGTGTGCCCTTCACTGCAGGCAGGGCTGTGACTAACAGAGATGTCATGCTCATTATCTTTACCAGATGCAGAAGCTCACAACAAACTATTGAGCTCATTAAAGACACAAAGGATGGGATACCATCCAACAGTCATAGCAACAAATTACTGGGCTCCAGGCAAACTAGCTAACTACAAATTGAAGTGGGAAAAAAGAGTGAGCATAAGATATACAGTAATCATTCACAGAAAACACAAAAGTCAAATCAACAGCCTAATTCTTGATGATCTTTGAGCTGTCAAGAAGGAACACACCAAATGCTAGCATGTCTTGATGGCTAACAAATGAAAAACTGATTGTTATTAAAAATTAGACAAAAAGAATTGGAATAAGCAAGTACTGCAGTCCGGGATCTGATTAATAATTTGCCAGGTCAAAATTTCATACAGCTAGAAAATATATTTTTATAAAAACACTTCCATGTCAGTGATGCTATGTACCTCCTCCCCTCAAGCATGCCTGCTGCACTTCCGTGACTTTAGCTGAGCTCTAACTCTTCTGGCCAAAGAACAGTTTCCCTAAAGCCACATAATTTCCTCGAGTACAATCACTGTTAAGTAGAAAGAGAGATTTATTCTTCATTTTCATATGCACGAAATTGTCCTCTTACCATTTTGCTGTCTGCACCTCAATATATCTTGTGTTCTTTTATTTGTTGTAGATCAATGTTCAGTGGAATTACACAATGTAAATTAGAATAATAGAATGAACTGGGCTAAGAATTTCGGAACAGAGTTCTCTATCAGTTTTGCCTTACTTATAAATCCATTTCTGTTTGTTTCTGCTATTCTTATTTCTCTTTTTGAGTCTCGTATCTCACAAAGAATTCTTTTGGGTGTACTGATATAATGCCTTACTCTCACAATCCTGTGGCATTCTGAAGAAGAAACAGACCTATGTTTCAAATGAGGTTGGATTTCTGTCTCTACATTTTTCTTGAAATCCAAAAGGGATAGGTAGGAGTTACAAGTGTTATTTTCCACCAGTCTCAGGCTTCTGACTATACTGAAAAAACAAGCATTTGCTTTACGTAACATAACTTTTATGTGTTCTAATAAAAATTAACACCGAGAGAGTGGTCGGTCAGCAGAACAGGCTCCCTCAGAAAGTGATCACAGCACCAAGCCTGTTAAAGACCAAGGAGTGATGCTCTTAGCAATATAATTCATTTTAAGGTAGTAGAGAGCTGTATTCGACAATCCTTAGGAATCCCTTCCAACTCAAGATATTCCATGACTCTATTGTCTCCTGTGGAAGTCTTTTGATCACAAAGTGGGCATCCATTTTATCACTGAGACCAACGGTTCCATTCAAAAGTAAACTAGTGTTAAAACTCCCTGGATATAATCCAGCACCTGTCAAATCCAAAGGTTTGGATTATCCGTGGAAAGGATCAGTGCAGAAAGCTGGAGTTCAAAAGGGCTTTTGCAGTGGTCTCAATTCCATGCCTAATTGCAGTGAGGAAAGGGCAAGCAAAGCATGGTCATGAAAAAGCATGTTCCATGTTGAGTCAACCAAAGACAGCATGAGAGGCTGCCAGGAATATGAATATGTTTCAGCAAATCAATGGATAAATGGAAACTTTATTTCAGCATCTTTATCAGACTATGAAATTGTTACCAATTGTGGCTGAAAACCAAAAATTACTTTGAGAAACTGAACAAAAGTCTGCTTACAGTTTATGGGCATTTTTTCTTCAGAATAGCACTAAACGGACTGAAAATCCTACCGGCATTGTTGCTATTCTTGAACAAACACATTATCACAGCAGTTAAACCTTGGTCCATTTCAGTCAGAAATGTTGTGGCCTCTCATTCTGCACATGCCATATTTTTCATCTCCTCTGTTAGACTGTTATAATTCATTGTTACAAATGTGGAATTAAAGCAACATCTCTGAACGCAATTAGAAAAACAGAATATAGTCAAACTAAGTTTTAACAATAATATGCCTGAGTGGAACACACCGGTATTCCCTAAGAGCCAATTTTGTCCCTGGATGCATTTTAAGTGCCCATTCATTATCTCTAAAAACATCAGCTTCTTTCATCCATAAAGATGAAATAACTGTGCTGGTCAAAGTGCAAAGTTTCATGTAGACTTCTTGTGAAACCAAAAACTACTAAAGAAATAAAATCTTCAGCACAAAAAAGTCTTCATGTTAAGAGGCCTGCCAGCAGATACGAAGGGTCATCTTCATGGCACAATCCAGTACCTGCCTTTGCAGAAGCTATCAGAAAAAAAGTATTAAATTAAAGAGAAACAGCTAGGTCTAATATAAAGAATACGTTTCTTTCATCTGAGATTTTAAACCTTGGATTTAGTCTCCTGAACACACTGATTTTAAAAATAGCATTTTACAGGTAGATATTCAGAATCTCAAAAAGAAGAGGGTAAAGACTAAAATCAATTCTTCATGGAATCATTTTATTTTAAAGCATCCTACAATAATACAAAAGAGTTCGGCAATGTACTGAGTATGACTCATTTTTCATGAACATGTCTTAAAAATAAAGCACAGAAGCTCTTTATGAATTATCTCCCTCTGAAAAGACTTGAAAGACCAGACTGCAGATTGTTGACATGAAGATGTCAGATGAAAAGAAAAACTATCCAATCCATTTATTGCACACTGGATATATTTTCATTGGACTAGACTATGCTCTCTCATGAATTACAATTCTATGATGCCAGGAAAAATAGACAGTTTCAAGACTTATTTAAGGGATATTACTGTTGACTACTATGTCACTTAAAAAATAGGGCATAATTTTAAAATTGCTAAGTGAAAGTTATAAAAGATATTCATTAGATATTCATTAAACTATGATCATTTACATTTTGATGGTCCATAATAGTTTTAAGATTGTTATGAAAACCTTTTGCATGCCTTTTTACGCTGTAAAGGCTAAATCCCTGCGGAATTATTAGGACTTGACAGCTCTACATAAAGTTGAAATAATGAGGTTTGGCATCTGAGAGCTCCTTAATCCTCTTCCATCAATACTGCTGCAATAATTGCAAATGTCAGGCTAAAATGACTGTGAGCCTCAGACATCTGTCACTTACAATTACACAAACAAAAGTGGTCTGATTATTACACTGTATGTTCTATCACAGAACCACAATACGGCAAGCATAATTGCTCCAGCATGTGCAGTTCATTTCAATATAAAGAAAAAAATATATTAAAGAGAGTAACAAAAAACAAAAAACCAGCATGCATACACAAAAAGCCCACCCACTTGGGGCTTTCAAGGAAACCCTACTCAAGTATCAGAAGAAAATTTTCCTCTTCCACAGGATGGGGCAAACTGTAGTTTCCAATTCATCCATATATATGAAGAATGGCATGGATACTGTCACTGAAAACAACAGTTGCACCAGACATACTGAGTAACAGACACCAACAGTATTCAGATATATGTGTTGCCTCTTCAGAGCAGTATCATATGATATTTGAAATTTTAATCAAGAAATTTTTTTGCCATGCTCTTCCTTGAGATAATCTAGCACTACTAAATGTTCTTGGGTAGTTTCTAAAAAAAAATATATTCAGCTACATTATAAACGATTGCTTGTCATTAGTATCACTGGATACTATGAATTACCACTGTTATTGCAAAGGTAATGGCTTGTGAAAATTGTTGGCAGAACATGAGGTCAGCATTATACAATGTTAAACTGTTCAAACTATTTCTGTTAATTATGGATCCTGAGGGTGGCCATTACATAATTTAATACACAGTATGTAATACGCGTTTGATTATTGATCTCTTCCACTCTACAATTTCACGTGCGTTGAGTTCTGGCAGTATCAATACTAAAAATAATCATAATAATAAAAAACACAACCATTTTCCAGTCTGTGAACTGGATGAGTAATAAATGTCCTCTATGAGAAAGCATATTCTTTTAAAGATAATTCTTTAAAACTTCCTTGGAATTACAGCTATTGGCAGTAGTGTTCCAGTCAAATTTTCCTTAATCTAATCAAGAAAGGAGCTTTTAGAAAAGGGCAGTCCAGTGATTTTTGAGATTTTAACAATTTTTAAAATATTATCTAATTATTTCATTAGTATTCCAGTAGGGGAAGTAAATTTGAAAAAGACTGCTTAATTTGTATGAAGATTTAATTTTTAGATCTTTCAAGTGGATACATTAAATCCTTAGTATAAAATAAATGTAACCAGAAACATGAAGGATACCATCAATTCCTCCCACAGAATCAAGCCTCTTTCCCTCCTACAGGAGAAAAAGACAGATTTCTTACATGAATTATTAATCATTATCTTTAAATCATAACTAACTATAAATCTTCACTAAGTCACTTAGGCTGTGTGTAAACTGTAGGAATTAGGGGCATTTAAAATTGTGGTAAGACCTGGATAGTTACAAGAGCCTTTTCCCTCATATATCTTGACTTCCATGGGAAGGAAATCTTGGCTTAGAGGCTCAAAGACATGATACATACTTTGCTATTTCCACAGTTTGGATAACTGAAGTACCAGGACTGGAGAACACAACTCTGGAACATCTGGACCACAAGTATGCTTTTTTCAAAGTGATATCAACTCAAAACTGACTTTCTTACGTAAAAAGGGAAAATACCAAGTAGTTATTTCTCTCAAATAAATGAATTTGAGAGAATTTCTTTGTACTGAAAATCAAGAGATAGTTTTATAGAACGTGAAATAATACACGTCTCTGTAGAACTATATTCAAGAGTCTTGGGCACCTGAGCTCCCAAGGAGTACTGAAACAGGGCTTAATGACTTTTTTTACTTTGATTCTCCTTTAACTAATTTTACAGAGTTGTAACCACCATTGCCATGATTCAAGCCTAAAATAAGATAAAATAGGTAAGATGTATGAAGCAACCAGACCCAAAGCTTCTAGAATAACAAGTCATGCGAGTGCTGCATATGGAAATGATTGCTGCAAATGTATCATACATCATGCCACATATTCAGACTTCCTAATAAAAACTGGCAATTTTCATCTGGGATTTAGTCCAAGTCCTGTTGTTCTAGGTGAAATGATTTTGCAGAACCTTACAGCTGTTGTAAGGAAGAACACACTATACTTATTTGACTCAAGAGTGAGGGCCCTTCACACACTTTTTGCTAGGTGATTAACTGGCAACATTATTTTCCACCTCAAAAAGTACCTACTTAAGAATGTGATCCCTGAAAAGATTGACTTTTTCAGAATCTCTGAGAGCAGAGTCTCCAGAGAAGTCCAGATGCAAAACATATTCCTCTTCTTCAGTCAACTGAGGCTATAGCCTCTAGGTTCCACACAGTGGGTGAAGGAAAGCAAGGATTTATCTGACATAACCTAGACTATTTTTGCCAGCACTTTCTAAAATTTTCAGAATGGGAAGAAGAAATAAAGTCATAGATGAGGATAGATGTCAATCATACAGGACAGCTATTCCCATTTAAGAAATATGTTATAATCTCCTGTAAATTTTTAAAGCAGTTAATACAGAACTTCATGGGAAAAAAATTAAGCAGTAGCATTTCTCAGCTTTAGAACAGCCTGAGGAAAATTTTTTGAATTAATATGGCTTTTTGTCATTTTTCTTTTGGTGTCATTTCACAAACTGCTGGTTAGCGTGAGACCTGAATGAATTTTAGATTCTTTTATAGAATCACTGCAAACAACTGACTGAATGTGGTGATATTCTTCTCATGCTATATTACCATTTCCTAGCCTTCCTAGAAAAAAACAGTTCGTGTTTGCCTGAAGCATAATAATTTTTTCAATTTTTTATCTGAGATACATATCCATATTTAGGTGTTAATCATTATATGGTACTGAAAATGCCATTTAATACCCACAAGTATGCAAGAATGTGCAACCGGTGGGACAGAACCAAGTTGTGAAAACTTGTTAGTGTATCTACTCCCAAACTTTTTTAGGTAAATGACAGTGCTTGAGCCCTGTTTCAAAGACAAACCACTGCAGCACAAAAACACTGACTCAGGTATCTTTGCATGAAACTGCGTTGTATCGTTTACCTACATTCTAAATACTTGCAGAGTCATGTACTGTTTCAGCAAAGACAACCTGAAGAAAGAATAAGCCAGTATCTCCTAGCCATCAATCTTCTACTCTCTCAAAACTCCCCAGAGACACTACATTCACATTTTTATTTTAAACTCAAAATTGGGATTGTGTTGGCTAAAATTGATCTACGGGGCAGTCCCATATACTGTCTCTGGAAGTTCATTTGCATTGAAACACAAACACTGTTTTAAGTCTTTTAATGTCACCAAACTGATTAACATTATCAATAGAACATGAAAATATCTGTGTTTTCAGGACACACAGATACTGTTTTATGCTGAAGGGAGAAAAATCCAATCCTTATATAATGTCTGTGTTGGCTTCTATTTCTCTCTGAGGATAACAATAGTGAATGCTCACCCTCTTCTCTTTCAGGAGTGAGCTTTTCTGGTTTACAGCTTTTAAACAGCCTCTTTTTAACTTTACCTCTTTTCTTTCCTTTCTCACCAGACTTCAAGTCATTCTTTTCCTTTTTCCACATTCCTCCAGAACACCCCTTCCTTGTTACATCACTTCCTCATTGCAGTTTTCCCAAATTCAAGCTTCTTCCTCGTCTTTTCTCCCTGAAGGTTTTCTGATCTTTAGTGCAAATGAAATATTCACTTCAACCCGTGAGTTCAAGATTATAAAAAACACGTCATCAGAGTAACAGTGACATAATCAATACTGCTATAATCTTTCTTTCAAAGATCTCCAGTGGCCTCCTCGTAATGTATTACCTTAATACTTAATCAGAAAGTTGTTTTCTAAGACATAAAAGACAGTACCAAAAAAACTCCTCTATTTTATGAGAAAGAAAATATACTTGCACATTTTTCACTGATTATTTTTTCAAAGAAGCTTTATGCTTGCTTTTGGCTTGTTCAAATGGTTCATCACTTCTATTTTGGTCCAATGCAAGTCTTTACCTGCTTGTTATAAAAAGCTATAACTACAGAACATTTTCAAATTAATTAAAGATATATTGTCTTGAGGCTTAAAAAAGAGTGCAGCTTTCGATGTGTGTGAGAGAAGGAACAGCAAGAGGGAGGAAGCAGGTTATGTTACTATAGGTTACTCAGCTATAAGTTACTCTTAGGAGTAGTTGGTAGTAAAAATGAGAAGGAAAAACAAGAACGTTACTGTGAAGTTAGACCTCTACCTGTCCCCACAGTGTTTCATATAAATAGTAACTGTGTCTCTTAGAGGAAGAGATGATGAATCGTGCAGCCATGTTGTGGTAGCAATGAGCTAGCTGTGTTACCAAAAAGAAATTTTATATGCAGTAACCTGAATCAGGCACTCCATTCTAATAAATTCAATTTCAATGAGAAAGAGAATCAGACTTTATATATGAAAGATGTTCTGTCTACTCAAAATGATACTTATTGCTGTGAGTATTGCCTCCATTAAAAAAAGGAAAATGTTCACTGCCATATTAATAATTGGGAGGAGAAGTCAGGAAAGCATTAGATTAATTTTTCAGCATCAAATATATGCTACAGGATAAAGTTGACAGTGACTTTAAAATAATTACAGAATACACAGCAGGCAGAATTAATTGAAATCAACATGTTTTTCAATGACTTCAATGAGACCAGTATTCATGGTCCCGATAACCTAACTAATTTGACCTAACCAATAGGAGTGTCATGTATCTAATAAGTATCCTAATATTTGTACTCTAGTGAGTGCAGCACTGCTGAATCATTAATACATTCAAACAAAACACTGGCAACTTGTCTATTCAGTTGATTTCTGCTGCAAATCGTTTATACAAGATCAATTCAAGCAGAAACTGCCCTGCCTGCACTGATCTTAACCATTGTTATAATTTTGTCGTATATTCATACTGAACCTTTCCTCCCACCCAAAACATCCCAGTCTATCTAACCTGTTGAACTGTCACAGATCTCTGTATACTGACGAAATGAAGTAACTTCTTCCCTTTTCCACTGACAGTCCTCAGCATTTTTATTCTTCTTTACAGTTTATGTTGACTACAAGTTGCTGAAGGATTATGCATGTTGGAAAGATGGATTAACATGGAACATGTAAGTACGTCAGTCAGCTTTGCTGAATCAGGGTGATTTCAGTTAGTTCTTTTACTCTTGTTGCCTTATATTGTTTTCATAATATTACTTTCTCAGAACTACAAGCTTTTGCTACTTTTGGTTATTTGGTAAATAAATGTGGTTAATTACTTTTTTTGTTCATTCTACAGTACAAATGTGAGGGCTTGCATAAACTATTCATATATTCAAATTTCTGTTTGGAATCAGTGCTGTTCTTAAACAATTACAGTTGCTATAGAACCATTAAAAAAACTTTTTATCTTACAAAAAAAAAATCCTTTTCATTAATTGCCTCTCTATTCTTCCTATGCATTTGGGTATGAAGGCCGAGGCACTGGCAGTCCACCAGACTCCTCAATGGATAATTTCCGCTAAATGATGAACTAAAACTATTTTTACTTCTGTATTTTTAGATGCTGTGCCAGTTTCCTTTTCATTACTGGTATGAGGAAGTCATTTATTGCATTGTTATGGGATAGTCAGCTTCTTCTCTTTCTCCCTCTCTTTCTCTATGTATGTTCCTCTCAAGATATAGAGACGACAGATAGATAGATAGATAGACAGATAGATAAATACATAGATAGACAGATAGATAGATATACATACACATATATATCTCTTTACTCATTTAAGTAATTAACCAAACTCGTCTTGATATCAGAACTAGGAAACTCCCAATACACCATTCTTTGCTCATAGAATTTGAAGCGAAATATTTGAAGTGTAATCCTGAATGTTCCAACACTGAGCCTTTAGTGTTGTCAGTCAAATAAGAAAGGAATAACAGTAACAGTCTTTGCAATCACCCTTAACAATTCCAGAGTATCTTAGTTAACACATCCACCTACTAACTTTTTTCCTTCCTATGTCCTAAAGCCAGAGGAAAATGCTAGTAAAGCAAGCTGCATCTCACCCTCAGTCACAAGTGAAATGTTATGCCGTAAAATTGTATAACAAGTTGATTTGGCTGCTTATCTTCTATACAACAGCTCCAGCTTTTCTTCCATATTCCCTCTCATGATTACAAGGATTCCCCTATAAGTACTGTAAAGATACTCCCCTCTCCCTGCCCTTTAAATCTTTTATGAAAACCCAGCCTTTCTGGGAAGTCTACAGAACCCTTGATGCTGATATGCCAGGAAGCAATCTGTCTTCCTAACTGGCACTATTTATTGGGTTTCTTTACTCTTCTATTTGTCATACCTACACACCATCTTATGTCTTAGACTTAATTCTTAAGCACCTGGGGCAAGGATCATTTATTAACTCTGTTTGTACAACATCAAGTGCAACAGGGTTATGATTTATGCCAGACCTGACAAATTAGATAAATAGCCTGTCTTTCCCCTGAGAGTCTCAAATACTGGTTTTCAGAACATTTGTAAAACAAGTACTGGAACTGAATAAAATGACTTGGATGGTGAGCTCAAACAATAAATTCTATGGACATTTCTCTCAAACTTAGGAACGCATGCTTTTCAACTTTGCTGATTCTTCTAAAAATATTTTGTTTCAAGAAATCTTTCAACATTTTTGTTCCCAAACATAAAAACCTGAATAAAATGAACATGAGTTTAGGTGAATGAATACATGAATAGAATACTAGAAATGACGGATTTACAGATACAAGTATCTATTAATTATAAGACACAAAAGCAATATTTGTTCATTACTCTCTGGTTCTCTGGCAAGTGCTTGATCAAACCTTAAAGATTCTGTTTAATCAGAAATTAAGTAAACACATATGCACACAGATTGGGTTCTCACATTCATAAATATTTCCTAAGTGGCTTATCTAGCCACGGGTTCATGTAACTTATCTGTTTTATAAGGACTACATGGTTATATGCATGCAAAGCAGGTATAACTTGGCATTCAAGATTTCTGAGTCTGTATTATTCCCTGTGACTCTTGAGAATAATATAAAAGAGATCTTTTAGAAATGGTTTTGATGAAAAACTGTTGCACTCTGTTCACTGATGAGTCAAGCAGAATCAGTCAGAAGCATTAGCCTTCTATGTTGTCACTCAAAGCCTTTGAAATTAACTCAATATTTAACAGTTACAGCTAGCTGGATTTGGTAAATTTGTGTGTGTGTGTGTGTGTGTGTGTGTGTGTGTGTGTGTATAAGCTCTTGCCTCTCTTTCGTGACAGGTGACAGAGAAAAGATGATGTCCTTTCAATCTTTTCCTCCAATCGAGCTTAGCTAGTGAAAAGCTCCTACTGAAGAAGAAAAACCGATGATTTTAAAAGAAAGGGAGAATAAAAGGGGGGCAAAGAGAAAACAAAAATGAATTGTCACAACAACTGAAAGGTTAATGCAATCTGGCCCATCCTATTTACCACACTAGGACAGTACTAGATTTTGAGTGACTTAGTACAGAAGACAGGTCAAATTGGACTTGAAAAAATATCATATCACCATTAATCTCTCATGATCCTCACAATGAATTCCCATATGATCCCACACCTCCCATAACTTAGTAACAGAATTCAGTTTTCATTTTTTGTCATTATGAAAGACAGTTTTCCAAGGTGAAAATTTTTACAACTCAGTGACCAATATAAGCTTTTTATTCATGCAAGTAGACCTACTGGTCTAAGGAAAGGCTAGGGTTACAGTTCTCATGTGTGTTTACAGAAAGCTTTTCAAGGATTCAGAGTTTCCCAGAAGGTTTTCCTCCAATAAATATGAAAACAGACTGCATACTTCTAACATTTAAGTACCATATTGGAAAAAAATCAACTGTGGCTGTAAAAGGATGGAAGAGAATGGATTTTCACACCACGTATATGACAAGTTGTTATTATTCCAGTACAGGTGCACTTAGTTTGATCTGTAACCACATTCAAATTGTATGTGCAAATTCTGACCTCAGCCAAACTACTGAAAGAATGAAGAAATAAGCAACCTTTTCCTATAAACTGTTGAATTTTCTGAAATCTTACCCTAGGGAAATAGATTTCCAAAACTGAAACCATGTCCAGCCCTACTATTTTTCACCATTCAGTCAGATTTGAATGAAATTTTCCCCTCTTTGATTGACCATACTCATGCACTTGTGCTACTGAAACTGAACAGCATATGATTAACAAAGGACAAAGCAAATGCAGAATAGTAAGAATGTAATGTTACATTTCCTCAGGAAGATGGAAATATAAAAGATAGGGAATGGCAGAAAGAACAATAAATAAAATCTCTTAGTAACAGGTTTCATTTCCTAATTGGATAGGAATCCAGTTGATAAAACTGGATACAAACAAAATAAAAATATATTATTAAAATCTACATTCCAATATTCGAGTTAAATTTCATTTAAGGGTATCCTCTGCAAGGACAAGTTTTCTGCACAGGTAAACACACCAAGGAAAAAAAAGAATGAACTCCAACATGCATGAAAAGCATGCTTTAAAACCACGTGTCAGGAAAAAAGCATTGTTACATGGAAGAAGGGAAAGCACAAACAAAGCATTTTTCATATCAAAGACAGTGTTTGGCAAGAGAACAGGCATTGGTTTCCTGAAAGAAAGAATTCTTCTTCTCAACACAGGTTGACATGGATGCCCCGGGACAAAAAAAAGAACCAAGTCAAAAGTATTGACATGACAGTGGCTCACAGTCTTTAATCTTTGTTACCTGTGTTTCATACAACTTAAGACACCCAGCTTCTCACAAAACAAAAATGCTGGAGATTTAAGAATAAATCTGTCATACTCTCCTCTTTTTTTAAATTGCAGGCTTTAGTCATCTTATGCTTATTTTTCTGGTTTTACTTCCAGAATAGCAACTAATGATTTATCTTGACAGATACAAAAGACTGCCAAGGGGGAAGTTCCTCCCGGCCTATGGCAAATTAAAATTATTACAAAGAGATCTAGACTGCGAGATGTGACAGCAGTTGGAATACATACTGGCAGAGCTGAAGCCCACTGGCTGTGGGACACCATATATAGCACATAGTATTATATGGCTTGATCATGAGTACCATAACACAACCATATGTTGTGTCTCTCCAGCAAGTTATCCATAATCATACCTCACAGATATCCACGTATTTAATTTATTCTCATATGCTTGTAATTCAGCTGAACAGTGGCTCTCCTGTCTAGACATGTGAATCATTGCTATAGTCTGTAGTCAAATTACCACCACTGGGTGAGTTACTTTACTGTGGGATCACAACTATTACATGATGAAGTAGCAATGGCATTTTGCGATTGCTTCATGTTGATTTCTCTCTGGCTGCTCATCTCTGTGCACCCAGATGACTTAAGTTAATTTGTAATCATAGGCTATCCAACCACTTTAAAATGTTATCATAGTCACAAGAAATTATAGTCAATGGAAATCAATACAGCACAGACAGACATTTAATAGACCAGGCTTTTTCTAAGTAAGGTCTCCGGAATCTAAACTTGCACAGATTAATGCTAGAAACCACATATGACCAGTTATTAGACCAAACCAGCTTGACCAGAGCTTTATCCTGTCTGGTCCTGAAAATCTCCAAGTATGGAGACTGTAGAGCTTCTCTGAGCAAATTGCTTCATTGCTTAACTGTCCTAATGGTAAAAAAGATTTCCCTAAATCCACTCAAGCAAATGCCCCCCACTGAAAAAGTAATGCATGAATAAGTTCCAGATACATTTTATAAACCCTAAAAGGTTCCATTAACAGTTTATATTTAATGGAGGGCTAAGCATGAAACCTACATTACCAGAGTGCCTCTCTAGAAGCAGAAGAGAAGCACTGTACAACATCCACAAAATTTGCATTCCAGTTTACTGAAATACACAGAAATTTATGTTTGTAATCACTCCCATATCCCAGCAATGAAGGCTATGTATGAATATATACTAAAATGGAGTAATATAAAAAGGATCAGTTAACAAAAATCAATATGTAGTGAACGGCAACAGAAGTTAAAATAGGTCAATGTATTCACATCGCATGGCTTATCATAGAGCTTGTTTCTACTGAGTTTAAAACTGCATGTGACACAGTTATACCCCATTATACATCACAGACACTGTAGCTTACACTGCTAAGCTTGGTCCCCTCCATAATTATTGAATTACTTACTTGCTTTTGTTCTTTAGATTTATGTCATGCAGACTGAACTGTGCAAAATGACAGCCTTGCAGTGAATCAGTAATAAGCACTGCTTTGTTTCATTGTCCAAACACAAGAAAGGACATTTGTGTGAAGAAATGCATTTGCATTTAAATACTTCTTCTTTATAAAAGCACCTTCTACAAGTATTAATTAGGCTACAGTATTAAATACTGTCAAGAGTGTGCTTAGTTTAATAATAGAATTTCATAAAAACTCATTTAATGCAAAAACAGTACGGTGCAGAATTATGATTGTTTTACATTACTGAAGAACGTTCATATAAAAACAACACGTTTACATCTCTCTCAAATTTTTTTCATACAAGAGTATCAGGGAAATCTTCTGTGGAGAATTAAGCACTTACACATTGCTTTTATAGATGGCATATGCTACACAGGTTATCAATTTGATATCAATTCACCTGACTGCCAGGAGTTAAATCAAGCAAGGCTGCTAAGGTGAAAATCAATAGAAAAGAGCACAGTGGAAGAAATAAAATATTCAGGCTGCTTCGAAGTAGTAAAAATAACATTGGCTTGAGGTAATTACCAGGTGGGAGCTAGTGGTCTGGCACCACCCAGTCTGCTGGACAGGTTTATTCTTTTCTGGCTGATAGCCTATAGTGGAAAGAAATCCCAAACCTTTAAACATCAGCCAAGGAAAGTAAGAAAAGCAGAATAATTATCAGGACCTTACAGCTTAAAACCATGTGAAAGAAAGGGATGGATAGTTAGCATGGTACCAAACGTATGAGAGAGAGGCAAAAAGAAGCCTGTTTTGCATACTAAGTAGCTAGACTTGAAGTCATTAGTTTCTAGAGTTAACCATTCAGGCACTTTGAAATGCAGACATTCTTTGGAAAATACAATCCTGGGCTGTCAGCTATCTAAAGTTGTCTCATGTTCCTGATTTTCCTCCTAGCTCTACAGCTACACATTCTCTTTTCACTGCCAGAATTCTCATCCTCCTTTAATGTGAGAAGGCTGACCCATCCTTCTCTCCCTCTCTCTCTCTTTCTCTCTTCTTTCTCTCAAAGCAAACACAGCTCATTCTTCTTTCAAACACAGCATAGTTTGAAGAAACTGAGATGGGCTTTGAAGACAACTCTGTCATGTTCATCTGTTAATATCTCTACACAATACTATTTCAGAACCTACTACCAAACTTTTCATGATAAAGATTTGTTTTCTCTTACAATGGAAAGCACAAGTTCAGAATTTTAACAGCTATTTCAGTATCTTTTTACACTTCCATTCTCCCTCCATTTTATTCTTTCTAGTATCATCCAGTATCCTTTCCATTTTCTTAGAGCAGAAATGTCATATTCCGGTTCTTTATTTTTTTATGCAACTGCAGCAAAATTTCTTACACAGAAGAAGCATTTGCTATAAAATATGTAAATTCCATTAAGCTAAGGATGGATTACATCTTCTCACTACCTAAACAGTAATGAAGAATTACATTAATATAAAATTCAAAAGACAAAATTGGGCAAAATCAGAGTTCTACCACATTCCAGCTTTAGAGAAAACAATATTCAAAAGACAGAGATGTAAATAGCCTCAGAAGGGTGTGCCCTGTGGGAATAGGAGGAACAAGTGAAGGAAACACTTGAAAATTCTGCATGAATACCTGTTATTCCAAAGATGCTCAGCACAAAGTCTTTTAAGCAGACTAATTTAGAGTTTCAAAATTAGCTTCTTCAAATGAAATCAGCATAATGGATTCCACACTTTGGAATCACACCACCACACATGCTTCTCTTACATCTCACCATGGAAAGCACTGCATGCTCAATAAAGAGGCATGGGGCCATGTATGACCTGGCAGAGACAGCAGAGCACCACTTCATATTGTTTCTAACAGAAAAGACTGTTCAGACTGTAAAGTTCCATCATGATGTTGAACACATGGAATATAAACAAGCAAAAAGTTTTAAAGCTTTCCTCTTCTTAAAAAAAGAAAAAGAAAAACCCCACAACTGTGCTTCCTCTCTCCCATCAGACTGTTTATCGTGTATTGAATGAAATATCTATTTTGCACACAAGTACAAATATTTTACTGCAACTTCCACTCCATCATCTGAAGACTATCATGACTGACCAGACAGGAGATGCTGTATAAGTGAGGGGTAAAAACTGGGTTGAAAATAAGCTTTACTATCTTTCCACGATTAAACTTGAAGATACAGCAGTTAGCACATAAAGCTCTCTATATTATAGCACTAACTTATTAATACAGTAGGAATTATGAAAATGTTTAGAAGCCATTTTACTGCAATGAAATGCTCTGCAACCAACAGTAGTATGTGCTTACCAAGGAGCCAATCTCAGACTGGAAAAAATGGAATCCAGGAAAAATTACTTCATTGTTAGTCTCTGGGCAGTCTCATGCACATCTAGCATATTTATAATGTTAAATTCCTCCTAATGATACATTCCCATTGCTTACAGATATGAAACAGAGGAAGTGCAAAATGGAGTACAGCTGATCTTTCCACTGAGCTGAGTAAATAATTACATTGTCCTTATGATACCAGTGAAGCTAATGGAGCAGAAAACAGGCCAATTCTTTGCTCCTGAAATTGGGTACATCACCTGGGCAATGAAGGTCTACTCATCTGACACTCCTGTTACCTTTTGAAATACCCAGTGACTAAGATGAAAAGGGCAAAGAATGGGTTTATGTAGGACAAAAATTAAATGACTTCCCTTGACTTACTAGACAGTCTAGACACTGGTTCACAATATGCTGTGCATCTGCCACCTCTAATTCCTGCACAGGACAGTATATCATCTCCTTCACCATTCCTCTGCCTTTCAGAAGTAGGAAAGAAGTTGGGTAAATAATGACATAAAGATGATAAAATGCCTGTCCTCCTAGTTTGGTCTGATGCCTGTCTGGCAGTAATTCTGGTTTTGTGCCAGACTACACTGACTGAATGCTCAGACTGTTCTGTCCACGGCTTGCCCCTTTCCTGTCAAAGTATATACACATCTTTTACTGAGCTTTCACAATGGGAGGGTTCAGTGTATTGTCCTCTTCTCTCTGATAAGCCATTTCACAGTTGCCTCTCGTAAACTGCTACTTTTTCTCGGAAGTTGATCATGAATTTGTACAAAATATGAACAATTCAGATAATGGCATGTATTCTGATTGTTACCTGAGCATTATGATTATCATCCTCTTGCAAAATTTCCCACTGCTATGTGATGTACTTAATAAGTGCACTGCATCTCAGAAAGCAAAAATAAAATTTCCATTGTGTCTGGTGACCACAAAATTATTCAGTGCTGGTTTATTGAGTTCCAGACTGTGGCAGTTAAAATGAGAGATAAATTGATTAAAGATGGTACATTGTTTTTCACGTTCTGCTGTTTTCCATAATCAAAACCCTGAGCATCACATAACTTTCTGACATCTCATTTGAAGACCCATCTGCCATAATTTATCTGTACTGTAACTGGTAGCACAAACACAGGAATTTACTGTATCCCCAAAGAGCAATTCAAAGCACTTCTCTTAGGAACTGATGGGGCCAAATTTTGTTCAGAAAACTTGGTCTGGATACATTCATGCAGGGAAAAAAAAAACAAACAGGAAGGCAAGTTGAAGTCACTAACATCTGATTTAAACTGGTATAATGCAGAGTAAAATTTCATGTGGTAACTTATCATTAATCTAATTTTAGTATGAACAACTCTGAGTAGCAAAAAGCCAAAAGAGCAAGGAAAATCCTTCATCTACTTCAGGGACACTAGAAGCTCTTTCTGTACATGCTATTGGGGAAGTAAAGGTAAATTGAAAATAACAGGTGCAGAAACAGCCAACAACAGGAGCAGACACTCTGAACATCTCTAAGATTATGCCTCAGCTCTCTCTCCTCATATTTTGTAAGCGGCTGTTCTCCCTTTCTTTTCTCCTTTTCTCTGTCTCTTTCTCTGCAGTATATTCACTTCACTGCCACTCTACCACTTCATTCCATTCTCCTTTTACTTTGTCATCAAAGCACTTCCTTCCTCCCAGCCATCACTTTGCTTGCTGGTGAAATGCCTCACCCACATTGTGACCATCACAGTAGTTTGGGCTGTGAACAAACCCTGCACACTTTGGTGTTTGCCCACAGCATGGTCTGGCAGTGCCTTCTCTCCCTCAGTCATCAGGCACTACTGGCATCTACCCCAGCAAGAGTAACAGCAACACACCAGGCAACTCACACAGAGAAGGGCTCCTGTGCACATGTTCTAATACAGGGACCACGGCAATTAACTTTTTCACCGGCGGTATGTAAAAACTGAGTAAGTGGTGGTAGGAGGCTGCTGAGTGGTTAATTACATGCCTTGTGGATGCTGAGAGCTCTCAAGCTCTAATTTATACTGTTAGTCTAAACAGTATTGGCGAGCATTTACCATTTTGGCTAAGTTCTGTCAGCATTCATTTACGAATGAACAAAAGTAATGCAGACTGCAGATACAAACAGAGCCATGGCCCATTTCCTTCTAAATAAAAACTGTAAATTATTTCTATTCGAAAGGATTTAAAAAGAGAAGTTCAGCTGATGATGTTTTGTGTCAAATTCCAGAAATATACGGATCTATTTCTACTAAGCAATTGTGGGTTTTTGTCTGTTATGGACTATGTTCATCTGGAACAATAGTAAGAGAGCAGGATCTTTTAAGCTCTTGTGTGAACATGTCTGTCCATTACATTTTTGTCAAAAGCTGATATAGAACTACTTATTCATCCACTCATAATGTCAGAGGGATCTATGTTTTGTGCTGGCGCTGATGCTTCTCTACTGTTAGCATATTAATGTATCATCTTAATTTTTCATTTCTTATATTCAACTTCTAAATTTCAAGCATTGCTCAGATCAAATAAGAGAAAAAATCTCTCGTGAGGATTACCAGTAAGGTACTAAATAGCCAATACAGCACAAAGGGCCAAAGTAATCAATGTCCTAAAGTTACATTTAGCTTTCTTACATGTATTGGAATCAAAGGCTTATACATCCACATATGCACAGCCTGTACTCTTGAGACTGCTGGATCTATTCTATTCTTCCTTAATTTAAAAGGGAAAAGGAATTTCTCCCCTTATGGGATATCATTGTGAGAGGGCTGCATACATGCTAAAGTTTTCAATTCATAGTGGAGGCTGTGGTTTGCTTTTATCTACTCCTACTGAAATACACCATTTAATACCTACATAAAGTTGCCGCAGAAGGAATAAGCAAATGAGAATTGAAAATAATGTCAAGAGCCAGAGAAAAGTAAATAATAACAAAAAAAAAAAAAATTGCACAGGCAAATTTCAAGCACCAATTGCAGTTATGAGTTACTGCATGTATAATCCACACGAAGTGCATCAAAAGTTTCAAAATCCTTTGTATTTCTGACTAAACTTAAACAATGCTAATGGCTTTAAAAGGTGTTATGGTATTGAATGAGTGATCAGTTAATATCACTTCTTCCACCAATGAAATAAAACAACCAGAAATGTAATGACTCAGAAAACACAACTTTCTGTGTAACAAACCTCAGGAATAACTGATCACTTTCCTTATGGTCATGACACAGCTGGGCCTAAGACATTATTTAGGTTCCATCATTTCTTTTATTTTGGCTATGTGTAGTCAAATCCTGAAAGAGTGCACGTACCTGCAAGCACTATTTCAAACTCGTCAGTCTTGTTAGCCTCATAATTGCTCCTTCCAACCTTACTGAGCAGTTTTTTTGCATTACTGGATACACCTTACACCAGAGGCTTCCCAGCAAATGTAATTATTTGTCATTGTTCATTTAATATAAAATAATTGTTTGACTAGCATGAATTCTGCTCTTAAAACATAGTCTTAAGGAACAGAATATTTTTCAGACTTTGAACTTAATGATACAGTGTCTCTTTTTCTACTTTGATAATAATTCAGAGAAACCCTGCAGTGAAAATGTTTCATACCAGAGTTGTTGAAGCCAAGTGTGAGGAGGTGCTAGAACATTCATTAAGTTATAACACCGACAACCGACAGGAGCTGAGAAGCAAGGGTAAGAAAACCTCAACACAAGTTCCACAAAGCAGAGAACTTTAGAAAGCAGAGAAACAGTAACTTCTTACATTCATAATGAATCATACTCCACCATCAAAACTACCCTTCATAGACTTTATTGTTTAGATGAATAAAGGAACTCTTGAAATCATTAGCAATACAATATCACTACCACAAAATACTTCCCTACATCTTGATGGATCAAAATCAAAATTGTTAGGTGTACCCTTTAATTCCCATAATAGAATGTCATCATTTAGACACTGAAATCCAGTATTGTTCAAGTTCTAAATGAATACTTAGTATATGCATGGAAAATAGTGAACACCTAGCAGATATTAGCATAATATGACTTAGCAGATATTAGCATATACCTAGCAGATATTAGCATAATATGACTTAGCAGATATTAGCATAATATGAACACCTAGCAGATATTAGCATAATATGACTTTTTATTAATAAACTATTTCTACAATTTTATTCAAAAGCACATTTAAATTAATTCAATGTATACCATATATTTTAAAGTTGCTATTTACATAGAAAAAAATCAAATTGTAATAGCTCTTTCATTTACCTGAAAAATGATTTCTTAGCTTAAAATTTCTTACCTACACTACAACTTTATGCCCCTTCCCTGTCTTAATAGTCCACATTTGATGCCTTTTTCTAGATCAAGAGTTTTGCTACACCTTTCCACATGTGTGTTTGCATTTGCTGTATTTGTTTTGCTTGGATTTACTATTCTAAATATTTCTTCAACGTGTGACTTTTTACATACCTATTAAAAAAAAACCTACCTGAAAATGTTAACACACATATGATGCACTTATAATCTTCCCTAAACAAAGATACAAGTGTTGTATAAAAAAAAAAAAAACAAATTAGCAAAATACTACTTTGAACAAAAGCCATCAGTATTTGTTCCTTATAAAGTTTTATTTCTTTATCACTCAATAACTGTTTGTCCATAGATGAATAACATTTGCATGTTGGCTTTCATCAGCACATTAATAGGCACACAATAAACCATCTCAAAGCAATTTTGGTATATAAACAGTGCCCAACTTTCCAGTCAAAGCAAAACTTCTGCTGGCATAATCTGATACCACCAGAGCCACCAACCTGGACTTCAGCTCTGCTGGTAGAAAAGCAAGGTGGCAATCTTATTTGGCATTAGATGAAAACTCTATTTAAAAAAGTGGGGAGATTAACACATAATATCTCACCCACATAAAACCACAATTTACTGTTTATGCAAACATTCTGTTCTGTTAATAATGATCTGTATGTAGCACAGTATTTTCAGTTGTACTGCTAGTGCCCTGAAGCTGGTATTTTTCATCCAGCTTGCTTTCTAAATATATTACCATGAATCTGTTTGTCCCAGATGGATTTACTAAAGTAAGAATGCAAATTATTTATGTATCTACTATTTTTCTACTAACTTGCTACATTTCTCCCCTATAAAACTTTGAGACTGGAATACAAAATCTTGACAAGTGCCTCTACAAGCAATTAAACTGAGTTTATATCATTTTGGATATTGCATTTACTCCTCTGCTCTGCTTCCAGCAGGGTTTTTTTTAATTATTGTTATTCTGGTTTGGTCAGCTAGAAAAGCATACTTTTATATCCATATGCCCAGTAGAAAAGGCAATATATAGAATTATGGGATTTTTGTTGGGTTGGGTTTTTTTTAAAGAAACAGAGATTACAAAACCAGGGTTACTTTGACAACACCCTTTCCATCCTAATCAGACAAGTGATTAAGAAACCAAATTGCTTAGAAACCAGCTCACATCATCTGGAATGGCTTCAAACTGAATGAGGGAATAGTTAGATTAGATATTAGGAAGAAATTACTCACTCTGAGGGTGGTGAGGCACTGGAATAGGTTACCCAGAGAAGTTGTGGATGCCCCATCCCTGGAAGTGTTCAAGGCCAGGTTGGATGGGGCTCTAAGCAACCTGGTCTAGCGGGAGGTGTCCCTGCCCACAGCAGGGGGGTTGGAACAAGATGATGTTTAAGGTCCCTTTAAACCCAAACTACTCTATCATTCTACAACATACTCAAGAATTGAGATGCCTACTGTTCTTGTTATTCCTGAAATTTAAAATTCTACTGTCATGCACACAGGCTCTCAGAGAGAAAAGCACCCAAGCACACGCGTTAATTTAAATTATGAAACAAATCACTGGTTTCACGGGAAACAAAGTTAAGTTCAGACTCTTTTTTTAAACTGAATTCAGAGAGCCTGCCACTTTCAAGCTCCTGTATGAAGCTAGTAACGGCCAGTGGATGCTTTAGTGCTTGTAAACATCCAACACTATTACCAGGGGCATAGACACTTTATAGATAACCTCCATAGCTGGCAAGTCTTTCCTTCCTCTGTTTACAACTGCAGTGCACCTATTCATTTCATGCCATAGCCAAGTGAGTAAAGCATGACAATTCAAACATGCACCACATCTGCTGTCTCAGAGAAAAACAAACAAAACAATTCAACAGTACAGGCTATTTTTGTCTGTGTGCTGTAGTGACTGACCCAGGTAAAAAGGCAGGTATCAACGATGTAATGCTATTCATGGAACACCTCGCACAGACATAACATAATTACCCTGCTATACAGATATTAACTAAAAATTCATTATACAACTCCATCTGATGACTGAACCATGTGTAAGCAATCAACCTATGCTACTACAAAGAGCAAAGGGAGAACATTCTGCTTGCTAGAAAGAACTGAAAGGTCAGTAGTCACTAGTTGGCCTCTGCAAGCAATCATTAACCACATTAGACCCTCAGATCAAAAATAATTTAGTATTGATGGTAAGAGATTCCCTTAATCAAAGTAAATCAAGAGCAAGTTACCTAAAAGCATGTTTTCCTTGGTACTATTTTAGTCCAACTTCAACTGTAGCCTATTAACTTCTAGTCAACCTAGCACCCAATTTCCAGTGATATAAACAAAATCTTAAACACTCAAAATATTTTCTTTTTCTTTCAGCATTATTACTAGGGCCAAAAAGTCATTTTTCTTTCTGTATTTCTCTGCATACAACTTCAACCTTAGACTGTCGTGGCTACTGCTCCCATGACTGAAGAAAGTGGAAGTCTTAGTATTATATAAATAGTGGAAATATTATTCTTCCTTCAGCACTAACTGCAGTAAACTGAGCAAGGGAAAATGCAGCTGACAGGTCCTGACTCCACTTCTTACCACACTGCACTGTGATCTGATACACGAAAGGAGGGAATGCAGTCATTCATAACTGACTCCATTGCTCAAGATAAAGTCCAGTTAAATCTGATAACACATTGATTACACATAATCCCTAAATCCAGGAGATAACCAGTTTACACATTTGAAACAAAAATAATGACATCACAGACAATTCTGTCTGATCTTTTTTCAACTGATTTTTGAAATCTGAGTGGCTTTGGCCTATTTGGGAGTCTCAGGATTTAATATCAGATATATATTTGATTATAGTGTCAGTTAGGACTAGATCACAGCTTTTAAATTTAAATATACAAACAAGGTAGAAATTGTGTTGTCACCTGCTCTACCTGCCCTTTTTATCTCCTCCTCCAAGCCTCTTTCATATTTAGGCAGAGATAAATACATATAGAGAGACCTGGAAAGACTCACTGGTTATAAAGGTACCTGTTTCATCAAGTCCATACAGTTTAGATTTCATAGAACACAGCTGAACACGTTTGTACTTAGGAAAACACTAATATTTAATACACAACGTATCTTGGAGATGTAATATCATGGCAAGCATCTATTCTGGACATCTGACATGACTGAGAATTTCTGTGAAAAGAAAATTGAAATAATCTACTCAGCATTTCATTTATTCTTCTATACAACTTATATCTATTTATCCTGGCAAAACTCCCAGTGGTAACTGTGGTGATGAAAACAGCTGCTGAGGGGTGTAATGGTAGCCAAGAAGCTAATGCTACAAAGGGATTTTATAGTTTCAGAAAGAATATCTATTCAACAAGACACACAACACAAGACAATCTCATGATTAATATGTTCAAGTCTGTGTTCATTTACTGCTGTTCACACAAAGAAATATTTTCTTTAATAACCGTAAATGATATTATGAGCCTAACTTACATCAAAGACCCTCTTATTTCCTATATAACAAAATCTGAGAAACAGAAGATGGAGCATTACTCTTCTCTAGAGGTTAAATTGGGAAAAATTACTTATTTTTGCACTGTCTCTACAAAAGGTAAATTCTGTTGGCTTAAGACAACAATGCGAAATGTTGCTGTTAGGAGTTTGTGTAGTTGTTAAAAATACATATATATAGTGAAACTTAATATATTTTTGCTTTCCCATGAATTATTTCCAATTAATATTCATGTTCCTGATCCACTGCTGCCCAAAACAGAAGGTATTATTCCAGATTCAGTTTTCCTGTGCTGCACAGAGAGGGATTGTGACATCACCAGTCCGTAACTTTTATTTCCACCCCTTATTTGTATACTCAGAAAAGTCAGTAAAACATTTCTTTTGAAACTGTTATAACTTCTGCAAATGTGATTTATTGATTAGATGGCAAAGCATCAGTCATTGACCTCCTTATACACTGGCATTGAAGAACATCAGAAAAGACTTACACTAGCTTTCATTTATTAGCCTCCTAAGCTTATAGGAAGGCTTTCTGGTTCATTGGTTGTTAATAGTAGTTGTGAATTGCTACATCAAACCAAAAAAAATACTACAAAACTCAGACTTCAATCCAACACATTAAATAGAAAAATAAACTTTGTGTTCATAGAACAAAGAAATACAAGTGATGAAGTATGAAGATAAATACAAACCATACCACTGCATGAACAACAGTTTTCCTTCTCTCACTGATGAGAAATGTGAGCTACATAGTAAAGGCTAGAGTAGCCTAAAAACAAGCAGAGCTGAGATCAGAAACTGCCTCAGTGAATTTAACCTAAAAATTAATTAATCAAAATTATGAACAGATAGCTTTCCTCGTTTAATTTTTGTCTGGTTTAAAGCAGACTCCATTACATTCAGTTGTATTTACATGGGCTGGATTTTTCACAGGAGTTTATACTGCAGCCACCAATACAAATTAAGACTTCATGAAGAAAGAGAGAAACACTTAAGATAGTGTTGAAGTAGTTAAATGAATCATCTGCAAATCAAAAAGCAGCTGACTCCATTTCCTACGGCATGAGAGGAGATCATGAAGAGTGCTGAGCCTTTACATCAAACAATATAAAAGGTGTTTATGTGTTCTAGCAGCTGTTGCATAAGTGCTTCTGAAGGACAGCCTGCAGGTTTCTTCCTGAATATTAAAGAGGATTTCATAATTGAATTGAATCATGTTAATAACCTAAAGAACTTAATTTAAAAGTGGATTGTTGGATTGTGTACTAGAGGCAACTTAACAGCCTTGTGGTTTTGTCTCCATTCTGCTGATGAGTCACATAAAGAAAGCCATAGTTTTTCTCACATACGAAGTGAGAAAATGACAATACTTATCTTCTTTCTCATCTACTAATGAGAACTGAAATATAAAAACTAAGCACAGTGTTATTTATAAACTGACACCTTAACAGAAAAGAACCAATAAAGCTATTGAAAAACACAGTAATTTTGATCTTTTCTGTCTAAAGGTCATTTAGCAACATTAAAACTTACTTTAATAATAACTCAAAATAGTATGCCAAACTAACTCTCATTTACCCTACATTTTCTTAAGCTCCTTATTTATGATATCTTTATTAAAATCATAGTAGCTACTTGAGCTAAAACCAGCATTGTTGGATCTCTGGGATTTGCATTATACTATACAGATAACTTGACTTTAAATTGTTTTACTCTTTTAGCCACCAACCCTTTTCCAGGATAGTGGTGCCACTAAGCCACATCATTGCCATAAATCCATCATTTTCTTTTAAATTTATCACATTTGTGTTAGGAACATTTTCACTGCAGCATTCCAGTTGAAACATCCTCTTGTTTAGCACCACATATACAGAAAATGTGAAACTACCTTCCAAGATGAAATATTGGCCAATTTTTCTGAAAATTAATAAATTGGAACCCACTACAATGGCCCTCCTAAAACAATTATCAAACATGTATAAAGCGTGATTCATTTAGTTAAAATAGTAACAAAGCCTGAAAGTTTGTGGGAAGCAAACTCATTCTCAATACAAATCCAGATAAGTCCATGGAGTGATACCAGAAATTAGGCCTTTGACCTACATTACCTAAATGCATGAAAATAAGATTCACCTTCTAATGAATAAGGCGTTTAGCCATTAGAAACCTGGGTGACCTGTCCAGGTGTGAGTGTCAGTCTGACCCAGGAATTCCCTGTACTAGTATTGCCACCATGCAACCTTGGAGCAGAAAACTTTCAGAACAATTTGTCAGCTCGCTTTTAGGACACTGAGATTAATTATAGGCTCTGACATTGATTTGTAGATCTTTAAACTGGTCAGTGATTTGCTGCAGTCAATGGCTCTGGCTGCAGAGTGAAAAAACAGAACACCTCTCACAACATGTATCTGACTCAATATTTTTCCCAGTCTAATTTCAATTCTTTCTATGCTGAGGATACAGACTGGGATTCATATCATCTCCCACAATCCTTTCTTCATAACACATTGTTTGAACAAGAACAAATGATTTGGAGGTTGTCACTGCCAGTTCTCTATTTCAATCTATTTCTACTGCCTGACGTAAACATGTGCCACAGACTTTTGAATTTTGAAAATATTAAATTTGAAATAGCCTTTCTAACATCTATTAGAAACATACGGCCATAACTAAAAGCTCTCAAAATGCTCCTATTTTCACCTCTGTTGTGAATACTCCACTAGGAGTATTCACAATATGTACATATATATTATGAATTATTTAATTCAATTTTTACACAATTTTTCATTTACTGTGAACAGACAAAATCTCTTTCTGAGGAACTCTCAACTCTCTAAGCAAATTAAGAGATGAAGGAAAGGAAATTACAATGTTGCAGGACAAGATCTGCTAACCTGATAGTGAAAAAAGACAGGATAGAAAGGACAACTGGATTGATAGTATAGAAGTACAGAAAAAAGATGAGACAGGGTATGACAGAGCGGTTATACTGACCTGTAAATATCTAAACTATTTGCAATGAAAAGGAAATTTGCAGAAATAGACATCTGGGGCTTAATTGGAGTTTTGGTAAAATAAGGTACTCCCCAATATATATCTGATCTGCAGTGTGCTGCTTCAGTTCAGTTACATTGGTGCAATACATGTTCTTATAGACCTTCTGCCTGACAGGCTCCTTCTAGCCTCAAGCACTCTTTTCTTATTCTCCTATCAGTTTAGACTTATACATATTCTTCTCTAGGATCACCAAAGGATTTTCTATTATCTTCCCAAGTTCAAGGGAATTCCAATTTGCCTCTCCCAATTTCTTCAAAGACTCACTTTCTGGCACAACTAACAGGAATACAATTTTCCTTACTTGGCACCACATCTCAACTTGGACTTACATGGAAAATTCTTAGGAGTGAGAGGATAATCTGATCTTGCTCGTTTCAGAGAGAGGGTTCTGCTACCAAAGGAACCAGTTCCCTAGGATTTCCAACTGTTAGGCAAATTTCTAGTTAGAATAACAAAAGCAGCTTTGCTTTTCTGAGACTCCAACTTTAGTCCAACCAGAAGTCTAAATAAGCACTTCACTTAAATAAGATGCTTCATAAAAAAGCAACAAAATACAGCACTGTTTACTATGACTCACCTCCCCAATTCTATATAATTTTAATATTTCCAACTACAGAAGCTCATTTACAAAAATTATTTTAAAATATATTGACTCCAGTGACAGTGTTGCAATATTCTAAAATAAACAAAAAACAACACAACCATCTATAAACATGGTTAGATATAACGCAACACAATACTGTGGGAAATACACTTGTCAGAAATATTGTATCATAAGCCAACACATTTGCCCTCGTAACTCTGTTGGTTATCACCCTAAATTACCTGCTATTTCAGGGCATTTAATAACTCATATTCCTTACTAACACCATCATTTCTCTAAAAGGCATAAAGCTGTGATTATAAAAGGTTCTTAAGTGAGCAGACCACTCCAGTAACATGAGTGAGCCCTCAGGAGTAAGAAAAATATTTATCATTAATGCTTTGACATATTTCAATTTTCACTAAACTTCTCTTTCTCTTGGAAACTGCACAAATTTGGAAAAATGTATAGCCAGATTAAAATATGGAAATTCACAATCAGAACACAACAACAAAGCCTGTTTGTGTTTGCAACAAAATGATTTAGTTCTATACCTTGACATATTAGCCTGGGGAAAGAAACAGTATTATTCAGCCAGACTTGCCTGCAATAAAGCTTACTGTCAGGTAAGCAATGAGCTCAGAGGGATGTGTTCCCTTACTATCTTCCAGCAGGATTATCTGAGGTCATGCTACTTGGACAAGCAGAAAACATAAACATCTACAAGGACATGTAGGGCTAGGACAAGGGGGAATGGTTTTAAGCTGAGAGGGAGTAGGTTTCGATTAGACATCAGGAAGAAATTCCTCACTACAGGGGTGGTGAGGCAGTGGAACAAGTTGCCCAGAGATGTTGTGGATGCCCTATCCACAGTTTCAGTTTTCAAAGCCAGGCTGGATGGGGCTTGGAGCAACCTGGTCTAGTGGGAGGTGTCCTTGCCTACAGCAGGGGGGTTGGAACAGGATAATCTTTAAGGTCCCTTCCAACCCAAATTATTCTATGGTTCTAAGATTCCATAATCTACATGCACTCACTCCATATGACTTTCACCATGGGTGACTGAAAACTAACTGCTTTTAAATGGCAAGTGGCTACCAAGTTATCTAGTTGTGGGGCTTTCCCCTAAAAAAAAGAAACTGAGAGCACATGAAAGAAATTTTTCCTTTGTAGTTTCATGGTATTTGTATGACTGAAGAATTTGTAGGCTAGGTAAAGCAAAAGGGAATTTTTTCCACCTTTATAATTTTGTCTAGATTTGTATTTTTAAGCTTTTGGTTGGTTTCAGCCTTTTTTTTCTTTTTGTGCTAAAATAAGCATAATTTTACAAAATCAAATACACAATGACAAGAAAAAGAACAAAGACATTAGAGACAGCTGCTATTCAAAGGACAGTGTTAAAAATCACAACATGAGATATGCCAGCTGAGAAACAGAAAAATGGCCAATAATTAGGGAGGCAGGTAAGAAAACTAAAAACTGGGAAGAAAAGATAATGCTATAGGGATTAGTCATAGGAAGTGCTGAGGTGAAGAGCTAAAAATGTATCTGCTGTGCTTAGACACAAAATTTGTGTCTGAAGATGATATCAAAGCTGTGTTTGATCCAGATCTCATTTAGCAATCGTCAAGCAAAAGGAATATAAAATGATCTCATTTTAAATTGTGACAGAGTTCAGGACATTCCATGTTTTAAAGAAGCTTTCCGTTGGATACATATGAAAAAGTCTAAGCAAAAAAAAAAAATTCCTGCTTCTTTGCCTTCTCCGTGTCTTTACCATACATTTCTATGTAAATATTACTAACATGTTTTAGGAAATGTTGAAATTGAAAAAAAAACAAGAGTCGAAACAGCAACAATCTTGCCAACATACAACACAATTAAGTAAAATAAGTGATGAGCTTAAGGCTAGTAATTTTTGTTTACTAATAAGAGCACTGCAGGAGAGATACAATGAAACAAGCAGTAAGGAAACAACTGAATATTTTCTCAGCGTATTAAATTATTCTGTTAGAGGTGATCTTTTGAGACATCTGTATTAGAAATATACAGAAGTTAAATAAGCACTTGGTTCTGAATTTTATCTCAGTATCCACAAATATGTACTTTTTTCATGGGAAGCCCTTCTTGTATTGATCCAGACAGGGCTTTTGCTACCTGTGAAACATATACTACAGCAGTTTCTATTATTACTCATGTAGGGTGTAAAGTAGCTCTTTGTTCTGTAAATAAATAGGATTCAGATGCCAAGAGGCCAGCTCATGGTGAAATCAGTGGGTAAAACGCTCAGAAAGCCACCTACCAGCAAGTTTGAAACCTCATATAGTCCAAAACTTCAGTAGTATAAGGCAGGAAGTAGTACAAGCCCCGAGAGTGGAAAAATGAAATACGTCACACTTTAACAAACCATGAAAGCTAAGAAATACAGAGAAAGAGAAGACAAAAAGGCCATTCTCTTCTTGTGACCTACTGGACAAGTAGGTCCAGAATTCAACCTACAGTGAGAAGTTAGCAGCACCCACTGATTCTCAAGGCCTGAGTTTTCTCTTTCACTTTACCCAGTCAGCTCATCTGAACAGCCTCTTCTTGACAGAGACTAGAAAGGAAGGGAAATATTTTTTTCCTTCAAGAGTGAAGCTCTTTCTGCTTGAACCCAGGGAATCCACACAGGCCTACCATGAGGCGTTCCCCTCTGTATTACAGAAGATCTTTTGGCAATATCTGCTCTTCCCAGACACTAACATAAACTGAGTATGTACCGTTTTTTCCAGAACAAGTACCTAAAAATTTTTAGAAAAGCTTAGACTGCAGGAAAACTAAAATTTTCTCACAGTCTACATTTGGTATGAAAATAAATGAAGAAAAACATGCTAGAATGCTGTAGCAAGAGCAGATGCCTACTATACCCATAAAGTAGAAATATATTGAGCAGGTTATAATTAATATTTGTTTCTCTTGAATACAGGCAGAGGTATTCTAAATTAACACAAACATACACTGTCATTGTGTATAAGATTTTGTAACACAGCTAAGCACAATACATAATAACAAAATGGGCAAGGAATATAGAAACACCAACAGTGGGAGAGGAAAAACAGGGAAGAATGGCTTTGCCCACAATGGTTATGTCTTCTCTCGGCAAAGAGCTCTGTTGCTTGATATCTCAACCTCAGTGACTAGAACCAAGGGCCACATCCATCAGCACTACGTGTACAGCTCTCTGGCACCACCATTAATTTAGAATAAGCTTATTAATAAGATTTGACTGCTCTGAAGTGGTGACAATTATTAATAAATTTTACAAATGAGGCACTGGCAATATGTATTGTTACTAAATGTCACTCTAGTATGGTTCTGTTTGAAGCTTCAAAGTGGCCTGATTTATCAGATTCTTAATACTCCCATTGCTGCAATCTTTCATTCCCTTATTCTCTAACTTGCACATACTTACATTCACTTGCACCTAAGCAGAGAAGAAAATCATTGCTGCAAAACAAAATGTGAAAATACTGAAGCTGAAGGTTTGGAAACAAATTTTCATCTCACCAAAGTTTACAAGTCTGCATTTCTAGAATTTAGAAGGAAAATACTGACTTTTTTACCACTAGTCTCAACCTGTCAGTAAGAGGCCTTTTTACTGAGTTCTGATCTTCTCCCAGCACTACAATCACCAACTGAATCCGTAGCAGAGTGCAGCAGTGTCTCCTCTGCTTTAGGACTCTACACAGCAGCAGCAGGCACCATGCATCCCCCTAGGGCCCATACCCAGAGAGGCTGTGATGTAAAGCACACCTCTTCCCCATCAAACAACCCTATCTCCTTCTTTCAGCCAGTTCTCTATCACACTCCAGGGCACCTCTATCTCCCTTCACACCTTTCTCCAAAATGCAGAGTCTAAAGCACTGGATTCACAATATTCAAGCATATGTGCCGTTACTTCCCACAGCTATTGCCTTATGGCTTAGCATAAAGTGGAAATTTTACATAACAGTTTACATAATTTTTTCAGAAAAGCACCAATAATATTGTAGGAACAGGGGTTTTTTACCAGGCATATGCAAGGAATTTAAAGAGAGAAAAAATACCGTTACTCATAAAAGTGTGTTAATTTAATCTCTAAAGGTCAGGTTAAGCCTGCAGGATATAGGGTATCTGCTGTTTTACACCAGCTTACTTTATTTCTGAACTGACAGAGAATTTAATCCAAGGGGAAAGGACAATATATGCACAAATGACAATATAAAAGACTTTCCTTGGAGAATGAAGTTAGACCTCAGACTTGTACCACCAGTACACACTTGCTGCAAATCTCTGGAAAAAATTAGCAATTATTGCCCCTCCGCACTATGACCTCAAATCACCTCTGCTCAATTCATGAGCACATTCCTTCAACATACAGCAGGCATGTTCCTTTCCACAGCACTCACTCAGTTTGCTACAGTGGTAGGAAAGAGAGAGAACAGGTTGTCTTAGTGCTCCTGGCTGGAGTTACATGATGTGGCTGCTTGTGGCTCCCCACAGTGTTCTGACAAGTGAGGCCTCGGGACACCTCCAGTACTGTGAAGGAAGAACACATTAAGTAGTAAAGAGTTCAAGGACGTATGGTTTCAAAAAGTTTCTGCTATTGTTTATGCTGTTTCTCATGCAGCCTGTACTTGATCATGATACTGTTTATGCTTCTGTGCAAATGATATTTTAATGACAATGTTATGAATAGTAAGTCATTAGAAGCAGAGAGAATAAATGAATAAAATAAATTAATGAAAAAGCAAAGGCAAGAGAAAATTTCTGGGCTGGAAATGCAGAGCTTTGCTTATTGATGCTTTTCTCTTGCTACATCACTTGATTCATTTTTAAATGGCCCCTGAAACACTAAGAAAAACATGCAAAAAAGCTTTGCACTAGAAGTGTAGTGGACTAGTTGAGCAGAAGATATGTATTTATTGCATCTACTCTTCTTTTAAGTCTCTTGCATGTAATGTACTCAATCGATGCTGTTTACAGAATGTTGTTGTTTTATTTTTGAGAAATCTGGAATGAAATTCTGTTTAATCCTAATGCCAATATGGAGTTCAGCAGTTTCTGCATTCCATATTCCTTTAGGTTTCTTATTTGATGCAGAAGAAAAACTATTAAAGAGAATGCATGTTTCCTCATTTTAGAGGTAGTCCTCCCCGTGCAAGGCATCAGCAATAAAACAACAAAACCCAAACTCAAACAGGCATAAAGAACTGTGTTTCCAATTAAATTTGTATCAGAGTGGCATTGAGAGAGAATGAGATAGCAGTGAGAGCCCAAGGATATAGGAGGTCAGCTTATACATAATTAATTTGTTAATCTTCCATGGCATTTCAGTGGAATGTGTTATTTTCCCAAATACACCCAGAAGTATGACAAGCTGTCTTTTCAAGTGGTTTTATGTGCCTGTGCTCTGCATTCTGTATTTTGATAGGAAATAGAAAAGGAAGATGAAATTTTAACCACTTTTAAACACCTCTCTTAACATTCCAGAATTTGTTCACTTTGACATACACTATTTAATGGCATGTTTACGTTCAATCGGAATGTTCAATCACGGGAATCTAAAAATATCAAAGTCCTGGGGTATTTTTTCACAAAGAAATCACAGGAAACTGACTCTTTGGAAGCAATTCATCACAATCCTTTATGTTTGATGTTAGAGGTGTTTCCAGTGTTTGGAGTTTAATTAAAAGTTCAGAGGTAAGAATGCAAGCCTTTTGAATCATTTAATAGATCTGCCTTTTTGTTTTACTAATTATAAACTAAAATCTTTTCAAGGCATGCTTTAAAATGTAGAATTAGATAATTCCTTAATACAGTGGTGTGTTAAAATTGTTCTATGAGTTGAATACTGTAAGGGAATCATCATTTGTAGTGTGACAGATTTTATGAGGAACACACCAATAAATGTTTTGCTATTTTGTGTGACATTTTATTGCCTTGTATTTCACAAACTCTCTGAGAAAATAGTAATTATCAAGATGTTTTAAACACCATACTATAAAGTGGTTTTATTTAGGTTTTAAATGGTTAATTACATATATAACTGAAACAATATTCTAGCTCAGAAAGCTCTTGGTCTGCACGTAGTATGAAAAGAAAAATCTAGCTACAAATACAAGGAGCAGAACCTGTGCCTCACTGAATACTACGAACAATATTAACAGGAAGAAATTGATGCTGACCTTGAACACATAAAAGTATCCAGTGCTCTATGTCAGTGCTGACTAGTGGGATGATGTTGACCTACATTAACATTTGATTACCTTTTGGCACTGTTTTTAGGCTGAGCCAAGATAACATTCAGGCATTACTAATTTCTTCATTGTGCCTGTTTAAAATAAAGCCATCCAGGTGAAAATCAGAGAAAGGAAGAAGAAATTAAAGAAACAACAAAATGTACTTAAATTTACATTGAAGAGATATGTTAAATATTCATCATGAAGTATTTATTTATGATAATAGCAGTTTTCTATTCTCAGCTGCTGTGATCTTTTGTTATGCAAAATGTCAAGTTACAGGAGGGTTTTTTAACTAAAATTCTTACCAGGTATTTTCAATACTCCCTATAGCTAATGCTAGAAGGTGCAGGTAGTATAAACTATTTCAAAGAGATAGATAGACAGACAGACAGACAGATAGTTTCAGGATCAGTTCGTAAATTACTACCTTCTAAGGCATAATGTTTTGGATTATTAAGCATCTTTAGCTGTTTTAGGAAGTTACCACTACCTAGCATGACAATTGCATTACTGCCAGACTGTCAAGAAAGTGAAGAACTTCATGAAAGCAGAAGTCAATGTCCTCAGAATTACACAGGCATTTAAGCAAAAGAGGGAGTCTAGTGGGCATAATCCAGCCATTGTCACACTCTGAGCCTAATGGTTTCCTCAGCCTTCACTCCAGAAAACTGTCATCTGGAGATTTTTCCTTCTTCCTCATTGATCTTGTCATCAAATACTCACATGATTCTAGACTCAGCAAACAAAGAGAACACTCAAGGAACAAACTAAATAATAGTGTCTATGGTCACTGATCCAACAGACACAGGATCCTAACCTAAAACCCCCAAATACTCAACACTTTGCTTCAACAGTCAATTATAATCTCCCCTGATCTTTCAGTACAGCTTTAGCCCCTTCAGTGTCGAAACTACTTTTATCCTGCTACATTGAACCCACATATTTAGGAGATCCATACTCCAATGCAAGAGAGGAAACTTCATCTATAAACTGCACTTCATAAGCTTTTTAAAGCCTGTGTACAGATAAGAAGAAACGTATGCTTACAGTGAGAAATTATGTTTTGCAAATGGAAGAGACAGCTTGAAATTAACATTATTTCATCCATAAATACATGAGGAATTACAATACTAAAGCTTCATAAAGCTTCTGCAATTGATGAAGAAAACCGCTATTACACTACTAGAAACATATCAAAACACAGTTGGAAGGGAACTTTTCTCTTTTTTTTTCTTTTTTCTTTTTTGTCTAATATTTGTGGGCAAAGGGAATGTATTTAGACTGGAAATAGAAGAAATGTAAAACTACTTTTGAGTACCAAAGACTTTCAGTTTTTGTTAATGAAAGCAGAAACAAGGCAGGAGACAAAAAGAGGAGACAAGGAAGAGAAAAGGAAAATAATGGCTTCATGTTATCATAGATAAACTTTTAGGCACAATAATTGAAGCCGATAGCTGTTGAATTTAAATACAGGCAAACACATCGCTTGGAGCCCTGTGATCAGCTTCCAAATGGTGTGGTAGACTGCCAGGATGAAACAGATATCAAAAATAATGCTCAAAGACAGAAAAATCAGACCTATTACTTTAAAAACTTTCTTCAAAAGCCCTAGAAAGAATAAAACAATAGTTCTTAAATTCCTGGATAATAAAAATTGGCATTTCAGCACATTACAAAATGAACTATCTTAAAGCTCATTCTTTGTTCTAGTCTAGCCTTAAAATTTGTAACTAAGCTGTTCCTTTTCTCTCTCCATAACCACAAAAATATTTCATTTGTGAGCCACAGTTTATGCTATTGTAAGGGTGCAAAGAAGCTTTTTCAGCTGGCTTTTCCTACTGATGATATCACACGAAATGTAAATCTAAGAGTCCCCTAATTAGACTTGAACTAGGTTGTGGAAGAATAAACAACTCTTACAAAGCATTTCTACCTCTTCTCAGGCTGAAGATGGTTTCTTCCACAAAGATTTTAGACAAAATTACCTTGTCTTTACCACGTGTTCCCTTCTCTCAAATTTACCTCAGCTGCTGGGCTTGCTCAGTACAATCAGCAGAGCTGAACCAGAGAAAAAAAGTGGTAGGCAATGGAAAAAGATGGCCTATGCTAGATAGCTCCTGACTGCTCACACAACTACAGGACAAGTTGTACGAGACTACTCTTCTATGAACAATGAGAAGCCTCTAACAAATTAAATCTTTCTGATTCTTCTTGAGCATTCCCACCAGTAAGTTCCAACCACTCAAAGAGTAGTAATACTAGCTTCTAGAAATAATTTCTTGGAACCTCATGATGAAGTAAGAATGGCTAAATATATCTATTTCAGCACTACCTTAAGTGCCATAGTATTCATCCCAAGCTCATTCAACTCCTTCATTCCTCCACAAAGTTGAATGATGAGTGGAAGAAAGTATGTCTTCAAAACACAACTGGGCCTTCAAATACTGAGTGGTTAAAATTACGTCCTTACAATAAAGGTTGGGAAATACAAAACAGCAATATAAACCCCCAAATCTAAGCAAAAACTGTCAGGAAACCACAGTCAGAGCCGTCAAAATGAAGGGATGTGCCAAGCACCTGCTTCCCCTGAGTCTGAGCTGGCATATTGTGCCCTCTTCAGAGCAGTACACTTGAAGATATGTATCTTGGATCCAAAATAAAATGCAAAAATCATCACTAGGAAAGCTAAATGACGTCACAGTCATAAGGAAAATTGTAAGTAACAAAAACACAGGTTAATCAACATGAAAACATCTGCATTACAAAGAAAATTTCCTACATCTGGAAATCACAGAATAAACTTCAGGTGATGAAAGGAACTACTTATTCTGTAAAGCACTGACTTTAAAAAGAATTTGAGGTTCATGATGAGTAATCAGCTGTGGAAACCATCCTGCCCAGTGCCAAATGGACTAACACAGTTCCAGAAGCTGCAAAAGAGATTATCATGTAGGTTTAGGCAAGTCTTGCTCCTTTACTACAAGCAGCAGGAGGATTTATGTGCAGCAAGTGAAGTGTATGTGAAAGAGAAATATGAATACGAAAATGTATCACATGGCTTCTGTCTCTGAAAAGGCCAGTCCAAAAGTGTGCTTCACCATAATCTAATTTTTCCTCATTTTATAAATGGTAACAGGAGAGTATGTTGAAAGATCTGTATTCAGAGTCGGTTCTAGTCCAATTAACAATAAATCAATATTGTAAAACAAAGTATAGCCTTGATGTACATAAAACCCTACCCAATGTTCTTCAAAAAGACACACAAGGGAAGGAATAAAATTGCTTCACCAAGCAGAAAGATTCAAAAGCTTAAGAACTAGCTAATAGCAATCATTTCTGGATTTTTAAATACAACGTCAAACCCATATTTAGCCTTTCATCTTCTTCATAATATCTACTTTCTATAAATTCCAACCCTCCTTTAGTAAAACACAAAACTTGAAAGGTTTGGATTAGTGTTAGTACCACAACACTCCCAATTTTCTAGAAAATGCATAAATTATAACAAGGACCCACAGAATATTGGCACTAGTTCTCTAGGGAGGCAAAACCAGGGTGCCCTGTTCCAGCTTTCATTAATATTCTTCAGGACCTCCATTTGCAAGCTATTTGCCAGCTTCAGAGTCAAAGGCATTTGGTTTTCCTCTCCACATCATATTAGCAATTTTCCCTCATCATCCTACACACACTGAAGCATGAGTACCTCTCCCAGCTTTTTAACTAATTTACTGTACTTTGAGATATCTACAGGGCTCATTTAGTATTCATGTTTTCTTCATGTAGCACACTACAGTTGCAACCTTTGATGTTTACTATAGTACTGGAGTTTTTATAGGCAGCTGGTTTAGCCTCTGCAGTGTTAACTATCTTTGCAGTTTTTTTAAAGTGGTCCTCAAACTGTGCCTATGTCTACAACAGTGAGCAGTGGAACTGACACTCCCTTCAAAAATCCTTACTTCCAATCCTGTTTTCCTATCAACAACAAAGAAATGACTGAATACACTAAAAGCAGTGATGCATGATTTTATCCCATCCATCTTCTGTTGCTTTATCCATCTTACATCAATGATTCTATTTCTTCCTTTCAAAGTTCAAAAATTATTTTAGTAATTGTGAATTATAATGGGAGAAAAATAGGAATTTGAAACAATTTGCTCCCCAGAAAGTTTTCTCAGTTATGATGATCAGTAGTCAATATTTAAATTATAGAAGAGATGTATTGCATATACAAACTAATTAAATTATCAACACAGAATTAAGTTCATAATGAAATCATAAGAAACCTAGAACTAAAATATCAAAACAATGGGAACAGAAAGGATTTAATAAAAAGAACATTTTTAGTTCTTTTCTTAGTATTTATCCAATGATTTTTCCAGGTCAGGGACAACTGTTCTGCCATGTGCATTGTCATCCAGAAGTCTGGTATATCAGAGGCCAAATGAGAAGGATGACACTGAAGCATGGACACCACAGTCAGTCACTGTGACTGCAAACTGCCAGAGACATAAACCTGGAAATAGCTGGACAAAAAGCATAAGGCAGGGAGATACAGCAGGGGCATGGACTGAGAAATACAGGGATGATTGACAGACTTTACAGACTGCAGTAAATAGGAACTGCCTGTATTCAAGGATACACTGACCACAGAAATGATTATTCAGACCACTAAATAACAAGAAACACAAAACTTTCTTGGGAGAGAAAATCAGGCACACTACTATACATGACACCACATTTCTGGAGGGACTGGGACTCTTTTTAATCTATTAAACTGTAGGAATAAAAGCTTCCTTCATTACACTTTTCTGAACGGGTCATTACAGGAAATGAATCAAATCCCTTGTTGTTTTTCATGTCTTTAACTGTTATGAATGAGTGGGGTTAAATGTCCAGTTAGAAAGATGGAACCTGTTTTGCATCAATGAACAGTCTGCAGAGAAAGAAATATACAAAGAACTAGGTAATTCAAATTATAGGTCACCTTAAACAAAACAAACTGAAAAAAAACAACCCACCACACATTTATTACATAAAGATACTAACACAATTTCCCACAGAAGAAGTTTTCTACCATCATCGAGCCCTACACACAACTCTATGTAAAGATCCCATACGAAGAAAGTGGTACAAGCCTGCACAAAAGAATAATTGAGAAGGAAAAAAAAGCTCAACAGACATACATATATTGATATGGTGTTCATTTTTCCATGTAAGACTGAATTAGCAAAGCATTAAAGAAGTCTTAAAGGCTCTACCACACAGTGCACCAGAAACGCCAAAGAACACCCATGACAGAAGTAAATGGAAGCAGGGTAAGTTTTGATAGCAGGTAGAACTTTAGAAACAACTGCACAATCAGCACTCACTATCAGCAGTAATAGTATATAGTAGCATTAGTAGCAGCAGTAGTATCAGCACCACAATATTAATATCTAGTAGCAATCTCAGTCAGATCAGTAGTGCTCGTGATGAGTGGATTTCAATTGGAATTACCCCATGGCAACCAAGCTAAAGAATTCTACTGGACTTGGATTTTGCAACACAGTATTTGAAGAGCAAATGGGTTTTAGCACTTGCTCCTATCTACTTAAATCAATGTGCAGGCTGCTATTTGCTCCCTGGCAGCCTTCAGGAGACCTCTTAGGCGTAATTGTGATCACTCTAATCAAAAAACAGAAAAAGCACTTTCAACACCTTAACATGCACTTGTGGACATTAAGCAGAGAGCTTAGCTAGCAAACATGCAGTATGGCTCTTCAGGATAAAAGCTTCAACATTGAAAGATACAAATTATGAGTAAGTTTTAAACTACAAAACTGGATACTAACTAGTAAAAAACCTACATGAAATAACACAGTTTACTTCATTATTAAAAACCTTGTTGCATTCAGAGTTGCAATCATATATTGGAAACGGAATTTCTTTTGCAAACAACTGAATATTTAACCGGAGAAGATCAAGATTTTAGTCAAGAGTTACTTGGATTGTATACCAGATGCATTTTCATAAGAAAGTTCATCAATGAAAAGTAGAAGTGTACTTAACACTACTAGAAAAAATAGACATTAATTCATATGGTATCTCAGTATTTAATGGTGTATTTGGCCAATGGATACTTAGGGATGGGAGGACAATTGCACTGCCTAATTTTACATATTTAAATAAGGTACACAGTTTAGCACGCCAGCCTCCAAAATTCATGTACATTTTTTACCAATATAAAAAGGCTCCCACAAAGGACTATAC
The DNA here is from genome assembly GCA_013397565.1 of Ptilonorhynchus violaceus. Lineage (NCBI taxonomy): Eukaryota > Metazoa > Chordata > Aves > Passeriformes > Ptilonorhynchidae > Ptilonorhynchus > Ptilonorhynchus violaceus. Next base: position 550,140 of record VZRJ01013067.1, on the reverse strand, counting down.
AAAAAAAAATCAAATTGGCACAGATTATTCCTTATGCTGATTTCCACAAGTTTGCTTTTAATACAGGTCAACTTCTGATGACTCACTGTAGAGGCTCTAAATCATCCATGCAGATATTTGGATTCCTTAAAGTGATGTTACACCATATTGTTCACTGAAGTCCTGTGCAGGTTCCTCTTTCCATCAGGAGGGTTTTTTCGATCTATCAGCTACTGCACAAGAGGTCTGCTTGAAGTCTGAGCAGAAACCTCATACTGTCTTCACTGCTTTGAGCATGGGTCATGAACAGAAAGCAGTGCTATGAGGTCTACTAAGTGAGCTGCTGTTAGGTAAAAAATTAACAGAATTAATAATGATTGACCTGGGCATGTTGAGCTAAAAATAACGGGCATGTTGAGCTAAAAATCAACTACAATGGCAGCTCAGGTCTTTTATAGCTAGATTGTTTGATCTGCTGCAAGATAGTGGATGTCTAAGTTTTGATCAAGGGAACATAATTTGAATATATACGTCAGATGAAATATCTTTTTCTCACCCTTGGTAAAAATAAGACTATTGTTATTTGAAGGATTCCTACAAGAATTCATAAAATATAAAGTTTTCACTACTGAGAGAAAAGACTTCTCTGTAGTTTCCTTCTTCTGCCATGAACGTCAAGCATTTCAGAGTCATTACGAGAACCAAGAATACCCTGCAGAAAAGGCAGCTACTGTGTTAATCACACCATCTACCCTCCCAGTCCCTCTTGATGCTTTCAGAGACACCTTTCAACTCCTTTCGGGGTTTTTTTAGGAGAGGCATTGTTGTGACAGTTGCTGGAATAACTAAGTTTTTCAGGAAGAGCACTTGAACTCAAAAAGCCACTCTTTCAGCTGAAAAGGAGGCAGGTGGTGAACTGTAACTATGCAACTAAGAATGCATGAACATTCATTTCAATGATTCCATCAGTTTGGGTAACATAAAACGCTGCTTTAAAGCAAACTGTCACTGTAATCTCCTCCTTATTTCAACCTAAAAATATACTACCCGAATCACTTCTGTTTAGTCTTAACTTTTACATTCTCATTGTATGTGTAGTTATGAATGCTTGACATACAACATTTCCTTGCAGACAAGCAGAACAACTGCTTTTTTTTTCTTCATAAAAGTATACTGAAAGCACCTTCAAGACTCTCAAAAAATTTTCTTAGAGCTCTCTTATATCTGGACCTCTGATTAAAACTGGTCTTGTACACTGGGGAATAATTTTAATGATAATAAGCTTCTTTAATTTTTCCAGTATGTTCCTTCTTTGCTTGGCAACATTTTTTTTCTGCACTAAGAGATATGAGGATGAAAGAAGCAACATGACTATATTTAGGTAACTGTTTGTATAAGATACTGTTAATGTTTATGGAATCATGACAAAGGGGATTTTTTGAATAATGAAGTTACTCAATTAAAAATAATTTAATGTGCTGGATTAGCAGGGTGTTGGGAAAAGACTGAAACAGTTACCTGGCAATTGATCAAGCAGCCCTGTCTCACAGAACAATACTAGCATAAAAATAGCTCATAAATCTGAAAAGCTGATTACTAAAACTGTTGTGGGAGCTTTATTTTTTAGAAGAATATTGAATTAATGAGAAATAACACAAAGGGGGAGTTTAATTATTCTGAACAGAATAATTTTCTACCCTAGCCTCTGAGGATGAGTGCGATTATGTAGGTCACATATCTAAAATGACTTTTATGCATATTTCATTAAAAGCTACATCTTTTCATGAAGGATAGTAAGCAATAAGCCCTCTTCAGATAGTACTCTCTCCATAGTGCCTTAAAAGAAAGCTATTTCCTTTGTGGTTATGGAGCTGTTAGGATGAGCCATCAATAATTACAAAACCAGGCGTATCCTATTTTCAGGTTATTGTTTTCACACAACAATAACTTGTTTTCTTTCCCACTCTCTCCAAACCCTCATAATCATTTTGAGTGTATAGTAATCAGACACTGACCAGGATTCCCAGTCTGCTTGTTCTTCTGGAGGGTTACTATCAAACTGACAAGAATACTAGATAAGCATTTCCATGTTTATCCAAACAATGACGTTTTGATTCTGAGTTGACTTTTAAGAATTTTCAATGAAGTTTTACAAATGCAAATGAAACTAAAGAATCAATAAGGAAATTATTGATCAAATATATTGATTTTTTTAGCTGGCAGTCACTTTTTCTGTTTTCAGACAGGACACATTTTTGCATGGCATTTTAGTGTTTTTCTGCTTTAACTGGCTTACAGAAATTTTTTTAATGTAATAAAACACTTCTCACTAGATTTACACATGTCAATGCTTTCAGTGATATATGTGCAGAGTCTTTTAATCACTGTTGTCATTTTTTCTTTGCTGCAAGACTGAGATTTAGTGTATTCCACATACTTAGAAGAAATGGTGGAAATGTTTGGCCCATTCAGCATCAGAAAGACTAATTACAATTTAAGAGATCATTTTTTGCCTACTCCTTAAAAAGCTAATGTGCACAGTGCACGATCAGAAAGTTGATAAGATACTGACATACACAATACTAAAACCTGGATATCTCAGCTCAGTGACTGAATGTGTATAAAGTCCTAGTTTATCTAAGACATACATGAACTGTACTTCAGTGCATGTCTGCAGAACTGAAGGTCTATGTATGTACACACTGCCGTGTCCACTTAGAGTCCTAAATAATTGCTTGCAATTTTGAAGTGTAGGGGAAATAAATTTCCAAGTATTCCTGCACTCCTGCTTTCATATACATTCACACCTAGATATAAGCAACAATAAAGACAAAACTATGTTGTTAAATTATGAAGCCACAGTTTCTATCACATCTTGGTATATATCTTGGCTGTGGTACTCTTGAGTCTGAAATGTTGGATGAAGCTTTGGAAGTATTCCTTCAAACTTCAAATATCAAAATGGATTCCATGATTATTTTCACAGCTGAGCTATTTCAGTCTTTAATGAACACTACTTTATAGAAAAGGTAGTTGAATTTTAAACACGACATGAGGAAAGAAGGACAGCATGCAAGAGAGATAGTTTAGCTAAGAAAACCAGCAATTCAGCACTGCCTCAAACAGCACAGATCATGGCTTATTACTCAACTGTTTCCCTTGGTGAGACAATTGCCCTGTCTCTTTACCCACTGCTGAGACTGCCTTGAAGCTTTTTACCCCATTCCTCCCTCAGTGTTCTAACTTACCATCTTCTTTAGTGCCATTGTGCTCCAGTGGCTTATTAAGGTTCCAGTTCCCTTCTGACCAACCTGTGTCAGCAATCTCTGTTGCCTGACGAACTGTGGCATTCTGAACTTCTCAACAGACGAGATAGTGCTTTGGTTGGTGGGAAGCTGCCAACCTGCACTAACCTGGAGATGAGGGGAAAACTTCCCATTCGCCAGAGAGACTAACACACGTGCAGCTGACAAAAAAACCCAGACATATACTAAATCAAAAGGAGGAAGGGTGGAACCCGTACCCTTAGTGTGGGATAGAGCTCCAGCTAGAGGGTGCACAGCTCTTGTACACACTCTACTTTGTGTGCAGAAACTTACTGCACATATCATCAGTCTTATTCTGATTCCCCACACTACCAAATTCTGTCAATTCAGCGAAAATAGACAGAGAAACCTTCCTTATCTACTCCTTACATCAATGTCATTTATTGTCTTCTTCATACAGGCACATGCTAAATGTCTGAAACTGTGAGAGCCCCTCAGACTGGTTCCCAAGCAAGAGGAGTCATCTTTCAAAGGACCCCTGGCTTCCTCCAACAAGAATACACAGGGCAAGGATAGACAGGGTCTACACTTGGGTCTAGTACAACCAAATGACATAAGATTCACTACTTCTCCTGACCCATTTTTTCCCATAGGAATTCATATGACTCAGCAGATCCCATACTAGCCCATTCCTTTAGTGGTTCATATACAACACAGTTGGAACAGGAAAGAAATATAAACTGCTTCAAAGTTGCAAGTGATTCATGGGCTAAAGCTTGGATGCACTAGGGCCATTAGATTTCTACAAGAGAGTGAAAAATTATATGGATTTTCACATGTTTGCTAACACAAAGACCCTAATGCTATATGCTTATATGTGTTGATACCTTTTGTTCTTAACTTTCTGTTTTGCTTGTGATGCTTCTTTTTGCTTAGTTTTCATATGCTGTTGGCATTTAGAGTATTTAATCTGGCACGGAAATTACTCCTAGTCTGTACAAGACCATATGCCACACTTGGAGAGTAGAGCAAATACAAATAAGGAGCTTTCTTAAGCTCTATCTAATCTCTCATTTAATTTGCAATGCTCTAGACCACTGTGATCTGAAGAAGTACCATACCAACACCAACATAGGAAATCAGCAAAACAGCGCACAGAGCACACCTGCTACATCAACTAGACTGCACCTGATCTCACCCACATATAAATTGTGACTGGGAACAATGTGGGTATCTTATCACAGGTCTCATAGGAAATTAACATTTTTCTGGCAAATACTCCCCTAAAATTTATAGAAGAAACAAAATGATACCCAGGATCTGTGCACTCCATTGTGTTTAACTGGCAAAAACAGTTAGACTTAGTCTCAATGTTTCCAATATACTAGCTCCCAGTCTGAGCCTAGCAGAGAAACCAGGGTTTTTTTGCACCAGTTTTTTTTAAGCACAATTAAAAACAGAGAGAGAAAATCATCCAGCTTGGCATCACAGGAAAAAGTAAGAACTGAGCAAATTTTGTATTGTCCAAGTAGACATGGGTAAACTCTAGCTAGTTGTACACATTCTTTGCTAACTGAGGTTTAGCTCACACGTTTCCTGATGCTACTTTATGATAGCAAGCCAGCAGGTGTGCACTCTTCAAGATATTTTCTCAAACAGCTTTGAGAGAGAAGAGAAATCTTCCTTCAATTCTGTGACTCAGATGTTGAGATATAACAGGGACAACAAAAACATCAACATAAATACTTTCCAGTGTAATGGATACTTCATCATCATCTGAGCAATTAAACTAAATTTTAAGATCATTGTACCTTATGCAAGGGAAAAAAAAAAAGGAACAACCATATCCTAAGGGGTTGTTTTCTTCTGCCTGAAAGTTAAGTGACATTAAACATTTCTAAGGCTCTATGTTACACAATAGATACAGCTTTCTTAGCCATTTATGCATGTTATATATGTCATTTACACTGAATGACAGTGACTTAAATGTCAGCATACAAGCAAACCAAAACTCTTGGGAACATCATACTGTAAATTAATGATGAGTGAATTTCAAAAGGTTCCTCGATCTCAAGTCAGCTCACCATCTGTAATTATCGAATGTCTTATCTATAAAAAAGACCTGTGCCTATGCCACAGGGTTGTATCACAAGTACGTGCTGATTAAGAACTACTTAGAAATATTACAAATACAATTCCATGGGAATTGTTTAGCATTTTCAGTTTCAGTTAGTTGAAACTCAAAATTTATAACATAACTCTAAACAATGCCAATTCAGTAAAGCATATGTTATTAGATGTGCTTAAGGTTGAGACTTTTTAGCCTAAGCAAGTAATAAGAAATTAAGAAAAAATTAGGTAAGTTTTTTGGATTTGTTTCAGTTTCTGTAGTGCTTTGTCACTCAATATTTTTTGTTTTAGTCACTTTCCTTCTTTTTATACCTCTGTCCACAGTCCTTCCCCTTCTCTTACCTTCATTTCCCTTCTACTGCTATGTGTATAATTAATATCTGTGATGCACTTGTCTAAGATACAACTCCAAACTTTTTAAAAAGATCTGTAACTGACGAAGCCAGAAAATATCAAGATTAATAGAAAAGATTTCTCTCTAATTCATGTTCTCTAAATTAGCAAACAACACCATTTTTCTCAAATACTGAAAACTGTTGAAAAAACAGAGGAATATTTTCAGTTAGTCTTCTCCATGTGTAAGTTCTATACATACAAAAATAAATTAATATAAACAGTTTCATACGCAACTTCTCGACCAACCTATATGTTATTCTGAAGACTACAGTTTGAAGGTCTGAAATACAAATAGCAAAATTTTACGTAAGTATTTCTAATATCTTCTTTTACTAGCATGGAAAGCTGTGCCATCTTTACAAATCTTTGTTGTCTTATGCAAAGCTTCTTGAGAAAGCACCTACTGTTTCTATCTGATTTTGGTCTCATGTGAATGCCTTTGATCCTGCTTTGATCTTCTTGTTTCAGTCAGTCTCACAGAGTGAGAGACCCAAGCTGCATTAAAATCCTTAGCATGTTTCTAAACGCTATCATTTAATACTTTGGAAAAAGTGAAACCATTAAAAATCTTTTAGCAAGATTACTATAGAGCTTTGACTGAAAGAGATAGTTTTTAATTCTTAGAGTAATATCAATATAATTCAAAGAATTAATTTTCTAAATCTAGAAAATTTTCTCAGTTTAAAAGGATGAATAATAAAATCAAGATCCTCTAGTTCAGTGGTTTTGAACAATCCAAATATGCAGAATGTCTTTAGTTTCATTTAGGTAAACACAACTAATTGGGAAATTACATTTTAGAACATAGCTAACCACATTCCAATAGAATCTAACAAGTAAGGAAATGTGAGTAGCAATGGCCACACACCAGCCCAGTGAGCCTGCTGTTTCAAAAGTAATGTTCCTCCTCTATGTAACACATAACTCAAAAATGTTGGAATACAAGTGACAGTTACAGGTGCATAAGATAATACAATTTAATACTATATTCCAATATATTTTGTCACAGTTAATACAGTATACATACAGGTATTGATCGATTTGAAAACTGATACACTCCAGATATTCTCAGTATTTGTACATAGAAACTGGATTATTAACTAGAAACTATCAAGCCAATGTAATCAACTCCATCTGAAGATTCATAACAAAAGATTAAGGATGCTTGTCGTTCAAAGTATGCTTGCCTTGTTCAAGGACTTCTCAATATCAAATGCGTAAAAGATTCCTTTGGCCCATGACTGGTTCAGAAGTAAAGATATGATGGTCACCTTGCTAGCACACAGAACAATAAAATATACTACCTTTTTCTGCAGGCAGTGCTCATATTGGTCTCTCCTTGGTACCATCACTCATACTTTTTCCCTGAATTCTAATATTAAAATAATTTCTTTGACACATCTATCCCTCTCTTAAATTTGGATTAAATTAGCCAACATTTAATTTCAAAAAAATAAGGGGAAGATGAAGGAGGGAACAAACCAAGTGTTTGCTTTTTTCTCCTGTAGGAAACAGGATCAAAAAAACCCTGAGCTAGTCAACCCAAACACTTTCTAACATAGTTCATGCCTTGTCAGTCTGTTATTGTTGAAAGAGTTCTCCAAAAAGCATCACATTTTTTTTCCTCTTCTGGACAATTATTTTCAAGTATTCAATGTTCTGTTGAACTTAAGCCTCATACCTTAGCAATGGAAATCCTATACCTTGGCAGATGGAAACAGCATCTCCTCAACTAAATGATGGAGGGGTTTATCCCAACCTCTGTCAGAAGATTGTCTGGAGCCACTGTGTGCTTTCTTTGTGATTTCTAGCATCCAGTTATTAAATTAAGCCAACAGATGCCCACAGAAAATATTTTACTAAGACTATAATGGCATCAGTAACTTTCCAAATAACTAATTCACATAGAGAATTTATAAGTCATTAAAAATTTACAAGCTGTTATCATTCTCTTCCTGGTTCACCTTGCATTTCTGCCCACTTAGGAATTTTCCTTCTTTTTCATACTATGCTTAATTGCATTACAGTAGGAATGTCTACACACAAAAACTGACTATAATAATTTGGACAGTTTTGACCATTTCTACAAGGCAAACAGAATTTCCACTGCAATGGATTTACATTTAAACTATTCAGTATTGCCCTAGACAGTGCCAATAACCTCTAATTTTATTGTAAGCATCTCAGAACAGCTGAGTGACAGCTATAAAGGAATCAAATTGTGGTCCAAACTGTTTGTTGGTTTTCTTGGCTGAATAAATTAACCAAAACTAATGTTCATAGTCTGTCTGTAAAAAGACTTGAAAGACTTCCTAGTCTACAGGTAATTATTTTTCTTTCTTTCTTCATCTCATTCGTGCAATGTTACATTAATATTCTGAGCTGTGGTTTTACATTGCCATTTATTTTGTAACAAGCTCAAACATGAGAAAGCAAATATTTGCCTTTAAATGCAAACAAAAGAAAAATAGATGTTATTATGTGAATACAGCTTTCCTTTCTCTTCAGTCTTCTTTAATTAGTTAAGAAACTAATATACTTGTACAAAGACAGGAACACTGATTTGTGCACTGTATTCCCTAAATCCTGTCAAATATATCATAACAGTCTGTTCTTGACTTTTACAGAAGATCCACCTGACTCACACTCCATATTAACTACAGAAATCAATTAGTTGGGAAATCAACCCATTATATCCTGTATTATAGGAATTAAATTTTCACAGGATGGGTGTAGAAGGGAAGCCTCCACAATATGAAATGCAGGATGAAAACATGATGTGATTTCTCTGTGGTTCTACTGGAAACCTAGCTGAAGGTTATGCATGTCCCTACATCTCCATATAAGATTTTAATAAGACATCAAAAAAGCTTCAGAATTTAAAAAAAAATAAAATAAAACCTCACAATATTTGTATTGACTGATAGTGATGTTCACAAAAATATGGCTGGAGAAATTCTCCTGCTGTTGATTTAAATGGCCTGTACAACCCAAGCATCAGATTGTTTGTAAGGTAGCAAGAGATGTCAATCATATTACTTGAGCCACTGCATTGCCATATTGGAACCAAGAATGACCAAGTGGGAAAGCACAAATATCTTCTGCATCCATACTTAACACAAAAAATCTGCAACCAAAAATGGTTAGTTTAGAACTCAGTTCTAAGAGTAGGGGAGAAAAAAACCCCAACAGAGCTAATTAATAGAAGATTCTATTTTTACAAAGATCAACAAACACAGTCATTTGAAATATAATAAATGCAACCACTTCACAGTGATGGAAATACAGACAGGCAGTGTTCCTATTAAGTTTGCTGGTTGACATTCCTACCAACTATATCTATGCTCATAACTGTGCATATAGATCTCTTCAGGATCAGGAACTTAGGCTGCCTCAGAAAGTACTTAAATTGTAATGAATAATTTTTTCATTAAATGAGTGAGCAAAAATAGCATGTTCCTTTATTGCCAATTATCTGGAACTAGATAAAAATATCTACTCACTGGGAAATTTTCACAGTTTTCTGAACAAATTTTAGTTTTAAGATTCCTTGTGAGGTACACAGTACTCAGTACTACCTAGCAATATGCATTCATAAGTTAATAGTAGTCTGTGTGACTGATGTTTTTAGGTCACAAGACAATTATCCCTTTTTGTTAGATGATTCTAATATTTTATTAACCTTTATTAAATAAACGTAAGATAGCGAGATACCACTTTCTCTTCATATCTACACAAATACCATCAGCAAGCCTTAAAATCCAGTTTCTACAAACACACAAAGAGAAGAAATGGTTCTTGAACAGCTAAAAACGAGTATTTCCAACATTCAGTAATAGTCAAAGTCTACAGCATTTTTCACACATAAGAGCCCTGGACAAAATTCAGCACAGCTGAAAAATTCAGACAGCATTTTAGATTTTTATATTCAGTATCCAATTATTCCTATTTCTGCAAGTCTGACAAGAACACTACAATGAAAAACATCATGTAGATTGGAAAAACCAAGGGTTTTCCTCTACCTGACACAGCAATTTGTTTATTTTGTGACACAGCAATATATAACAAAGGCATTTGTTTTACATATGCCTTTGTTATATATATTCAGAGTTTGGTAATATGTCAACTACACCACACTTGATCTGCTATTATAAACAGAACTGGCCAAATTCAAATGATGTAAGTACTGCTATTGAATAATCACACACAAACATTTGCTTGGTCAAGCCTTTTTCCCTTTTTTTTTTTTTTTTTTGCATGGCCTTTCATGGCCTAATCCCAGGCCCTGATCCTGGTACCCGGCCTAATCCAGGCCCTGATCCTTGGATATGCATTTGTGGAAATGTTATACTTGTGATTTAATGTTTGAAACACTGGGGCCCTGAATTGTACTCTACCGGTTTTATACATTTTCCTTCTTTCAACACAGTTGTGTTCCAGGAAGAAAATTATATAATTCCACAATTAATTCCTACCTGCTGTGACAGTGCGCCCTCAGGGTAAATATGATTTTTTATATTAACACACAAAAAGCTTCCACTGTGATTGACCTTAAAGACACTGACAAATTAATTACTTTGCTCATCAATATGGCATGGCAGCTAAAAGATGTGAGCAGATACCCAGCCAGTTAACATGCATGCTGCCATCTGCTGAATATGACAGCAAGGGATTTGTACTGTTCTCTCTGAAAGAAAAGCTGTGCTGCTTTCCAAGAAATATGTTACCAAACTCCTCATTCACAAGCCAAATAAAACTGTTCTGTAGAAGAATTGGTAGTATCTCATGGGCTTTTTCACCCACAGGTTTAAAACTAAAAACGAGACTATCTCAGGAAATTCATTAAAACTTTGGGTTTGAGTCCACTGCTTAACAGCAGAAGCCAGGTTATATTCAAAAAGACCATTAGATTTAGATGAACACTCCTGCAGTGCAGATGTGAGCAAGGAATTTCACAATTTATGTACCTCACTGTCAACTCTCAGTATTACTCTGATTTAAAGAGCTCTCCTTCGGCTTGAGACAAAAAAGAAATGGTATTAATGTATAAGCTGAAGTTCCTGCAAAACAATGGTCAGAGGCCAGGACAGAGAAGCAATTTTTTTAAAAAATTAATTATGAGAAAGTTTGATACCACTCATACAAAGGCTACAGCTAGCTTCTGAAAAAGAGCAGAGGTGTCCCAAAACCACACACATTTTCAACTTGTACAGTACCATTCCTGTAATTAAAATTCATATCTAACTGGTCTACATAGCAATATATAAATGTGTATATATATATATTTATGTGTGTGTGTATACACATATATATACACAAAACTATTTAATATACATCATATTGGTCAAAAAATATATACTGATGGGAAATGCAGCACCTATTTTTCCTCAGATATGTTGAGGAATAAGATAGGTGGCTCCAAGTCCTGCTCACAGCAGAAGAGACAAGCCAGTTGTCAAGCCAGATCACCACCATTCATATTGTTACAGGATAATTCAGGCTGGAAGAAACCTCAGGAGGTCTCCAGTCCAAACTGCTGCTCAAAGCAGGGTCAACTGTGAAGTCAGACTTGGTTAGTCAAAGTTTTATTCAATTTGGTCTAGAAAACCCCCAAGGATGCAGATGGCATTGTCTTGCTGGGCAACCTGTTCCACTGCTTGACTTAATTGCAAAAAAGAGTTTCCTTATGTCTTAAAATGTGAGGTATTTACAGGTTTTATGCTTCCTGAATATTAGATATTGTAGGTATGATTCACTTTTTAGACACACTAGTTATACATAAGGGATAGCTTCACAAAAGATCAACAAAATAACTGGAATGTAAACCACAGTTTCAGAAAAAAATTACCCATTTTGCTCCAAAGCACAGCTCTATTACAATTATTTTTTATGGATGATTTAATCCAATTATTCCTTCAACAATTTACAAATGGGCTGGTATCGTACAGAAAATTGAACAAAATCTTTATAAACTTTCTTCTCTAGAGAAGAGATCCCATGTTTACTTTGACCAAGTATCACAACTATCTACTCATAACCAAAGTTATGAGTAGAACTGGAATGAATGGAATCATTGCATCTGTCCCTTGGTTGCTGCTGTGCAACAGGACAGGAGTAAAATCAAAACAATATTAGAGCCAACTCTCAAGCATTTGGGGTAACACTGGGTAAATGGAATAGGATAAAAAAGGGATAATATGTCCCACAAGTTATAAACTCCTAAATTTGATTATGTAATGAGAAAATAGAAAATAAATTACACTGTACATTGTGGAATGCAGAAGCAGCTGAGCTGTTAAGCCCAGCCAGTGTAACTCTTCGTTAGCACACTGTACTGCTTTGAGACCTGGATGGACCTTTTTTTTTTTAAAGTATTTCTCTTCCTAACACTTACCTTTTAAAAAGCTGCCTACCTACGTAAACTGATCTCACAGAGCAAACTGACAGACTCCTTCCAGAGCCATGCACCTACATCAGTATTCAGAATCTAATCCTACAGAAGCACCTGGGGAATTCCAGGAAGCATCATCTTAAAAAAAATTGCTTTTTTTTCAGATTAATTATATTCTAAATCTAGCTGGAATTAAAATATCAAATTTGTGTCAACTTACAAAAAAATATCCTAACAGTGCTTGAGTTTATGTCATCAGCTGTAACAAGCCCTTGGCTAGATGGGACAAAACCATGAATATTGCAATAGTACCACAAATAGCACCATACTGCTAGGTTCTTTTAAAAACTCAAACTAAGTAAAAATCAAAGCAATGAACTACTGTAATACAGAAAACACCCACCTCTTAAGCTCATTTGTCTTTGTGACAAGTTCTCATGCAAACTTTTCTTTCTCTGTTACAGCAGAAATTTCTGCACCCAAGACACAGATACTACATACATTGATTCTTCATTTTGGGAAAAATATCAGGTATGATGGTAAGAGTCAAAACCTTAGAATAAAACAGAACACAAAATGCATCAGAATGTTCACACCATCATTTACAATCATAACCTAATCTTTATTTTAATACTTGCACCCTTAAGTGATTATGAAAAAGACTGGTATTGCAATTGAACTTTTAGTAGTGATTCCTTATTATTATTTTATTATTTTGAGACCCAGTCCTGCAGTATGCCGAGTCCTGGGAACTCAACAATGATCAATAGCTGGGGATACTCTGGCCTTTCAATTCCCACAAACTTCATGTTTTTACACCAGAATATTGCAAGCAGCCTCTTTATTATGACACTTTGGTCAATAAATATCCATATACACGTTATAAGACACAAACTAGTTTTGTCTGCATATAAATATTTAGAGAATTACTATCAAAATAAATTCATACATGTGTCATCATACAGAATACTGCTCCTTGTTACTTCTGCAGTTGTATTTGCAAAGTACATTAAAACTACATAAATTGGATGAAGTATTTAATATTAAAATTACAGATGCCTAAGACTTAGCTGGAGACTTAACCAGCTACTTAGCCCAACTTTAATTTTGACTTGACAGGCTGAAAATAATGTATTTTAAGAGATAACTCTCAATTTTAAATATTGCCAACTGAGTATTTTAGCATTCAAAAATCATATTCCTACTTATAATGAGTCAGACAAACCAAATTTCTATCAACTACTAGATTTTTCTATCTGCACTCTAATTCTGAAATAAAACATATGTCAACCTTAATTCTTCAAGTTTCACTTACTCTGTGGGATCATACTTTCTTTGTGATCTTGCAGAAGAGAATCTTAATCCTTAAGTTTTATGATATTTAAAATATTAAAGTCACATATAACCAAAATTACAATTGAAGGCTACTCTGATGGGATGAGTTGTGATGTACTTGTCTTTATTGGAAGTGGAAAATGCCAGAAAGCTTGTGAGCAGAGTTCCACAATCTTCTAGGAAAAGCATTTTTGGTAGAGAAGCATTCTTTATAGATGCTGTCACTTTTACAACAAATGCCATTCCTACATTTCACACTGATGAAATCTTTAATTACATTTTCTCATTTCTATTCATAGTCATTTAAATATAACTGATCTGTAAATCTGAAAATACTATAGCTATATTGTGCTCTAAAGATTATGTTAACTCCTAAAGGGACAGAAAGAGGATTTATTTTATAGATTTGTTTTTGAGGCATTAATGAAGTCCTGAATTAAAAAATAAATAAATAAGCTTGGTATCTGAAGGAAAAACAAAGCAAGCTAAGCCACAGAAATGTTTCCAAATATTGATCTTAGCTTTATATACAATTTAAAATTCCACAGAGTTAAGCCTTTCTTGTATTTCATATGAACTGTAAATACCTGGGAATATTTTACTAAGGCCATTTCTTCACCAATGAAAACTAAGGTCAAACTTCAACAAAAGTAAATTCTAGATACAGATTAGCTTTAAACAAAGAGTTAAAAAGGTGCCTGACTCCCTGATTCTCTATTAAACCTGTCCACATCATCAAATACCTAAATATTTCTGTACATCTGTCAGGTGCAACTTGGTATTTCCACGGGAGACAGTCATATTTCTGCTGATTCACAGCTACTCACACCTACTGCACACCTCACACTGGCATCCACACAAGCTCACTGAGAAATCACAGTAGTGCAGTGCTGCAGAAATCTGAATTTTAACTATTTGCAGTGCACTTTTCTAGAGATATATACAAAGAAAGGTAATGTTCACAGAAAAGTTCCTAAAAAAACTGCAAGTAACAAGAATTCTTTTGAAAGATTCACTTCAAGGAAACAATGAGTAGGAAAAACATCAACTCCTAAATTTACTTTCAATAATTACTTAGTCATCTTTTAATTTTGATAACAGACAAAAAAATCAAAAAACATTTTTCAGGTATTAGTAGGACTTCAAAAAATACTCTATTTAGAAAAGTAATCATCACTAGGACAGTTACACTGTCAAAACATGCCTCTAAAGCCTCATTTTGATATTTTAACTAACTTAGAGATGTGGATCGGAAAGCAAGGTTGTAGTATTGACAGATTCCAAAATTTACTCTCCTTATATGACTGATAACCATAAATTGTATCTCAATCTGATGGCAAATCTATCCAAATGTTACCAAATTTAATAATTTAAAGTAGTCTCATATTTTGCTCCCTATGTGCAATATTTCTGTATTTTATTTAAACCTACATACTCTTCACCAGCTAAATTAATTTGATATTTTACTAATTTTTCTAACCATCTGATTTAACAACACCTCAAACGTTCCATTTCTCTCATCTTCTTTACAAATGTAAACAAATATAACGTATCATAAAAATTTGGCTTCTATATAATTGATAGCTTAATTTTGTTTGTACCTTTGCTCTCTCTTTAGTTTCATTAAGACATCAAAATCTTTTCTGTAATGAAGAACATCCTCTTCAAGAACATTTCAGATGAGTTAAAAGTCAGCAAGAGTCAGTATTCAACCCTTCTTTCCACATCCCTAAACTTTTCATTCTCATAATCAGGAGAACGCCTAAAATTCCAAACCTGGATGTCCTTCCTAACTTAGTAGAAACTTCAACACCCATGAAGTATTGAGACTGATTTCATGAAAAAAAATATTTTTTTGGAAAAAATATTTGATAGCACTGCAATTAAAAAGTTTTCAGATGTTACCTGCTACAAATAAAGATTGTCTTTCTACAGATAGATATGTACATTGTCCTTTTCCACAACTCCCAGCAGTACTTTCGAGCTGTCAAATTCAGATTACAGAACTTCAAACTTATTTATATATAATTTGGTACCTACATCCAATTTATCAACTTCAGTTTCTGTGCACCCAAGTGAACAAGTATCTGTCTTATTCCAACCGCCAGCAATACATCTTGCAATATGGTGTGACAAAAAGTTGCTGTAACTTTAGCCACATGCTGAGAATATCCTTGACTCTCTAGACAAGCTGTATTCACTGAGTGCCTCCATTTTGCTAATACTCTGTCCCTGATGCCTGCAGGAAAGTTTTTGGTATCTCTTTGCTTTTCTCTCACAATCATGCATTTCACACTGACTGCAGCCATCTCCATACAAAGAACTCTTGAAGAAATGTCATTTGCATAGAATTTCATAGGTTTTTTAGGATGATTGAAAGCTTTGCTAGAGAGACATCTTCCCAATCAGGTATTCTTTTGCCACTTCAGGGCATAGAGCAGAAATAAAAACTGCTCATGAGGACTTGAATTTTGTTTAATTTTTTAGATACACTTTAACAAACACAATTATTTCAGGTACTAATTGCTAGTGATTCTCACCAGTCTTCAGTCAGTCTTTTCTGGTAAAAAAAAAAATTACTTGCCAGGTTGCTAAAGGGTAGACAAATAAGTCTATCACACATTTTCATTTTCTTCCTAATGGATTGTTAAAATCAAGCAGAAAAGAATTGGGTCATTTTATGCTATCCATGTTTGGCTACCTTTTCATATATTAAACAAATTATTAGTTTGTAGCACATAAAAGTATCCGAGGAGTTCAAGAGATCTGAAGGCTCACGTTTTTAGGGGCCTGGGGAACCACTGGTTTTATTTTTAACTTCCCTCTTCAATATTTTACTGATTTCAAAGACAGATATTCCAAGCAGCATCAGGAACTAGAAAAACATACCACATCACTGAAGTTTCTCAAGAAGTTTGCATTCTATGATTAATTTAATAGTTCATACTCTTTGCCAACTTTATCTATGATAGACTGAGAGAAAAAGAAGGGAAGAAAAGTGTGGGGAAAATAAAGGTAGGGAAAATTAGAGAACTAGTCACTGAGGTGCTCCATAAAAAATTTAAATACCTTCAATCTTGCCTTTGTGGCTTTGAATCTATGTTCTTTTTTCACATTAAATTGTTTCTTCTGAAAGCACCATTCACTTTGTCCTTTGGAGAACCTGAGTTTTCAGTCCTTTGCTATCATTACTTTACTTAATATCGAATTCATATGAATATATGTGGCTGTCCCCTTTTATATTTTTTTAGTATTATTTAATAGAAAATAAGGTTTTACCTACTTTCTACAGGAGAAAAAAAAAATTAACTAATCTCCTTTCTGTATCTTTTATACTTTCCTTGTAGAAGATAATTCAATAGAGTCTGTATCAGAGGGGATTCTCTTTCCATTGTAGACCCTGGAATGTCAATGAGGGCTCATTCATAATTTCCTTTCCATGTCATAAGGAAATATACTTTGTAGATCCATCTTCTAAGGAAATAAAAGACTGTATCTCTGTAAAAGATACTGCTGACCAAAAGGGGATGTCTAAGACATCTCAGCATAAAACATAAATTTTAATTCACTCACAAAAGAAAATCTAGTTGTTTTAATCCCATAAGAAATTCAAAAATATAGTAAAACACTGCAGGAAAAATCGGCATTTTTGATCTGGCAATATTATACTAACGATATGCAATCTTTTCAGACAGCTTGGAAGCAGAACAGTTTCTGCTCCATTTGTCTTTCAGCAGTGGTCTTGGCTCTTGAAGGCAAAAGACACAAATCTTGTAGACTTTGAGAGACTTACAAAATCATGTTCTGTTCACACTGATCCTAATAGATACTCAACCAAAACACCCTCCCAAAGCTTGGGGTTTTGTTTTGTTTAGAGTTTGGGTTTTTTACACTTAAGTTTTGCTTTTTTAAGGATATTTTTAGCCCATTTTTCTCTTCGTTTATATAGCACCTAAAAAAAAAGCACAACAGCGTTGGCCTTTCTGTGCTTGATGCTAAAAAAAGCACACAAGGCAGACCCCAGAAAATCTAGGTAAGACCAAAAAATTGTCAACTGTAAAGCTAACACATTTTCACCTCACAAAGCTGAAAAACACATTTTTAATAATTTTGGCTATGTCATAAGCAAGATTACCCTGACCATAAATCATGAGTTTGAGTCTTCTAATGGAAAATAATCGAACCATTAACATACTTTGCCCATGTCAACAGGATAGTGCTGTTATTTACACTTGGGCCATACTCAGTGGTGCATCCCCGAGGGAGCCAAATCCCATCCCTGCCTGTCCTGGGAAACCGACCTGCACAGGCAGGCAGGAGCCAAGCCAGAGCCTTGGCTGGCAAAGCAGCGTTGTCTGACCACAAAGATGCTGGTTGATGTAGAGAAACGGGAAACTCTTGATTGCATGTTACATGTCCTTGGGAAGGCTTTCAAGGGTTTCTCTCAAGCAGTGACCTCCACCTGCCTGCACCTGCAAAGGCTTCCCCACCTCAGCTCACCCGCCAAACCAAGGAGACCTGATGGCCCCTTACTGCCCATGGTCCAGCTGGAGAGCAGGGGTGGCTTTACCCTCACCACGGCTCAGTCAAGCCCTGACTTAACTTTCCAGGTGGGCGAGCCAAAGGGATTCCCCTGAGGAAAACCCTCTCCTCGCAGCTGCCCACATCAGCCCTCCCTTGCCAGGTGCTCCTTTCCGGAGAGCGGCCCCTCACCGCCTGCAGCTGCGCTCCACAGAGGAGCGAGCCTCCGCCGGCCCCTGCCGCGGGCGGTAACCCGCGGTCGGGTGCGGGGGTCAGGCGCTAACCCGCGGGTGGGTGCGGGGGTCGGCGGAGCCGCCCCTCACA